>CM075427.1:3643647-4243647 GCA_037832385.1 Rhizophora apiculata
ACTTGCAAGCATGGCCTCTGCATTCTAACACTACTGAAATTGTTTCTTTACTCCGTCAATCCATTAAGTGGCGGCTGCTTCTCCTGCCAAGGTTCAGGCCCTCGCTTCAGCCTCTATGCTCCTGAATTTAGCCTTGGTATTAGCCATGTATTTGGTGATGCCTAAATAAATCAATACAAACACTTGTAGCAGGAGTGGCAAGAGCGTTATAGTACCCTCCTGAGCTGACAAAGCTGAAGATTACTTGGCTCGGCACAGAACCAACATTCATCACTCGTTAAGCCCTAGTCTGTGTTCTCAGAATTGCAGCTGCTGGGTATCGATAAATAGGTTGGAATACTTCAATAGAAGCCCAGAGGAGTCAATGACATCCGAAGCTGAGTTGTTGATGAGCATCACATTCTTGCAACAGATTTGAGATAGTGGGTGTGAGTTGCAGTATCCCAAGAGAAAAAATCGAGATTCCAAAACAATGGACATTAATTTGAACATACAGACAGAATGAACATAAATTTCACTCATTGAGATAAAATAAAAATAAATAAAAAATAAAGATTCAGGAACCCAACTGCAAAAACAGGGAAATAAGAATTTGTGACCTCAAATCCTCAAATTGTTCAAAATGGGATCCAACAACAATGCGGAAATGTAAGAAACTAAGTGCATTAATTTGCAAAGGGGTTGAAAATGGGAGATGACAACTTGAATTGAAAAAAGAAAATAAGAAAAAAAAAACCTTTAATTGTTGTATTCACTGGGGTGAGAGGGTGGACAAGTAACATGTATACACATCTAACAAAAATGTGCATGCAATTAACAAAATTGTATTATTTGTACTTTACTGTTATTTGTCATGGATTGTAAGTAATTAAATAGGCTAATTTGAGTAGAAATATTATCTTTTCCATTCCAAAAATAATAATAATGATCATAAAATTGGTGTTTATGTCATATGTCAAATGCATAGAATCTGCATCAAATCTTTATATATAGAAAACCCTTTTCCTCTTTTCCTTTTTAAAAAAAGTTTCTCAAATAAATTACATATGCAGTAAGTATCTTTAATTAGAAAATTTATCATCAATGTTATTCATCGTTTTTAATAAGAAAATAAAATTTAGGCAGATGTCTGACTTTTCCTCTCCCCAGAAACTTTAAACGTGTGTACTGGGTAAGTTAAGTAATGGAAAATCTGTATTTTATCGTCAATCCTATTATTTATTTTAACAAGGAGAGGAAGCATTTAAAAATAAAGTTATAAAGTGGCAAAATATTATTCAATGAATGGGAAGAAAGAAAGTTAAATGGAAAATAAAGCATAATTAGTAAAATGAATTAACTAAATATATATTTGATATAGAAAAAAAAAATTCAAAATACCTAAAAATTATCAAAGATCTACCCGCCATAACAAAAGCAGAACAAATTAATAAGAACAAATGGAGAAATGGAGTATAGTAATTCGTCTGACAAAAGCTGAGCAAATTTGCAAGTTAATTAAAGAATACAAACTTATCCAATTCCTCTAAAAACTAAAATATTGTAAAAAGATAATTATTAAAGATGGGCCAAAGACACGCTTGTCTGGTCAGCCTCTTGGTGATTGAAATACGTTTGACATAACTTCTCATGTTATGTTAGTTACAAAAATTGATATGAGAATCTCAATAGTTGGGTTTGTAAATATTAAATGACTACTAATGACAAGAAAGATGACTATTTGTGTTGTAATTAATATTTTAGATAACATACAAATAATATAAAAAACTCTTTTAGAATATAAAGAAATATTAAATACCACAAGTCAACATGTTTAGAGGAAAAAATTTGTGAGTAACTTTTTTTTTTTTTAAATAAATAGAATAACCTTAAATTATGAATTTTTTATTTTTTAAAAAAATAAAAAAATTTCATCCTATATCGACACTCCATATTATACAATTTAATGGTTTTGAATTTGTAACATAAAAAAAAATTATAATTACTAAAGAGCCAAAAAATAATTGTTATTACCAACACACACACGTTGAAATTTAATCTGTTGCGCAAAGAGAAAAAAAGCAAATCACGCTTTGCTTTTTCCTCTTAAGATTATCCATTTGTTAGAAAGGAATTGAATCTTTTTTTTTTTAATTTTTTTTTTTTTTTATGAACCAACAATTTATTAATTTTAAGAGAAGCCGCTTATATCTTCCTTGCCTCTTATATGAGTTTAGGACAAACCTGAATTATTTCATAAATATGAAAATAACTGTATACATAAGGCAGTTTATTTTATCAAGTTATAGAAATTCCAAATAAACTGATAAAAAAAAAAAAAAGAAAGAAAGAAATTCCAAGGCAGTTTATTACCCCTTACTGACTCTGTAACCTCTTACTCCACAATTAAGGTGGACGACTATCTCCCGAATGAACTTGATTAACTGGTAATAATATAGAATTCTTGGAGATTCACACTTAAGTGTGTAAGTAATTTATAAGTATGAAAAATTCATAAACTCAGGAATTTGTTACTTAATTAGACTATGCTCAAATATCTCCATAATTTTGAGCTATTGCGTTTCCCTACACACTATATAGCAAATTATTATCATAAATGAACTTTTTGAATAACACAAGTTTATAAGTTTGAATACATGGTTATGGAGGTAAACCTTACTTATATAAAAACTCTTAAATTTTCATTATATATCTTTTCATTGTATTTTTTGTTTTTGGATTTACGTAAATCTTGCAAGTGGGAAAAAAAAAAAACATAGAGATGCTTGTTGCGTGCATATAAAAGTTGGTATGCCTGACACCTCCAGTCGCGAAAAGAAAAGAAGAAAACACACACACACACCCTATAACCGATACATACAAAGTTGGTAAAGCTTCAATTTATCTTTTAAATACACAAAAACTTCATTTCATTTTTCAGTAATTATTTCTTAATGAGTCTAGAAGAACACCTTAGATAAAAGGCCAATTTATACCCGAAATTACAAATCAGAACACTCAACAAAAATGCTAAAATAAACTGCATCCATCAACATAAATAGTAATTGGGTTGTTCTCTTTTACTAATTAATTATGACCAGTCTTTAAAAAATAATTTCACACGTGAAATTAAAAAAGAAAAAACAAATGTAATTTTTCATCCTTATTTAGAAATATTCTGCACCCATGTCCAAATTTTTTTAACCTTTGTTTGTCATGCTCGAGACATATCGATATTCAATACGTATGCAACACGTATGCCCTATAAAAATGTTCATCCTTTCGTACAACTATAATTTTTGTTGCCTACTTTAATGTTCTGAGAAAAGAGGAAAAAAAAAAAAAAAAAGCACACAACATCATTTTTTTTTTTTTTTCCTCTTTTCTTCCATTTAGCAGGATGGATAACTTGAAAGTTTAAACTTTTATCATTTACTTTTTTTCTAAAAGAAGAAGTCAAATTTTCGATCGGTCATGGGTAAACGTTGTCTAAACCTCAATGAACTATTCAACCATTCATTTATCTAACCACCTGCTCCAATGATATGGTTAATTTGATCGGAACAATCAATCTGGTTTATTTTGTACCATTCTCTCAATGTGAAAATGGGTTAGATTCTATGGGGATCAAGCATATTCATGCAAGTTCTAAGGTTAAACTCTATCTTGTAGTTGCTAGTTCAAACACTGCATTAAAAGAACACCAGATAATTCAAACTTAAGTGTGCAAAAATGTTAGACCTCAATCAGTTAAGGGTCTTTTGAGTCGTAGGAATGAATCAATCAAATTTTAGGTTTCTGCATTGGTACCAAAATTAATAATTTGGGAAAGAATGAATATGTGCATGTTTCTTATTGTTTCTACCTCTATAAGAAAGGAAGAGAACAATTACATTCATTAGAAGAAAGGTTCTAGGGATGTGATAAGATGTAATTTCAGATTAAAGAAAAAAAAAAAAAGTGATAATACATGTGCATTTGACATGACTTTGCAATATTAGCAGACATGCACTTCATAATTTGGTAAAACATTGTTAGCTCGCCAATGGGTGTGATAGAGTGGCAATGAATTTTTGGTGCATTTAAAAAACATAGATTTAATGTGAAAAATTTAACTTTAAATATATGATTTATATAATTAAAAAATTTAATATAAAAAAAGAAAAAAAATGAGTAATATATAAGTAAAATGAACTTATAAATTTAATATTTTAAAATTTTATGTTGAATTATATTATCATGTAACTTTCAATGCAAACTTACCACAAATTGAATTGATATAAAAGGGTGTTAAATGCTTATTCCCATTTCCAACCTGAAAAAGGAAATTTCATTTTTTTTCCCTCCTCTTGTATAAATTTAGAAGAAATCTCGATTATGCCATAAATTAATATGAAAATAACCCTATATATAATTCAGTTAATTTTACCAAGTTAACGATAATCTGGCTTTGCTTCTCAAACCAAGTCTGACGGCTCTAAAGAAATGCCAAACAAACTGAAAAACAAAAACAAAAAAAAAAAAAAAAGCCATTTTCCAACTGATGACTTGTAACAAGCACAGCAAATTCGATGTAAATGGATGACATATTAGGAACAAAGTCATGCTTTAGCTTAATAATAGGGTTTTAGGTTAGAACTTGTCAACTCTATATTTGTCTTGTTGCCACCATGCCAGGGCTGCCACTCGCCAAAAACTCTATAATCCATCGTTCTGTTTTTTTTCCCATCTCCTCCTCGAGCTCTCAACTGCCACTCCCTATTTTAAGTGCCCCCCAATCCCAATAAATCTCGTATTTAAACATTCTCATAAATTTCCTTTGGCAATTGAGAGCAGGCTAGCTCTGGATTCACCCTCCTTTCGCCTAGCCTCATGGATTTCCGGAAGGAGGTAAGTGTTATTTCATAACTCTTGAGAAATATAATTTGCTTTCCCTTCCCTCCCTTCTCATTCCCTTTCAACCCAGCACCCAAAAAAGAACAAAAAGAAAAGGTTTTACCCGTTGTTTTAGTATCTCACTTTTAATAATTTTGAGAAGGCAAACTTAATCCATTGTATGGTATAGCCAAATGAAATTGTGACATGCTTTGAATCTCTTAAAACTATTTTCATCTATCAACTTTCTAATAACACATTTTTTTAAGTTTGAATCTATAATTATGCAGGTAAATCAAATGTATTTTCAAAATTTCTGTAATTTTCACTGTGCTATCTGCCAATTGTAATTTTTTTTTTTTCTAATTTATGTCAAATTTCTAGGTCGAAAAATATAATGCATGTTTGTGTGTGTGTATACACATAAGATGCTTTTAGCGTGAACATGAAATTTTAAACATTCTGCATGAATATGAATACAAAAATATAGACACAAAGATGTTCGTGCTTCATACAACTATTATGTTTGTTGACTATTTTGTGTTCAGGGAAAAAGAGAGAACAAAAAAAGACAAAAACAAGGGCCCAGTTTCATGTTCTGAGTATGCATGGCATTAATGTTAATGTGAGCTTACGTGAACCACGAAGAAGTTCAGTCCCCCTTTAGTTAAAGGTTCACTTTCAAATCTAGGTTCCTGTTGCTAGATGAGCACTACCATATAGCAATACTTATTGAAACACATAGCAATACTCCACTTTTTTTCTTGCCTTCTATGCATTTTAACAAGTGTTGTCAACTAGTATTTCTCTCACTAGACTTGGCATCCACTGCCTGTTCCGTAACATTGCCAGATCTATAAATGCCACTATTCGACAGACATTCCTTGCCTATACTGTGCTGACTAGATATTACAGTCCAGATCTGCTTTTGCCATGACAATCAAGGCTCCTACTCAGTGTTGCATAATTACAAACAAGGACTTTTGAACTAAGCAAATTGTGAAGCTACAGCAGTAACTTACCATCTACATCATTATTAGTTAATTGTTGGCATTGGCATTGGCATTGGCATTTTGTAGATGGGGAGGCTCCTAGGTTACTAGACACTACAAAAGGGATGCTCTAACTCTTCTAGAGTAGCCTCCATGAAATATTTACGTTCGTGAAATTCTAAATAGATACAAAAGTAATAGTAGAAATAAATAATTTTTATATTTTATATATATTAATTTTTTATATGTAATAAGAAATATCTTATATAATATAAAAATATTTTGTGACTACTTACATCCAATGCTTTTATCTCCATCTAGTCGGACCCTCCCACATTTTGTGGGATTTAAACGAGTGCGGGGGCAAACCCTCCAAAGCTCTTGGCGGTGGCGACTGCGCCTTAGGTTATTTGGGGTTCATTTTGACCTTGTCTTGGTTAACATGCGTTGATGACCAAGGGGATATTAACCAAGACAAAGTCAAAGCCCTGCAATTTAGTTTATTTATCAAATGCATAATAACGGTTAGAAATAAGTCTAGGCAGCCTAACCATACTCAGATTGCAGGGTAGTGGTTTTGTATCGTCTGAAATAAGGAGTAATGACATGCCGAATATTTCATTCTCATGTCTACAGGATAATGGTTGGAAAGCTGTCCCTCAATTTGGAGCATGGGACTCCCAGACCCCAGAGGCTATGAATTACTCCATGGTGTTCTCACAAGCTCGTGCTAATAGGAAGAAACACAAGTCTGATGTAAGGCACGCCAGCCTGGGAAACGAAAAGGATCTCCTGAATGCCACTCAACAAGATGATCCTGTTCCTGTCACGGTAATCCCCCAACTTACTCTTTTTCTTTTCCCTTTCTACGTCTCAGTTGCATAGTTTGGTTTTCATATAGATAAAACAGAGGGACCAGTTCCATATTCCTTGTGATAGATCAGTCCACTTGCTATGCAATTTGCAATTAGATGACAAGACACCGAGACATTGGTTTTTGTTTTAGACTATACTAAGATGATAGAATTTCTCAGCCTAATAATATTCTTTCATAAAATTCCATTTGCAAATACCTTATTTGAACACAAAACAAAAAAAAAAAAAAAGTAGATTGAAAGAGACATTTTCCAGTTACCATACTCAACTTTCAGTGATCCATGTCCCCTTCGTCAGCGCATGTGGATCATTGCATGACAGAGTATGTGGTACAATAAGTCAAAAGTAAAAGATAAGCACCCCAGGTAATACTAGATAATAGCGAGCAGGCAAAAAGAAAGGAGAGAGTTGGGAGATCAAGCATGATAGCTCATCAACAGAATGCAGCATTCTACTTTCTTAACTCTCCAAAATATTATTTGCTATGCAGCCAAAGAGGACGATCTTGACCTACATTAATTGCTGTATTAGGCCCTGATTTCCAGAGAAACCGAGCCATTGTTCATCAAACATATATTCCTTCTGTTTTCACGCTACAGAAAATATAGATCCATCTGCCTTGTAAGTAGATGGCGTGTATTCTTGAACAGAGTGAATGGAGTACTTACCCATACGCTTTGTGATTGCCAGATATGTAAATTTTTTCTGCGCCCTTATTTTTTGACCTGCATAACAGGACATTACGTGATTAGTAGTAACATTAGTGTATCTGTTGACATTCAAGAATATCCAACGATGTGGGACACACAGTCTTTACAGTCCAGTTTATTTGTTCTAAGTTGCACAGCCCATGTAAGTGTAACTTTAAAGCTGTTTTGAAAGACATACAGCACTATGTATCATGTATATATATTCACAGTAATTGATAAAGGAAGAGCCAACATCTGTAATTTAAGCCATGGACTTAGCATCCGGAACTTGAGTTGTGGATTTTAAATGCTTTACTGGAGCATGGAGGGAAGAAAGGTAAGCAGCATCTGCCTTGTCGATTCCAGTGAAAAGATAACTGAAAGGTGGCATTTCTATGTACTTTCCAGAACCTGGGACAACCTTCAGTTCGTTATTTTCCCAGACAACTCTTCCTCGAGCTATTGTCACTTCAACCTTGCCCTAAAGAAAGATGGTAGAGAATTTCAAATTGAATACAGACTGACCAAGTTCAGGTTGCAATGTGAATAGATTTAGGTATGCAGATGTAGATGCACATAAAGATCAGCAAACAATATGCAAAGAAGAAAGAAACCTGACACATAAAAACAAGAGACAGTAGCAATGGCAACAAAAAAGTCATTCAAATGAGCATTCAATTGACCATGCTTTGACAAGAATGGCATAATAATTGAGAGAAATATGCTACTTGCCCAAACAAAAATATAGTCTATACAAACATGCAAACAGAAGCATGCTGAAATTGTGTAGCATTTAACCTGAACAATAAATGCTGAAATTGTGGACCATTAGTCACCCAGCATGATGGACAACAATACAGATACTTGCAAGGCGCCTATCAGAAACTATATACACACATGCAAGGCTGATACACTTCATATTTCATGCTTACTCTTGTTTGGTGGGGTAAGCGTGCATAAAGCCTAGGATATGAACCAAGGACTCATCAGTTACAAATTAAAGAGCTTGGTTTCAAGCCATTAATCAATCCTAGTGATCACATACATGCCATCCTTGGTCAGAGATCAGGAATACAAGGAGTTCTCTGTCTCTTTTGAAATATGACAAAGACAGAACTCCTTGGGGCATTTCCAAACTGTGTGCAGGAAGAGCCATTTCTTTAAGTATTCAAGCACATTCTAATTCTTCGCATTAGTCTCAAAGATAACAACCTTCAATACCTAGTTGTGATGACATATGTGAATCAATTATTTTTCCATTCCACTCAATTTGGACCTCCATAGGTTGTTCATCCTAGATCTTCACTCCTTCGCTCATAGAAACTGAATTGAAATAATCTTCTTCACTAGTGCATCCATGTGTGTTCACTATGTACAACAAAACTGTTTGAAATAGTCCTCACACAAGCTCATCTCACCTGACAGTGATCTTTACTTTTCCAAAAATGCACTCCCTTTTAACTGTTTTTTCATATACCATGAGCATCAACCTTCTCAAATTCCATCAACTATCTTTACTGGAAAAACTGCTTCTTTAATA
Organism: Rhizophora apiculata; assembly: GCA_037832385.1. NCBI lineage: Eukaryota > Viridiplantae > Streptophyta > Magnoliopsida > Malpighiales > Rhizophoraceae > Rhizophora > Rhizophora apiculata. The sequence goes on from CM075427.1 coordinate 3,652,599, forward strand.
TCCAGGACTCCCCGCAACTTTGCATATACAAGAACCTTCTTTTCATCACTTCAATTTTAACTCTCCTCACAACCCTCTTCTCATCCTCAATAGCATAACTTTTTAAACTCCAGAAGCAAAATATTACTAGAAAATGTTGAAGCAATTTTATAAAAGGTATCCTATACAAAACACACCAGCTACTTGGATTGATGATTAAAGTCCCTCAGCAAGTTGGACATCTGAAAACTCATGTTTGTCAGTGATGGCTTCATATGACAACTCTAAATAACCAGATGACTAGAAGAAGGAAAAGAAAGGATAATGACAAGGATCAAGAAAAAGAAAAAGGAATATATGACAATGAAAAATAATTACCTTCCCTCTTCTCCCCTCATAGACATTTGTATCTGTTCTGGAGTGGTGAGACCTTGCACTTATTTGAATGCTTGCATTAGGATTGAGTATAACTATGTCTGCATCAGATCCAGCGAGAATTGCACCTTTTTTAGGATATATGTTGAAGATCTTCGCACTGGAATATGTTTTAGGGATAAGAAAACTTTACATAATTCAGGCAGTCAATATGTACTTAAAAACGCACAGCCCAACTTTATTTTTTTATCCCTGGAACTCAGCATAAAATCAATACAAATATCCTGGATATCCAAAACTTGCAATCAAAGCTTACCATTCAGTGCTTGTAACTCGCACAAAATCTATGACAGAGATTTGGCCAGATTCCTGAAAATTGCTTATATGTTGGTTGACAACCAATTTAATTGAACAACATTTAAAATCATATGGTCCACAAGAACAATAAAGCTAAAAGTCCACTCAACATACCACCAAGCTATCCCAAATCAGATGCATTCGCTCCTCAATACCTACATGCCCAGACAGCAGAAATTAAAATGATTTCATTGACTGAGACAACAAAATCAAAAGGAAAAACAGAGAACTTAGGTAATGGGACCATAATCTATTACCATTGACACCATTTGGGATTTTACGGAAATCATCAATTCCAAGGGCCTTTTGAGTAGAGTTAAATGCACAGTGATCAGTCCCTACAAGCTGCAAATTGCATAGAACTATCACTATGATACTGCTGAAAAATGTAAACTATGTAAGAAATATCTTTTAGGTGATATAAATCCAAACAAATTAGCCTAAAAATGGACTGTTGTGCATGAACTGGTAATTGACCGAACTTCTACTGATGGATACAATTATTTGAAAAATCACATTTCAGATTTTTTAAAAGAGGTATCTTGACATCAAATATATCTATCTTTTCAATGTCATTTGATTACTTAAAAAAATGGCAGATACCTGTAGAACTCCAGTTGAAAGAGCTGCTTGTAGAGCTTTATCATGTCCTGATGCCCTAATAGGAGGGCTCATGACATATCTGAGACATGAGAATAAAATAGGCTTGAAAATTCGTACAAAACAACTGAATATATGCTCCAAGTGACATTTCTAAATCCCTTATTATATATAATAATAACAACTAGAAATGCAGATGGTAATAAATAGAGCACTTCTTACTTCGATGCCGTGATGAAGTCAGGATCCCAAAGCTTAGAATCATCGAGAACTAGACCAGAAACAACTGCCTCTCCAATAACTCTTTGTCCTGAAGTTTTAAGAAAGTGATCAAGCTTTCCCATCTGCGGCAATTAAACATAAATAAAAACAGCAACAGCAGAAGGAAGGAACATAACTACCATATCGACATCATTAGCAGAATAAAGAATCAACCACACAGTTATTCAAGCAATCATTTCAAGTTGACTAATGTTAAGAAAGGGCAGTAACTGTCCAAAACACTTCCTTTCAAGGTACAATAGTTGTCTTTCATGGATCATGGTATATTTTATGGCCCTCAAAACTCAAGGCCTTAATGGGTGTGGTATCTTTCGATAAGAGGTCAGAGGGCAGGCCAACAGTAGAGTAAGGCAAAAACAGTTAAATTTGGCTAGTACTAGTTAGTCATGGGATAATGCAGAAATCCAGAATGAAACAAGTGATAGTTATATAATGTAGATAGGAGCTGATTGCAAATGGCAGAATTAATTTGTTTCGGAGCCTTTTCTTTTCTTTTCTTTTCTTTTCTTTTCTTTTTTTTTTTTTTCATTTGAAGAATAATGAATAAGGCCTGGAATGCAAAGCATAATCCATGAGATTAAAAGGTCTCTAAATGACCAAAACATTCAAAATGGCCAAAATGCCTTTAACATTGAGGAATTCCATGGGATAAATGGCCTTTTATCCCATCTTATATCATCTTCTCCTCAGTCTCTTTATTATCACCTCCTTTCTACAAGACTTGAAGGGGAGTGATTTTAAGGTCAGGGTGATAACCTTGTAAGCAAAGGAGTTCCTGGTACAAGGTTCTTAGACTTTATATCCACAGTTTAGGCTGATTAACATTGGCACATGAGACTACCTGAACAAATAGAAATCTGGAATATTAATAAATTAAAAACCTGACTTTCGAGCTTTAGCAATTTCTTCCATAGCATCAATGCTCATCACATGAACTACGTAGAGTGGTGTGTTCACAAAACCTGCCAGACGAATTGCTCGGCCAGTTGCCTCTCCCTCCAGCTGCATGGCCATCAAGCTAGAAGCTAAGTTGTGCATGAAGTGTACATACACTTAAATAAAAAAGCAAAAATCCATCTCTGATAACATCAAAGGGACAAAAAAAAAGGCATGTCCAGTTAGATCAATGAACAATTAAAGCTCAGCATACAAAATATATCTCACTTTATTAACTGAATTCTCATAAAGAATCAAATGAAAGTGGTTTCCTACTGACAAAGAAAATAGTAAAGGAGATTGCAAAGAGATGATTATGACATAGATTTGGAGAGAAGGGAAGAAAATGAAATTTCCCTCTCACATCAAAACAAAGTTCCCTCAAAATTTCCCCTTTCATGTGATCAACCCGAACTCTGTTATGCCAAAGTGACACAGTAGGACACCAATTTTCTTTATTTTCATGGTACTGCACCTACAAAAGCATGACAACTGTTGAAGTTTAGTCTGCTTGACAATGGGGAACAGTTGGTTGCTGAGAGAATCATAAGTGGCCAAACTGAACTTAAACCATACAGGAGATCACACCTCCAAACTCTGTCTTGGCCCTTTCCTAGCCACAGGTTCACAGCTATAAGATCCATATCATCTACAAAACACCTAGAGTAGATAATCATCTGGAATACAATTGATCAGTTCAGTCATGTCCATTACAGAAAGGAAAGCAATAAAGGCAGACCCTTGGTGCATTTATGCACATCAATCGAAGGTGAGCCAACATATATGAAGACCACATATTACACTGCTAGTGCTGGGCTAACATGCATGATGACCAATTCTTGCACCACTGTTGCTGACTTAAATGATATATTAGCATTCAAAATAAACAACAAAATGAGCCAGTAGTTATTTGTGTTAATTGCAATTGCAACAGCCTATTATAGACAGGCGCATGGGGCTGAAACTTGGTCACAACTAATTTTCAAAGAACTAATGGACAATAGTTTGCTATAAAAAAAGGCTGATAATCAAGATTAATGAACTAAGAAACATAACGGAAGATAAGTAACCTATCTCGCAAATTACCACTGGAGGCCTTGAAAGAGCATGCCCCTCTGGACCAGTAACACCAAGTTCTATCATTCTCTTTTGCCCTTCAAAAACAGCATCTCCATTTTCTGCATGAACCATGGCTATGGCACCAAGAGTCTTGCACTGCTTTAATCCCTCTAACAGGAGCTCATCACTGATCATAAGAGACCCCTTGTACGCAAGAAAAAATTTGAAAGAATTGATCCCTACAGGTTCCAAAGAACACAGATTCAGGTTTCTTTTGGTCTTGTTTGACAAGTAAAAAGGAGGTGCAAACCAAGTACAAAAGCATAAATCACTTATGAGATCTGTCACATCCACTGCGCTAGAAAAGCCATGTCTACTATATCAACAAATAAAAGTCTTAACATAATTGTCTACTAGAGACCACTGGGGCTTTTCCTAACCTGATTATCCTAAGCTAATGTATATAGATTGTATCGAAAGCCTAAGGTAGTCATAAGATGCTATTTGTTTTCCAAGTCCACCAATTCCAATTGGATCACAATCTGACCAAATCCAGGATATGCACAGTGAAAAAATAATGATGAAATACAGACCTTTCTTCTTCACCACGATTTCCATTTCCCTTGAAACAACTTCATCCCACTTCGTAATTGCCATATGGAAACCATAATCCATACAAGATTTCTTTGCCTTTTTCTCATATGCTTCAAATCCAGCCATTAAACTGCCATTAACTGGTATAACAAAGTCAATATGCATTGTTGTTCCCCCAGCTAATGCTGCAGCCTGACCACTGAAGAAGTCATCAATTGTCTCAGTACCCATAAACTCCATAGCAAGGTGTGTGTGTGGATCAATTCCCCCTGTTGTTACCAAAAAAGCATGGTGTAATGCCTCTGATTAGCTTTTTGTATGCTGGTTTTAATAACAGCAGCACTCATAGCACTTGTAACAAGCAGCATATGTCAAACATGTGAAAATGTTAGACTAAGTAAAACAGGTTCTGCCTTGATTATACCCTATACCAAAAATTTCATAAAATGAGCAAAAATTCTATATAAGGAGCATATTAGAATGGCAATCCTCAAATTTATACAACATATTCGATTATTAAGAATGCCTATACATGAATAGTATTTCTCACCACTTAGATTCCCAAAAACTCCATTCGATTTGAAAGCAAATAGTACACAAAGCTTTTGTTGTCCTGATATACAAAATCTTAGAGAAAATAGAGATCCAAAAAGAACCCCATAGAAGAAGCATACAACAAGAACCCTAAAGAAGCACCAAAGAATTTTCCAATTTACCAAAAAACAAAGAAGCACCAAAGAGAAGACCCACAACAATTGCTAATTTAAGAAGCGTGAGAACACAAGCGTTGAAACACTTGTAGCCATAATTTGACAACTAACCTGGAACTACAAATTTCCCAGTGGCATCAATCACATGAACATCATCAAAAACCTGCCAATAGGATCCAAACAATACATTGCCATCAAATATAGCCAACCTAAAAAATGAGGACCTCAAGGGCTATGATTAAGCTTAGACAAGAAAGACAACTTAGAACCAGAAAGGGACCATGAAGACTCATCGATTCCACAAAGCAAAGCCTGCATCAGGGCAGTTATACAACAAAAGGAGCCAGGAACTCCAAATTGCTCAAACCGAAGCCATATGTTGTCTAAAGTGCTTGCACTTTTTAACATAATTGCTTAGCAAAGTCAAAGGGTTTCGCAGATAATAGATAAGAAACATTATTAATCTGTATGTCTGACATGTCAAATGTAATCAAAATAACATGCACGATTCATCATGTTACAATATGCCAATTTTCATTTCACATTCAAAATCCCCATGGTTCATACCTCTTGCTAGGAAAAAATATAATTATGTAACAAAAAAGGATCTCCCCATTACATAGACACATAAATAAATCAAACTTGCAGCATCAATTATTGGAACCTAGCCAGTAATCAATACAAAACCTCTGGAATATCAACCTGATAAAAACTAAAATATGCCTATGACCCGAGTTATTGCTTCACATAGTACCTTACCAATGAATAAACACTATGAATCCAACTGGTAGCAAATACAATTAAAAATATCAAACATATTTCTCAAAAGGAAGAGGTTGTCGTTGACCAGTACTTCACTCACAGTCCTGTCCAATTCATTTCAATTGTGGGCAAGAAAAGAATATCATTATGGAGGAGAAAGTTGTACACTAACCAATCTCTAAACAAGTAAGCCAAACAAATTGACCAGAAAATGGGGAAAAAGCACCTTGAGATTAGGATTCACAGAAACAATGATCCCATCCTCCACATAAACATCAGCAATTTCCTGGTGGTGAGCATTCACAACCGTCCCTCCTTTAATCAAGAGCTTTGATGGTGACACTGATGATGATGATGATGATGATGATGGCATTCCACATTGACCTTCACCATACCCTATCCCATCATAGAACTTCATAATGAAAAAAGAAAAAATTATTTCCTATCTTTGCTTTCTTGGCATCCAAACAACATGTCAATTAAGATATGATTAAAAATTATGAGCACAGAAAAATTAAAAAAAGAAAAAAAAAAAAAAAAAAAGGAACCCATTGTTTAAGTCCCTTGCAAAGGAGATCAAAATTTCCAGATTCACTTCTCTTAGCAGAAGAAGAAACCCGGAAAATCAATCCAAATTCCTTGTTTTCATTAACAAACAAGAGAGAGAAAGAAAGAAAGAAAGAAAATAGAAAAAATACAGAAATCAACGCCAGGGTTTCTTGAATTCTCTTAAACTCAGGTGATCGTTTGCCCTTCCTTTTTCCCTTTATTCCTGATTGATTACAACCATAAAGCCAGACACAGGTATTTAAATTTAAAAAGCAGCCAACAAATCAAGTTTCTTGAATCAAGATTGAACTGAGTTCCCTCTTTTCTGGCATCCATCCAAATAAGTCAATCCAAGTTTGGTAAATAAACATCAAAATTCCCTCTTTTCTTTTTTTTTTTTTTTTTTGTTAAATTTTTGTGAGAAAGAAAAGAAACCATATAGAAATGAACACAAATCCTTTTATATATATATATATATATATATATATATATATATATATAAATTTCTTTAGCAGATAGAAGTACCTGAGGATCGGTAGTAGAGTGTGATAAACCAAAGAGAAGAAGAAAAAGAAAAAAACAGCAGGATTGCAGATTGAAAGGCGCCATGACTCTCTGAGTTCAACAACACCACTCAAAAGCGCTGCTGCATCCTTGTGCCGTTGCCCACTTTCAGCTCTGCATACATACGTTTACGTAAGCGTGACAGGCTGACTTTCATCCCACAAACTGACAAAATCAATTCAATCAGTACAGGAATTTTCAAATGGTCAAAAATTGATCCGTAATATTCCGCAAAATAAATAAATAGATAAATTGATGCGATGCGTGTAGCAGTTTTTGTAACCATAACTTGCTGTTTTGTCTGTATCTCGAACAATTTGATTTTTCTTTTTTTTTTTTTTAGATTTTCAGTTAAATTAAAAATACGTCTATAAAATTTATTTTTATTATATATAATTATTTTAAAAATAATAATAATAAATTAAGAAAAAAAATTAATTTAATTAGCAGTTATTATAAGGATAATTGGATTTTATTATTTTAACACATTGTCTTCTTAAATATAAAAAACACACGCAATTGGCCTGACTAAACCTAGCATGTAGTTATGTTTGAGCTTCCTCCACCGACGTCGTTTGGGTCAGAGAACTATTAAAATCAAACGGCAAACAGGTTGAACGGCCATCGGTGACGAGGTGCAAGACGACTTCGTACTTGTCGAACGTTGTCCGAGCCAGCAGAAGAAGCGGTGGAGTAAAGACATAAGATTGACAAAGACAAAGCCTCACTGACAAACTCTACCCTGGCGTCTCGCTGCCTCGCCCGAGATATTGAGCTTCGAAATGCAGTTGGGGTGAGTTTTGATGAATTTATTCATCTTCTTCTCTCTTGTTCTGTTTTTACTTGTTAGTCTGGTCTACTTTCATCGATTTGATTGTCTTTTTTCTTTCTATAACTGAATCAGAACTCGTCGAGCATGAACAAACTCAATGTGTTTGAGTCTTTTGTTGGTTTGGTAAAATTCATGTTGGTTCGCAATCACTTGTAAATTATGGTATGTTTAACGTATGTGTTTTGTCAATCTCATTGCCTGCCTGCCCATTTGGGTTTTCCTTGTTTTCTCTTTCAATGTCTTTTTTTTACTCCCGTTTTTCTTCAAAAGAATGAATCTTTCTAGTGTTTTCTCTCTGCTTTTGCCTCTTTTATTTAGCATAATGGCTTGTCTCTTATCTCTCAAAGATTTGAAAAGAAAAGGCGTTTTTGCGTCATAATCCTTTGATAGGAAGAAGTTAAAGGAGGAGGAGGTAGTTTAGTAGTTGAGAATGAATGCAATGGAGCCAATATCAATATCAGAATTTGATGAAGAAACAATAGCTATTGCAAGCGAGGACCACCAACAAAAATCAGCACCTTGGTCAACAACAAAAACGTCATCATCACCAACATCATCACATGGCTTCAAACTGGTTCCCTGGTTGAACTGGAGTGAGTGGGAATGGGTTAGAGATTATCTTTTTTCTGAATCTCCTGCCAAGATAGCCTCTGCTTTGGCAAGAGTAAGATACCAGCCCCCCCTTCTATCTTTTCTCTCTTTGAATTTTGTTTCCCATGGAGGTTGGAAAAATAGAGAAATTATCATTTTCTCTCTGCGGTTAGAACATGTTTTTGTTATTATTTCCTTTGTTGTGGCTTATGATTTTCATCTTATGCCAATTTTAGATTTCAACTTGGCGAAGTAGAGGGTGTTTACCAGTTGTGATTGATGTCACAGCTTCCATCATTGAAATTCAGCAAAAAGACCATTTCTACAGGTAATCTTTTGTTCTTTATCTGTTGTTTAAACTACTAACATGGATAGGAATGTTAGTTCTTTGGTGCTTTATTACTCAACTTATAGCGTTACAAAAGAAGTAAGAGGTACGATTGGCTCCTTTCTTGTAAGCATGTCTTCACCTTAGTTAAATGAGCTTATAGGTATGGAAGTTGATAAATGCAGGTTTATTGTATTTTTAGTTTCTGCTTGGGATTTACAGATTTTATTCTTTGTGAAAATCATTTGGACTGTTAATGGAAAATATTATTGTGTCCCTCCCTGCATTTCTGTTGCAGTTCTTATTCTTATTTATTGGCATTTACTTGTTGTCCCTTTATGCTCTAGGAAGGAGCCATCTGATGATGCCATACAGTCAGAACAAATTCTAGCCATGTTATATTGCATGACAATCTTAAGGTAGGAAATTTTTTCTGCACTTGTCTTATCTTGTGTGAACATTTTGCCATTTTTTGTCTTTAACATTCTTCTTCACTGGATGTTGGATTGCAATCTTGAAGCAAGATATATGTGCTTCACTTTTATATTCATTCTTCCAAGTTCCCTCTTTCTTGTAGGTTTTCTTTGTTTCAAGGATATCAGTAATTGTGATATAGCCTGAATTTTTTCATGTATCAATTTCATATCCATAAATCATAATTGCATTTATGAACATCACCTTTAACCAAATAAAGACCAGGGCAAAGGTTTATGTGACACAGAGAGGAGTAATATATATATATATACACACACACTCTATTAATATGATTTTGGATGGAGGGGCATTCAGGGTTTGAATCTACAATGGGACAACCTTTAAATTGGCTTCTTGAAAGATAGAATAGAAGTCTGAAAGTTTGGATGGTAATTATTTTTGGGAGGTACCTTTGCACTTGCTTTGTGGTGATATCTTACCACTGTATAATAAAAGAAAATTTCCCTGGTAAGATTACTTGTTTATTTATTTGAACCAAGTTATTGAAAATAGTTGAATGGAAGATGCACTTTTAAACTTTCAATTTTTAATGGTGCTCTTTTAACAAGTTTTTTAACATAAGGTGTGGTTTCCCTTGAATTATTTATTGGAAAAAGCAAGTTCATGAATGCTTTTGTTTTTTTTTTGGGCTTTAAGAATAGACTATCCCGTGCATAACAGACTGACAGATTCCCTGGGGGATTATGTGTGCATGCCAAAAGGTATCTTTTTCAGACTTAAGTCTAGGCCAATAGTATCATGTAAGCTCTTTGGATGCATTTCACATTGAAAGTTTGCATTGGATACAATTATAGTTGCCCCTTTTCTGTGTTTGTCCATAAGAAAACAGAAAATTTATTGGGTCAAAATGTTGGATTGGTTTGGGATGTTTAAGGACTTCTCCTTGGGGACTACAGAGGTGGTTTCAACTTGTATTCTCATGTATGTCCATGCAATCACATATTTGTTGTACAAACCAAAAGGTTTCCCCTTTATTATCCTCAGGAGACACTTTAGTAATTAAAATCTCAGACCTCTATTTTGAAGGTTTTGAGTTCTAATACTAGGAAGAGAGTATGAGATTTGTAGGAAATGAGAGAGCTACCCCCTATTATGTAGCTTACGGTCCAATGGACATACTAATTGACCAAAAAAGAAAGTACGTCTCAATAATGTTGTGTGAGCTATCTGGATGCTTTTGACATTTGCAGTGTGCATTGGCTACAATTCCAGTTGCCTTTTATCTGTGTTTTGTCCACATGATGAGAGAAAATATATTTGGTTGAAAGCTGGGGCCAGTTTGGGGATGTTTACAGGCTAATACTCCCTTGTTTCACTATGTACATTGCTCTCCCCACTTCTCCAGCTGCCCTCTCCCGCTCTTCCCTGCCCTCGATGCAGCATGACCTCTCACCTAACCACATGTCAACTGCTTCCTCTCTTCTTGCATGTTCATTTACCTGTTTCATGTTCTTATCTCCTTTACTGCATTGGCACTGTTTCTTGGATTCACCCTGTCAAAAGTTTGAAGCAAAATTATATTTTACTATTTTTAATTTGAATTCTTGAATTTCACCATGCTTACAGTTTGCCAAATGGATTTAGATATCTTGTGTTTTTGGGTGGATTTGTGATGGATTGAAGATGATTGTTTCTGATGCAGCCATGTTTTGCCCTCTTCTTAATTCCCTTCTCTCTCTCTCTCTCTCTCTCTCTCTCTCTTTATGAATCTTAATTATGGTAGTATGAAGCATTCTTGTTCTATACATGCACCAATTACTTTGGTATCATTTTAGATAATTGTGCCCTAAGCATGCATTTTCCCTTAAATTCTCTATTTCTGTATGCCTTAAGACATGCCTAAAGATTTCTGTAAATGATTACTGATTGAAATGAGCCAATTCTTAAATAGATTTGACAAGTTTTTACCCAATTATGTAACTTACAGTACAATAATGGTAACTTGTCGTAACATCTTATGAACTCTTGTTAGAGGTTTTCACTATGTGTGTTGTAAATGCAAATTTGGACACAGAAAACATTAGGGTTATATTCCTGCTCATATTTTTTTGAAGGCTTGTAAACTGTGTTGTTGAGAAGACGCGTAAAAAAACAGAAGTTTCAATTGCTGAGGCAGCAGGTGCAATTGGTATTCCACGTTCACTAATTGACATTCGCCATGGTAAGCAGCTTGAGCTCCATTGCCAATGGACTATAAACGTTATTGATGAAACCACGACCTGAAAAGGTTATTCTTTCCAATATTTATGCATTTACATTACAAAAGTGGATGATACCCTTGTGCCCTAGATCTATATGATCAAAAAGTTTTATCCAAAATGGCTGTGGACAAATCCATCGATATTTTTTATTTAAATAAAATCTCTATGCAGCCTTAAATTGCTAAACATTTACTTTCTTTGGGTTCAATGTATTTGCCTTTTTTGCTATTAGTTTTCTCATCTGGAGATCTGATTACAATTTGGAAATATGTAACAGCTTCCAATTTTCCAACTATTCTAGCTCGATTTTCCTTTAAATTCTTTCTGCCATTTGTCCTGTATGTGTTCTAGTTGTTATGCATCATTTCAGCTCTCTCTAATAATTAACTGCCCAGGAGCTGCTGCCACAAAAAACTTATGACCCGATTAGAAAATTGATGCTGCAAAAGTCCATGCCTTTGCCTGTAAATTTCACTAGATTGCATAATTCAAAACCTTGAACTTTTCTACAATAGGTCCACATCCAAAATCCCCCAATATGATCAAGTGCTAAACTGCCATATTTGCAAGAGTCATCCTAATTCAAATCTAACCATATAGTTGCAGATGCCTTTATGCTTCTTTTTGTTTCTTTTATGAGCTTCTTAATATCTAAATTTTTTGAGTAATTTCCTCTTGTGCATGTGAACTTCTGTACTTTGGGGCTGGTCCAGTGATTACACCCATTGTTTTAATTTGTGAAGTCCTTTTTTAACTGATTTTTATATTTCTTGATGTCACTACAATTGTAGAGGGCTCTCACCGTGATCTTCCTGGATTGCTGCTAGTTCGAGATTCAGCTGTTAAGGTATGCAGTCCTAAATTCTCTGCAATTGGTACGTGTAATTGTTTTTTATTTTCTTCTCTTATTTACAATCATTAATGTCTGCCTAATTAAAATATCCATGCTATCTAAACTTATCATTTTCCCTTTCTAATACTTTAATGTGGGCAAGATGTTATGATGAGACTGATATTTATCACACATGAAATTATATTCTCGATAGTTTTATGAGTGTGCCAGCAACATGGTTCATAATGAAATAAGAAAAATGTTGTTTGGAATATATGACAACTTAACCAGGCATCGTTCAACGTGGCTGTCTGCTCTTTTTAAATGCAACCTGCAATGAAAGTTGTCCTAGATAACCACCAAATATGATAATCCTTAAAAATAATATATTTTGAACTACACAAATTAACCAAACAAATTTGCGTGCCTTGGTTGGGATTAATAACATTTTTTATATTATGAATTACATTAAATTTTTTTTTTTCATATTTTTCATATTAATAATATTATTTCTGCTGCTGGGAATCTAGGCACTTCATTGGTTGAAATCTTACTATTGGGAGCCACAGACAAAGCAGATTCCATTGTACAGAGATGGAACTGCTAACATCAAGAAGGAAATAAAATCTAAGCTTCGCAAATTGGCTTCCTGCTTGAAAGTTAAGCAGGTCCAACATGATTCATCATTTGCTGAGGGAAAAAGTATGTGTGAATTCCTGTTTACCTTTTGGCCTTCTTTTTCGATATTGTTAAGTTCTCAGGCAAGTATGTCATGTAGACTACTTCCAATTGCACAATTGTGCACTTCACATCAAATTCTTTGGTCTGTCTTGGCATGCTTTTACTGCAGAAATTTCTGTGGTTGATTAAATCACTAGACAGTTTTTCAATCTTGTTAACTATCAGGCCATTTTTAGGTGGCAAACATCGCAGGCAGCTCTGCAGTCGTAGTAAGGTTTTCTCACTTATGGCCAGCCAACTTCATTCATCCAAATCCAGGGTTAAGACATACTCTGGTCCGTTTGAATAGTTGTTTCTACTGAAATTTAGATTAAAGTTGTTTCTCAAGAGTTTCTGCATTGGTTGTTAGCAACATGGATTCATGGCTAACAAATTTGAAGATGCCCATTATACTTGCATGGCTGCACCTATAAGATGCTTATGCTTTCTGGTAATGTGTCTGTATCTTCAGGTTCTAAGAAGCAGGTAACCAAAACCTTGAAATCTCTTCTACATTTACATTCTTCCTTCTCCTCAGAAGTATTAGCTGTATTGTTGGAGTTCTTAAAAGAGGCCTTAGATGCCTCAAATTTAGTGGGGCCTCGAGAAGATGACCAACTTGGGCAAGACATGCATAATTTGTTGGATGACTGGAAGCCTGTGATAACAAAATTCACAAGGAAGGAACCAAAAGTACTTCCGATGTTGCTAAATGCAGTTCTAAACATGATTGAGACCCTGGAAGTCACGAAATATGATACGGGTAACCATAAACTCATTCTTGTTATACTTTAGATTGTAGTTTATTTTTTATGTGTTCCTTGTTCTGGGTTGGGTACTGAATCTAGAGGACCATAAATTGGGACATTCTGTTGATTAATCCAAGGACCAATGCTTGATCAGTAATATGTGTTGGATTGTTCTACAGTTTGGTCCACTGGTATTCCTTAAAGACATTGGCTTGTTGCAAGGAGGAGCAAGACCTCTTTTGCATGGTTAAAAAAAGCTAGTCCTGTGTTTTCAGTACTCTTATCATGCTTGTGGTCTATAAGAGTTCAGTAGTTTGTCTTATGAACTCCAGTATTTGTCCATACCATAGGTTGTTAGTGGGAAAAATTCTCCACAATCACTTTTATGGTCAACTTATTTTGCATCAAACCTTTCCAAAGCACTGGGCTGCTTTCAACAATTTCATGGTCTATTACTCTATTTAAGACAGTCAAATTGAGTGATGGGGCCTTAATATGGGTAAATTATCTTTTGGTAATTTGGATTTATAATCAACATTCTTCACTTGATTAAGTGAATTAGGTATGCTTGGTTGCATATTTGTTGTGACACTAATCAGCCATGTAGACTTTTGGCACTCTCTCCCTCCTTTGTCCTTGTATTAGTAGTAATGTGCACTGGGGGGATGCAGAATCCCCCTGAGCTTTTAATACCACATGTTCTCTGGTTTCAGAAAGATGTATTAGTAAGTGGTGTTTTTCATAATAAATGCTGAATTTTTGTGAAAATCTTGTTCAGGAGCTTGTATCTCCGGTTTGGACTCTAGAGCTGGGACTGGCCAAATGGAGCAACTTTGTTCTTTGTTTTCATGGCTCATTGGGCAACTTGAGGCATTAAAGCCTCTGCTCTCTAAAGCTGAAAATGAAGTCTCTACAACTGGAACAAAAACGTTGAAGGCAATTCTCATGGAGGTCCTACGAAAATGTCTTCTGCTTTTGCCATTTGGTGATAAACAGCTCTTGGATTCTGTGCTTCATCTTGCACAGCTTATGGGTTACACCTCTTTGATTGAGAAACTCAACAAACTAAGTTTGCCAGGTTTATCAGGCTCAGTTGGTTCCATAGAAAACTCTTTTCCCTTGAATCCACATGACCTTGTCATGCAAGATAAATTTATTGATCAAGCCTCCAAGAAGCTCGAGTTGGTTAAACTTCACCCTAAAAGGAGCAAATCTGGGGATACTAGAGACCATGGTGTGGGAAGTTCTGGTAGATGGACTGTGGCAAAATCATGGAACCAATGTCCCATTGGTATGTTGCCTCATGGCCTTGGGTCTTCTGGTTGTCTTCCTGTCCTTATCTGCAATGATGATGATCACGAATCCTCAGACTCATCGAAAAAGAAGCAGGCATTGGAACTCAAAAGTTTGGGTGACACAAGAGAAGCTGGAAAGGGCAAAACTTTAGATGGCCCATGCATTAAGCAATCGAATAGAAAGAGGGAAGCTGATTCTGATGCATATCAATTAGGTGAGCCAAGCACGAAGAAGACGAGAGAGTCAGTGGAAATTTCCCAATTGGATGGTAAAGATGCTCTCTTACCAAAAGGTGTCAAAGGCCATCTAATGATGAATGGTATTTGGCAGAAAGTTGGGGAAGAAGAGCTACTTACCATCAAGTCTGGTGTAAGAATTTTGGTGTAGACACCAGCTTTTTGCGCGCGCGCACAGGGCGCGGGCTGGGGGGGTGGGGGGTTGGCATAGATTAACCATGGTGCTAATTTTGGAGCTTGATATGATGTAGACAATCCATCTCATCTGTGTCAATTGTTTGCTGAAAAAAATTGTCTTAAGGTCAGATCAAAATTGTTTGCTCATCTTTGGAAAATGAAGCAACTGTTTTGTTGCTGTAGTGTTAAGGTAATGGTTTCTAACCTGGTGGTAACAACTTTTGCTGTTGCTATAAAACATTTTCCCACAGTTTGTTAGCAGTTGTCCCTGTGGTCTCTTTGTCCAGTTATCTCCCTCAAACATGGCATGCAATTGATGAAAGATTAAAGATATAAAATTTGCTGGATCTCTGCTCTCTATAAAAATCTTAGTTATCAACCATGCACGAAAACATGTTCATTTTGACAATGAAGAAAGATGCAAAGAAAGTACCAAGAGCCTGTCCAGTTTGATCTTTAGATTTTATTTTTTTTTTTTAAATCTTCTGGAATTTGGGTAATAAATCTTTTAGAATTGTGCCCTTACTCATACTCATTCCAGGCTATCTGGTGACAACCTAATGCCCTCTCCATATGTCAATCCCAAAATTTTTTAATCCACAGATGTTTGCAATAAGCAAATTAGATGCAAAGCAATTATAAACACCTCAAATTTAGGTTGATGAAAAGTAAAAATGTATTCGATCGCCTAAAATTTTTATTAATAGCTGTGAAATAAATTTAGTGGGGTCAACAAATTCCGCAAAATATGTGAAATAAATGATTAAAAGGTAATGAATTATTTCTAGAAACTTGCTCAAATAAATGAAATTAGTATTAAATCTAGTTGCATTTTCCCAGATAAAATTACTCAATAAATGCAAATAAGAATCTTTTGCTCCCGTTGACCGCAGCTACGAATAGAAATCAAAATCCTTTTCTTTGCTATAATTAGTCCATAATCAAACTAAAAGGGACCTTACTTATAAAGAGGTGAAAGACCAAATATTGCGTGTGAAAATGAAACAGAAAATGATTTATTTTTTTTTTGGTCTTTATATTAAGGATATCTTCAAATTAAATTGTCCAGCTATCAAATAAAGCTTTTTTTTTTTTTTTTTTTTGTTTCAAAAGATCTTAAAGTCGTACTCAAAATTTTACTCCTAAAAGTCTCTCAACTAGGATCCCACAAAAAGGATTTTACAATGCAAGTATTTACCTTTTGGAGCAAAGTCTAAATTTTGACAAGCAGTGTGTCATTTTGTAGCGCATGGTTTAAAATAATAGGAAAGTTTTATGGTAACATTATTATTTGATAAATTAAGGTCTTTTTTTTTTTTTTTTGTATTGTTTGATAAGTTTACGTGTTTTATTTAAAATAAGTATGTTATTTGTCCTCTTATTCATAAAAAATGGGTAAGAGAGAAAGTAAACTTAATTTTGTCAAAAAAAAAAAAAAAAAAAAAAGAAAAAAGAAAATCCCGGTAGAAAGCTAAAATGATAAAACAACCACTTCGACCCATCAAGGGTTTGCAAGAAGAAAATATTAGAGATTCAGTGTCTTAACTGTCCAATAAAAAACAATGGAGACTTGAGAATATTTTGGTAAGAAAACCAAGGTGTGCATCCATGGAGAAGCCAGGAAGTCAGCGCACTGGTTCCAAGCCTCTAATGACGTTGGTGCAAACAGACACAAATGCATTCCGCGATGTAGCGTAGAGGTTAACAGGCCTATCAGAGAGTCATGCTGCACAAGGATCAGCTTCTAAGGTTGCAGCCATGAAGAGATCAACATCTAAACTACACGAAGGAAGGCGGCACAGAAGGCCCAAGCTTTAGATAGTCAGGCCCATAATCAACTTCAAGCCCTGTACATCCCCATCCACCCCAGGAAATCCCGTTGGCCTTCTTGAAAGTCCTGTGGGCACACCGTCTACAAGTTTTTCAAAACTTTCAATACAGGAACAGGATAACAGAGGAGGTTCAGCAAATTTTCTGAGTTAAATAGCGTAGGAGAAGAAGAAGAAGAATAAGAAGAAAGAGCTATCAAAGAGAGGCGGTGTTATTTGCATCCATCACCCAGGTCTAAACCAAGATACACTGAACCAGTGTTACTAACCTTATTCCCACTAACATCTACCAAAACAAGTGAGAAACCATGATCCTGGCAATGCGTATCTTTCCATAAAGATTTAATCTTGTACCCCTTTAGAGCAGCAAATACTATAATAGAACTCTCCTCCGTTTCCAAGTAATTACAACTTTATTAACTTCTACTTTAATAATTTGGATTGTGATCTACAAGACCTTCTTGTACGAAAAGAGAGGAGTTTTATTTTATTCTTACCAGGAAATATTCATAAGAACCTAAATCCAACACAAATGGAGAGAAGGACAAAATTTCTACAAGAATAGATTGAAATCAATTCAGGGTGAACATTGGAGGTGTCTAACATGGCAGTGCTATAAGCTTGTTGAAAACCTTGCAGTGTTTCTGAACCAAAAAATGCATCCTTTGTTCTTCTTTCTCCTAATTCAACAGACTTTTATTAGAACTCAGAAGGAAAGGGAAGTAGTCATACGCTAACCCGATCCACACCTAATTGTCACAACAAAACAGCAACTTGGACAAGACCAGACCTGCAAAATTTTTAATCAAACTGTTGACTGGTGCGTGTCATTAAGGTTGAAGATGATATCAATTTACACCTGCAAAGATTTTGCCTCAAGACATCCATTTCAGGTCTTGCACAGGTTGATGTGATGCAAAGACCAAATGGAGATGTAAATCAGTAAATGTGATAGAACATTTTTGTAAAGAGCAAACCAGGGTAGTTGCCAACCTTCACAAAGTTTCCATGTGGTAACCAAACTTTCACAAACAGAACTACAAATTCCTTAGCATTAATTGTACTACTAGGAAGTTCAAGATTTTGGGACCACATTAAAACAGACGAGAATGGACTGATATCCAAGTTCCCTGGTGGTAGGCTAGGAGCAACTTCTGCTATAGCCCTTTTGAGGTTCCAACAATGTTTTCCACATCAGCAATTCCAGGATAGGCAATCAAACAAAGGGATCATGCTCCATTGTGGCCTGTATCATCTAAAGGAGAAAGGTTCGAATGACAGAAAAAAGTCTCTGTGAAAATAACAGTAAAACTGATCACAATTGAATATGCAACAGCTAGGAGATTCTCTGCGCACACGGTTCTGTCTCGTGGTTGGTTTCATTCTCTGATCCTTCTCTCCCAGGATAAAAGATCTTCAACCCTTCATCAACTTAGGCCAAAATGACTACAAGCAGGCAAAATGGGCATTGATGATAACATGATCCGGCTTGACAACCAAATCAAACACGCGCTAGAAAATGAGTGCTTCTTCCCCATGCCATGGACGTCATATGTCCCACCAACCATTTCAGTGAACTTGACCAGATCCTTATCTGGGTGGAGTGGAGTCTAATTCAAGACAACTTTTAAGCACAACCTCGCTACAACACTCGCTTTTCATACAAATCTAACCGAGCTGTCTTAAGTTATGGATCAAACTGTTTATTTCTAAAGATGTTTAATTCACTTTAGGTAACTCTAGCTCTTGCAGCCTTTCGGGGGTAACTCTAATATTCCAAAAGTTTATGAATATGAACTTTTTTTTTTTTTTTGTTAACATTATGTTTTTGTTCTTAAGATGTTATTCTACTATTTTAATTTTCAAGTTTAGTTTCACGAAAAATTGTATTAAAAATTTAATTTTTACATTATATCCATGAAATGATGATTTAAGCATTTAATGATATAAGATTAACTTATGAAATGAGTTGTACAAGAATTTATTCAAATAATTATGTCATTTGAGGTAATTATCTACTACAAGAGCTGTCTCATGCATAACCAATCACATTTAAAAAAAAAAAAAAAAAAAAGCTTTTATACACAGCAAATTTTTATAATTATTACAAAATAGTTAATTTTATTTACTAAAAATAAATTTTTAAAATGTCAATTTGTATCGCAACAACAAAATTCAACTAATGAGCAAAAACCATGAACGACAAGAAAACTAAAATTGTAATTTTATAATATTTTCCAATCCAATTCTAAATTCTGTTGAAATTAAAGAATTGGAATCCAGTCCCATTTGCAACCCCAACTCCACTCCAATCCAACCATTTTATAAATTATCTCTTTTTTTTTTTTTTAATATCTTAAGAAAAAAAAAAAAAAGGGGATGTAAACTTTTTATTATTTTTTTAATACTCTTTAAACAAATAATTAACGGTATAAAGCTCTCTCACTACTTGGATCTATTCCTTCTTCTGCGTGTGTGCGTGTGTTTTTTACTCTCCGTCTCTCTCCTTCTCTCTCTGTCTCTATCAGACGCGTGATAAAGAGAAGCCCAAGAAGAGAAGATGGCGCCTCCGGCGGCAGCCGCAGGAGGAGGAGGAGGAGGAGGAGGGCAGCAGAGACAGCAACAAGAGCAGCAGCGAGGAGGAATAGGGCAGACAATAACGGGAATAATAAGAATTGCAGTGTTTTGGTATTTCGCTTCCAAATTCTTAGCTCCCAAGAGACCTCCCGCCGATCCTTCCCTCCTCAGCTACAATCTATTCAACAAAGGCGAGCCCTTGGTATTCTTTCCTTTCTCCTTCTTTCTTTTTTCGTTTTTTTCTTTTTTTCTTTTTTTTTTTAATTAAAAAAATTGAAATAAATCAAAATACATATAGGGATATATGTAGGGATTGCATAAGAATTTCAGCAAGGATTGAGATTGACGGAAGAGATGAGTTAGTTTTTGTTGCCTTTGCTTTGCGTTTTCATTGAATTTTCAAAGCATATTGGCTAATTTCACCTTTTCATTGGAATTGGAGTTTAGTTTAATACTGCTTCTTATTTGTTTTGTAATAAAGTAGAAATTTTGAGTTACTAGAGCAGTGTCCCTCGTATTTGGTTGCTCAGACTCTTTGCAGTATTTTCGACTTTTGTTTTTTTAATAAATATTCTTTTGACCTAAATTCAAAACAATCCTTTTTTTTTTTTAATTTTCTTTTAGAATTCTTCTAACCGAATGATTCATAAATTGCAATGTTATTGAAAAAAACCAGTTTCTAAGTTTCAGTTTTTCTATGGACATCAATGAGCTCAAACTAGTATGGTATATCATATTTGAGTTTCATATTTTTGTTACCTATGACTTCATAGGACATTCAATTCTTCGTTTCCTCTTTTATTTATTTATTTATTCTGTTTGTGTGCCAATTTTGTTCTAATGATGCTGCATCTTACTTCAGGATATGTGGTTTTACCTTTCGGAGCATGAAAAGTTCAATGACTTCGATGATGAAAGTGCGCTTATTTGGCATGAAACTAACATGCCTTATGCTGTTTGGGGACGAGAGAGTGCCAGATCTCTTTCTTTGAAGTACTACCCATCTAAGGTATTAACTGTTTTAAACACAATTCAAGTTCTTTATGTCTTATTTCCATTTAGGTTGTTCTTTCAGAGCATGTGGATTGATGCCTTTGAGTGCACATTGCTCCATACTGATTTCAGAGCATGTGGATTGATGCCTTTGAGTGCACATTGCCCCATACTGAGAGATATTCTTCTTTTTTTTTTTTGGCCATTACTCTTACAATAAGTAGTAAGGAACATTGCCTCCTCCTCTTTCAGGCATTGAAGAACAATGGCACTCTTTTTGCTCATGTTTTCTTTGCACGCTCCGGATATCCTCCAGACCCTAATGATCCTGAGTATCAGCCTTTTGCTGCCTTTGGAAAAACATACCGTAAGATTGGTTCTCTCATTTTGTTGGATCAATCTTTCTTTCTAGTAAACTAATTGGTTGATGTAGGTCCTGAATTCTAAAATAGCCTTCCTTTATTTTTTTTACTGATTTCAGCTGTTGTGACGTATTTACCAAAGTCAAAAGCAGATAAGAGGAGGAGTCTCTTGGGGAAGCCCTCTCAGGAGGGTGAAACAGCTTCTCAGGTCTCTCCTTGGCTGTCAATTCTTGCTCTAATTACTAAAAGAGGACATGATTAGAGTTGGACTTGGGCTTTGTCCAGATGACAAGATGTGCTGTCTGGATATTTGGAATTGGATATTTTGCTTGCTTAAGTAATTACAATCTTAATCAATCCTTATGGCCAGCTATTGCCATAGAAATCTGGCAGGGAATGAAGGACCACTAATTGGTTTGTTACTTTTCTGTTCCATGCCTTTGCATGTGTCCTGAACATACCACAATTTTGGCCTTCAAATATCTAGTCTGGTATGTTATAGTGTTAATTTCGTCTCTCAAAGTCTTGTTTGTATCAATACTGATTGTAAGGCACATATGCAAGCAACACTTGTCCCTAAGATAGTTGGCAAGTTTCAGGAAAAGCAGATTGGGACTTGACAGCTGTTGAGTAGGACACAAAAAGAAAAAAAATAAAAAAAATCAGTGCCACTAGTCACAAGGTCTAGTAGTAGAGTCACCTGTATTCTTTAGTTTAAGGTCTAGGATTCGATCACTAGTCCCTACAACCCCCTACCCCCCCCCCCTCCCAAAAAAAAAAAATTCAGTCTATGTAATGTTTTTCCAAGTTCTATAGGTCTTATGTTCCTAAGATATATTTGTGTTGGTTGCTTAAGGTGATTGATGATGATGATGGTCAGATTGATTTGAAAGATGATGGCCCTGTAGAATGGGTTTCATATTGGAAACCAAATGTTACAATTAACTTGGTTGATGATTTCACAAGGTATAGTTTCTGTGAGCCAGGCTTTGTAAGTTTTCTTTGACTTGCCAGCAAATTTACCTCTCCTGTTTCTTTGGACATATTGGCATTATCTTTTATTGGTTATACCTCTTTAATCAAATATTTATGGTCATTGAGATATATCTTTGTGAAAATTTTATCTTTTCATCTCTCTTGCCTTCTCTTTGTGGAGACCCTTAATCTAATACTGCTTAGTGTACATGGGTTTGGTATCTCTTTGTTGATTGATTGTCCTTGATCTTGGTTGTCTCTCTCTCACTCTCTCTCTCCCCTTCTCCCATGTTATCTATTTGGCTGAGAGTCAATTGTGGATAAAATCATCAGAGGCTTCTGATTACTATATTTCTAGGAAATGGTAAAGAGACTAACAATCTTTTCAACTTCAAGTTCTCTAGGAATGTTTTTAGGACAAATCTACCTAACAGTTGATTTTGAAGAGTTAATATGCATAAATGGTGTGGTTGAAATGACTTTGTTGTTTATATGTTTTATTCTATATGGAGGAGAATAGGTGGCACTTTAATTAGGCCCTGCCCATTGGATATACACTTAGAAAGGTTTCTATCACTGGGAAAGGTTGATTTATGTGCTTTGAGTGACTAATGAACATCACCAAATTAATATCTTAGATTTGTCTGTCTATTTGGTGAAAAGTAAAATATCTTACAATTTCAAAGGAAAATGCTGCTCTTTCTACTCTTTTTTTTTTGAGGTTATTGTGCCAATATGGTCTTGCAGTTTTCTTGGACCAACCTTATCCCTGGAGGAATATTTTTATTCACCAAGTCTAAGTTGCATTAAATAAAAAATTTAAGTAACTCTTTTTTCTTAGTCGTTTGATTGTATGCTTTATGGATTTTTTCTTTTGAGAATGGTGTTTATAATTAGCACTTGCTTTCCTGCTATGAGTAAGTAAGTGGATTTCAATGAATGGAACAAAGTATGTGTAGCAGAGTTAAAAATTTGTGGATATCCAGGGATGTTTTTCCTTGAGCACTATGTCTTTTCCCTTCTTTCCAATTGCAGATGCAGCTTTTATGAAAGGTTTTTTGTTTCTTAAAGTAGTTCCAGTTTCAATGTCATTTACATTATGATTGTATTCTTTAGCTTTCCTCCCTAAATGAATGCCATGCAGCATGTGCTGACCCGGCCTTCTTTCTTCCTTGACACACAGATATCCACATAATGGAGTGCCACCCAATATTGCTCCTTGTATCCTTGGATTATTTTGTTTTCTCTTAGATGCTTTTGCTATTTCAGGGCTTCTTGCCATTTCCTCCTTTTTTTGGACTTTATGTAGACAGGGAAGTTGAGTTCTTTACTGTTTTTGCTTTGTACATACAAAATGTGTCTGTTTCTTAATGGGAGATGTGAGGCCTGCTATAATGGATTGCCAACAATGTCTCATAATTTTTTTTTTAATTTTTGAAAGAAAATATTGTCATATAGTTACTGGCATGTTTTTAATTGTTTTAGTGAGCATGCATGAATTTCTGATGTAATGTCTACTATCTAAGGGGATCATGTTCAATACTCATCCATTGCTGTAGTTTTGGACAATAGATGAAGATGAGTTCAATCGTTGGATAATAACTCATGGGGAAGCAACATTGGAGAGCTAATCCCCAGGACTCTTTTTTTTAACTTGAATGCCAATATAGGGGATAATTTGAACATTTGCATTGACAAGGAGTCTGGTCATACACATTCTTAAGTAACAATGGCTGATCTGTTAGTTAAACTACGGCATTAGAGACGAAAGAAAAATGTTTTTAGAATTTTTCTTTGATTTTCTTGACTTTATGCATAGACTTGAACATTGAGTCCAGTATGGGGAATTACTTCCCCACCGTGTTCTTCAATGAGTTTTGGTTACTTAGAGATAAGTTGATAGCAATTAATGACACAGTGACAGAATTGCCACTTAATCTGGAGGTGGCTCCCATAAGCATGACAAAGTGGCAGTTATTCATGCAGATTGATCAGTCATTCCAGATTCACCGCAACTATGGAAGCATGCTGGAAGGCGAGGCTGATGAACTAAAGGTATAACTTGTCCATATCAAAATCGTGACATTTGATTTACAATTGTAGCTGGGGGGGTTAACCTAGACAATACTAAACTTGAGGAAGGTTTGCTAAGATGTGGTATTCAGTGTAACAACATTAGTTTCAATGTATTAATGATCATGATCAAGAAAATGTTTCAAAATTCTACTCACAGGGTGCCAAGATTTTTACTTTCAGTCTACCTTTGTTTGGCAGCGAGGATTTTATGCTTCCTAAGAAAATTGTTTTCCTTGCTGGGTGCCCTTAGTTGCAATATGGGGATTCTAAAGTGAACTTCTAATATTGAATGATAGTTGAAGTGCCATTTTTCAGACTCAACTTCATTGAAGTGAGACATAGTTTAACCAAATTATGCATGTGTAATGAATCGATTTTATGCTAAAGGAACTTCATCCCATGTATTTTATGAAGTGTTAGACTGACAGGTTAAACAACTTTTGTGACAATCCAAAATTTGTGTGCTTTTGATCTGCATGGATGGGATTAATGTTTTGAGTTGATAGGCAACTTACTTGACTATATATGTAGACGACCTGCAGATGATTGCAGAAAAGAGGGAGGTTTCTCTTTTGAAATACTTGTTGCTAATTGATTGGTATATTGTGGTAGAATTGTAATTGTGATTAGATGAGTCTGACTGAAATTTGGTGATGCAAAACCTCTAGTTTTCTAAATTTTGTTGCTAGTTTGACTTCTTGTAGCCTTCTTTGCACCCATTCCAGAAGGTGGGAGGTGGGATTTATCAATTTTTGTTTCTGATGTTGATTGATAAATTTTCTTTCTTCTTTCAGAGAGTTTTCTTGGAAGGAAACCCTTACCTGCTTGGGATCACAATGGTTGTTTCATTGCTTCATTCAGTGTTTGACTTCTTGGCATTTAAAAATGGTTAGATATATTCATCACTACCCTATGTTATTGTTGGTTTTGTGCCTCCGTTAGGCTTGCTGCGAAGACTTCTTATTAATATGTTTGTCTCTGCAGACATCCAATTTTGGAACAAAAATAATTCTATGGAAGGGCTTTCTGCGAAGTCTGTTGTTGTGAGCTTCATATGTCAGCTTATTGTCTTCCTTTACTTACTCGACAATGATACTTCATGGATGATACTTGCAAGTTCTGGAATTGGTGTCTGCATTGAGTTTTGGAAAATAGGGAAAGCCATGCATATAGAGGTATGAATCTTTCTTGGAAGCTTAATGTGACAGACTTTTATGTTTGGGTATGTATAGCTAGACATGTTGCAAAATTTGTTGTTAGAGTATTGTTAAATATGGATAGTAGTTGCATATCTTTTCCAAGCATGAAAGGAACTTCTGCTAAATTGATGTTAGACATATACAAACAGATTATTAGTAATAATTGTTCTGGTTGAATGCATAAAATTGTAAAGATTCTTACTTTTATTTTATGGTTAAACTGTAAATCTATGATAACTATCCTGGTCTTTCTACTTCAGATTGATAGAAGTGGAAAGATACCTATGTTGAGATTCCGAGATCGTGAATCATATGCAGGGAACAAGACAAAGGAATACGATGACCTTGCAATGAAATACTTATCTTATGTGCTCTTCTTCCTTGTGGCTTGTTTTTCTATTTACTCGCTCATGTATGAGCGTCACAAGAGCTGGTATTCCTGGATTCTATCTTCACTCACGAGCTGTGTATACATGTTTGGTGAGCCATTAACTACCCTTATTATGGCTTTTTCTGATATTGCTGCTTAAAACCTTTGAGAAATTGTGCTAAATTTCTGGACTGACTTTCTGCTGATAAATTCTACTTGGTGTTTGGAAATTGGTTTTAAACAACATTCTGCTGATAAATAGAATTTTTCTATTTCCTCCTTTTGTTATGTTTTCTTTTTTCATTTTTTTCCTTTTTTCGGGAAGGGTGTTTTCAGAGGTGGGGTGGTGGTGGTGGGGTAGAGTTGGGAGGCAATCTTGGTGGATTGAAGTAGTTATATAGTGCATCTGGTATCTTTGTTTTTATGCTGACTAGTGATTGCTCTGTCAGCCTTCTCATGTCTTTGTTGTTACAAATTTCAGATGTTGTAATAAGTCATAAGGCTTTCTCCTGCTTACAAAGCCCTGTCTCGAGATCTTTTCACTTTATGAAAACAAACTAGCTTTCTTTCTTTCTTTTTTTTTTTTTTTTTTTTTTTTTGAATAAAAAACACAAATATCTTGTCTTTATCACTTAAACTTAAGTCAGTTTAGCAGTTTGCATTGGATGCAAATTGCTGTTTTCCCATAATGGGTTTAACATTCATGTGTCTGTTCTGTGCAGTAAGCTGGACAACTGCATCATCATGCTCTAATTATTTTGTAATTGCAGGTTTTATCATGATGTTGCCACAGCTGTTCATCAATTATAAGCTGAAATCTGTGGCTCACTTGCCATGGAGACAGATGACGTACAAGTTTCTTAACACCATCATTGATGATCTCTTTGCATTTGTAATCAAAATGCCAACCCTACATCGGCTTTCTGTCTTCCGTGATGGTGAGAAACATTCTAATGATTTTTTTTCATTTTTTGTGGTCTTTGTTTGTGCCTGGATGTTTACATTTCTTTCAAATGGTTCATAATACATTTCTTTCAAAGATCCGTCTCATATAAGAGCCTTGTGCATTGAGAATGTCTTTTATTAGTTAGTCATAATCTTCATTCTGCAACGGTAAGTCCCTTGGTTTATTGCATTGAACTTATCCTCATCCTTGCCCCCCCCCCCAACTCCCCTGAGCCACCTGCCGGGCAGGCCAAGCAAAAGAAGAAACAAATATGGCTCAGTTGGTTCCATTGATGCACCTCACGACGCATGTTAGGTATATAGGTGGCTTGTTTTTGTGGTCTTCACATTCTTTTTTCTGTCACGCAGATGTTATATTTCTGATATATCTGTATCAGAGGTGGATCTATCCCGTTGACAAGACTCGAGTAAATGAATACGGCTTTGGAGGCAAGGATGATAAGGCCACTAGTTCTGATGTCACTGCTGCTAAGGAGGAAGAGAAGAAAACCAACTGAGCTGGACTTTGGCTAATCTTTTGAACTGAGACTTAAAATATACAACTGTATCATCGTTTAGCTAGGAAATGCTTGGTTTTAGTTGATGCAATTAACAAGGTGGACGCCTATGGGTATTTTTCTGTCTTTCTCTTTTTGTTCCTAGAATTGTCTCAATGGCACGATTAGAGATTTTGAATTCTTTTGCTGGATTTCCTGCCTTTTTCACAAGGTGCACCATGTTTTATCGTCATTTTCTTTCCTGTTTCCTTTGTAAATTAAAAGACTCAATGCACGAATTCCAACTCTGAGCCTCCGGACGAATTCCAAATTTTCGATTAAATGCACTTAAATGTGTTATTCCAGTTGCTGCTGCGAGCTAATTGGGGTTATTTTGTGTCAAGATTTTAAGAGGTAGATTAAATTTAATTTATAATAAAAGTTATTAATTTTATAAATTAATTAATTAAATTATCAATTAAAGAGATAATTATAATTTTATAATTTAAAAAATTAAAAAATATTTTAATTTTTATATTCAATATTAAAATATAATTTTATTAATTTAATAATCAATCCTCAAAACCTTATTTTTGCGCACTCTACCATGATACTCACTTCTTGGAGACAATTCACTTCTAGTAGGTAGAAGCTAGACTACACATCCGCTCAACTTACTGGCCCTCGTACGGTCACATTAAGGCAGCAGCCGGAGGTGAACTTGTCTGCCCGGGAGCCAAACAGCTCTCGCATCGCTTGTAAATTCGAAATGCAATTAAAATTTAGGAGTTTCCAAAAGGAGATGCAATAATTTTATATTGTAGGCTCAAACATCTAAGGACTGACTTCGTACTTGAAGGAATCTTTGCGGAGGCAAACATATGGGTGAGTTTATCTAACCGTAAAGAAGATACCTCATCAAATATTACTCCAGTCCCTCCCATGCCAGAGCTAAGACGGAGGAAAGAACTCAGCCGGGCATTGGCTACCCTGCACGCTAGTAATGGTTTCAAAATGCAATCTATTGATCCGCAAGGTTCGGTTATGTCCTCATATTAAAGTTGTGTCAGTCACCCTTTTCAGCTATTTGACTGATATCAGCAAAACATGCAGGAAAAACAGACACAGGCGAGAACCATGCCTTACCAACAACCTGAAGAGTTTCCGATTAAGGGAATTCAGTAATCTAACCATCAACCTGCAAACTGGGTAGGCAGTTTTATACACAAGATTTTGTTGTTTTCCTTATGCATATTTCCCCATCTCTCGGCATCTTTTTCTTCACTGATGTGTAATCCAAAGCTGAAAACTGTGTGGTGGCTCCCTGCTCTCTTACTGTGAGGAATCAAAGATTAGCAGTGGTTTCCGAATGATCTGGGGTGTACTTTTCCATAAGGGATGTCAGTTTAACATCAAACTGTTTCTCCAGCTTTACTGTTTCCTCCCAATGCCTCTTCTTCATAGCAGCCATCTCATCCTCGTGCTCTTTCATCAGCTTGTCCCTCTCAGCCACAAAGTCTTCCATCTCTTTGTCTTGAGACTTTATAAATTTTGCAATTACTTCGTCCCTGCAGCCGAGAATTGTATGAGACCACGAATGCAGAAGCCCCAACTAAGTTAATATGAAAAGTTCACCATAAGGTTGTCAGATGGAAACACAAGTTGATTATGAATTCAAGCGCTGCAGGCAGGAGAGCTCAAACAATCACATACCGGTGTCTGTATTCCTCTGTGTTAGAAGGACTTGCATTTGATTGCTTCACCTTCTCACGTTCCTCCTGCTGTAGCTTCTCAAAATTATCCTCCTTTGCAGTCATTTCCGTGTGGATAGCCTTGATTTGGTCTTTGAAAAATTGCTCTTGGAAATCCAACTTCAGAAAACCATTCAGTCACTCATAATTATTTAACAGGCCAGAAGTGATAAAGTATATACACAATATCATAAAGGAAGGCAAGAGACTAAAGTGCAAGCTCACCACAACTGACAGTATCCACCTAAGCTATCAGAAAATGACTTATTTGGTGAGCAGTGTTACCTCTTCCTTGTTCTGCTCATGGTGAATTTGGGTCCTCTGCCTCACAATACGGTTTTCCTCCATTGTCTTTATCAGCTTCTCACTCACTATGCCAAAAGATTCTTCAAGAGCTTTCAAGTTCCTCTTTTCTTTGACAACCCTTTCCTTCCAATAACCAAGCCACTCGTTATCCTCACTCATTTGCCAAATTTGCTGTGTAACCATCTCATGGTATGATCTCATCTCATATTTCAACTTCGACTTTCCTGATGATGAAGAATAATGAAGAAGAGTTTCCATTCTTTAGAAATTCAATATTTTGTATTTCTAGTACTATTTTATTTTATTTGGAGATTTCATTAGGCCAGATATTATACTATTTCAGGATATTTATTTTCCCATTTCCTATTTAGTTCTTAGCCATCTCTATAAAGATTGCTTAATGTTATTTTCATCAGTTATCACACCAATTATGAATATTCAAATTGTTGTTGAAAATTGAGTTTAAATGAGTGTTCATTTAGCTTCAGGCAGACTCCCGCACTAGTTCTTTAGTTTCTAGGTTGTCCTACACCTGATCAACAGAAAATCAGAGAAGCATGACTTCTCATGATACAAGACAGATCGCACACAGTAAAATAAACTGAAACCACTAATTAAGGTTTGAAACAAAAAGCCCAAAACCAAAATCAGGAGCAAACACAGGGTGTGTTTAGGGAGGGAGAGAAAGAGAGGACCTTGCGAGTGTTGATTGAATATGTCCAAATCTTCCTTCACAGCCATGTAACCATAGAGTTGGCGCTTCCCACCAGGATAGAATAGGACTCTGCGACATTGCCAAGCATTTCTATCTGTTCCCTCTTCTGCAAAATGCTGATGCAGACGCTCAGCTTCAAAATAACCCCTAGCAGAGCTCTCAAAGATCAGAACACTCATGCCACGATGCCCCTGTGGACCATATGAGTGTCTTGCCTTCACAGCAGCATATTCACTGAAATAGTCAAGAAGTTCCTGATTGCCCATTCCAAGCCACTGATATCCACAAATTGAACACACAACAGAGTTAGCACATATGATTGAGTGAATAAACAGCTTCTAGAAAAGTAAGATTCAACTTCTTGAAGATGAAAGATCAATAAAACATAGATACCTACCAGTTAAAGAAATAAGAATAATAATAATAATAATAAAGAAATAGAAAAAGAAGTGTACCTTGTCATTTTCATCCTTCTCAAGCCTTGTATTCATAATAATTACTATTGGAGGCCAAACTATCTCATGGTCTTTTTTCCCATCCTCTAGTCCTTTCCATTTTCCAAAGGCTTCACCAGCTGGAATAACTGAAGTTCCCCTCCTCCGCAGCTCCTCATCCAAAAGTTCAGCCAGTTCCCGATGGAGCTTCACCCTTTTCGCTCGTTTTGTTTTGGCATGAGTCATTAAGGGTTGTAGGCCTCTGTACCAGTCAATGGCACCAGGCCCGCCTTGGCAAGCTGGACAGTGCCACATCCTTTCTGGTTCACCAATCTCATCAATGCTCAAACCTTCCAAAATCTCAAAAAAATGCTTGAACCATCTATTTTTCTTACGAGTCTCATAGCTCTTCACACTGTCATCAGAATCAAAGTCTTCACTCAGTAGCTCATCATCGTCATCCAGGGCATCATCATCATCTTCATCATCATTTCCATCCTCTTCCTCGATATTGCTTTCCTTGTTTATCGCCTCATCCATTTTCAAACCATCTTCGGAACCTTTGGCTGAAAGAGCACTAGCCCTGGCTTGCCAATTCCATCCATGCTGCAAAGGTGGAGATATGACAGGTTGTGAGGCCACAGGTTTGCTCTCAAAGCCCCTATTCAAGGATTGGGACCTGTCATTTCCTCTTCTGGTTGGATTCCTAGCCTCAGTTGGATTGTTAAAATCAATAGGCACCCTTACTGATCCACCACTATTTTTCAGCTTCTGCACCACATCTGGTTGTCCCCATGCTTTAGAGCTAGAATTATGTGATCCCCAGGGTTTCGCAGGATTGCTTCCAGCTCTGCTCCTGGACTTCCTTGAAGAGACCTCCTCCCACTTCCCATCATCTTGGGCAGCATCCAGACTAACCTCTGCCATGCCATGACTTAGTTGTCCAACTGTGGAGTTGGAGACTCCAAATTCATTCTTTCCCTTGGACACCAAATTGTTAGTAGCACCAGAAACAGATGACTTCCCAACCACTCGAGAACTCATCCTATAAGAAAGGGGTCTTAAATCGTCATTTCAGAAGAAACCGAAGTCAAATATGTCCTAAACTAAACTAATGCCCCCCCTCGAGCCCAAAATTGCAAACAAAAACTACGTGTCAGGTTTCCATATATATATATATATATATATATATAAAATATCAAGGACTAAAAATTAGCAACAAATGCAACTAATTTTTTTAAAAGTTAAAAGTGTGAGAAAAAAATAAATAAATAAAGGAAGTGCGATTTTCATCTCAGATGAATGACAGAGACCCCATGCACTATTTTCCTTCGTTTCCTCCACAACCAAAACGAGAGAATGCATTTTTAAGTGGGGAAAATTAGCAACAAATGCAACTAATTTTTTTGAAAGTTAAAAATGTGAGAAAAAAATAAATAAATAAAGGAAGTGCGATTTTCATCTCAGATGAATGACAGAGATCCCATGCACTATTTTCCTTCGTTTCCTCCACAACCAAAACGAGAGAATGCATTTTCAAGGAGAGAACCAAAAAAAAACAGAGAGAAAAAAGATAAAAAGAAGTTCACGATACAATGATCTCCAGAAATAGTCCGTCGCAATGCCACAATAATCATCCAAACACAAAACCCAAAAGATCGATGGATCCATCACCAGAGAAATGATTCAATGCGAACCATTTAACGCACACGCACACGCACACGCACACGCACACGCACATACACGGGCCTCTCTGTGAGACTGAACCTCTTGCATCTCCCCCTCCCCCTCTCGCTCTGTGTGTTTGAGTTTGTGCTACTGGGTATGTGTTTGTGCGTGCAGTCTACTTCCACTTCTTTTTTTCTTTTTTTTTTCTGTGTAGATTCACGCGAGAAGAAAAGAAGATGCGTTCGAGAGACAGAAAGAGACTAAGTGAAAAGAGAATGGCAACGATCCTCATCCGACAAGTGAGGAAACATACCTGAAAACGCCGGACTTTTACACAGAAAGAGACTAAGTGAAAAGAGAATGGCAACAATCCTCATCGGACAAGTAAGGAACCATACCTGAAAACGCCGGACTTTTACAGTCAAACGACTGAGACCGTAGAACACACGCTGCTAGTAGGCAAAGAGGAAAAAACAGAAGGAGCCGGAGAAAACAAGCCTCGAAAGAGAGGGTTTTAAAAGTGGAGAGTGATCTCGGGCTCCAAAATTTTCATTAAAGATGATTTTGTATCCTTTTCGAATCCGCTCTGTCCTTTTGCTTTCTTTTTCTTTATATATATATATATAATTTTTATTTTTTTCAATTTTATTTTATTTATTTATTTCTTGAATGTATTTCATTATGTAAGATTTTCACGAGACATTTATTTGATAACAGTCAGTGAAGAGTTCACAGAATAATTTTGAGTGAATAGGATGGAAATGTTAGCTGGGGATTGTTGCAATACTTAAAGAGTTATTAAGTCTGTGAAAATAAGTATAATATTAATTTTATGTTGTATAAAATTTTGAGTATATTCTAACTTAATTTTTTAAAATAATTTTAGCATTATGGATCTGGAATTACTCTTTTAGAAATCGAATGCTCAATTGGGAATCACACAAAAACTCAATGCATTTATGCTTAAAAGGAAATAAATGTGTAGATATGCTAGCTAATATGAAAATTATTTGTACAGTTTGTACTTTATTTGCTTGTAATTTTTTATTTTTTATTTTTTGGTGTTTTAGTTACGTGATTTCTCTCCACTTGTACTAAAAAAAATAATATAGAATTACATGAAATACTTAAAATAGATCGAAAAATTCAATGTATTCATACTTAAAGAGGAAGAAATAAATGTAAAGATATACTAACTAGCATGAGAATTGGCTGCTTACTTCTATAGTTTGTGTTTTGTTTATGTGTAACTTTATTTTGTTTGTATTTTAAACAAAATGAAAAGAAATACGGAAACTTGGCAAGGAAGGTGTTGCAGCCAGTGGATTTTTTTTTTTTTTTTTTTTTTTTTTAAAGTGAGTTCAACTAGTTTTTATTTTTTTTATTGTTTCAAAAAAGATCGGGTCCCATTTTTCAACGTACTCTATTTTTAAATTTTTATGTAATTGCCTCTGGTCTTCTCTGCACACAATCACCACGGAACAATTTGACTGGAGATGGTGCTGGAGACTTCTACCGGAACAATCAATGAAACGGTGATCAGTGGGTAGAACCTCCTGGATTCAAATTTCTTATTTATTTATTTATTTATTATTGTTTTGTTGTAGTGGTTCCATAAAGTCCAGGTAAGGATGATTTATTTATTTTAGTTGATACACGACGCTAGCTGCTAGTCGTTACAATATCAGGTACAAAGGTCACACGGCACCTGTCCCGTTCCAAGTAGCCCTTGGAAATGTTAACGAGCCGAGCTTCCATCGTCTCTCTGAATTGGGTGTGCCTGATGACATGCCGAAGAAACCCAAAAGCTAGCATGCAGTGCCATTGTTGGTAAATGGTACAGTAGATAAGAAAAACTGAAATAAACTGAGGATGCTACCGGCGAAGATACCAATTGAACCAAAAACTAACGGCGATGATGCAGCAGTTGAAACAGAAAAATTGTTGGCTAATGGAATGAGCTCAAGTGCACGGCTTGGGCCGTAGCAGGATTTTTAGAAACTCTACAAAATCAATTTCCAATCCAGGAAGGTGTCCATCACCTTGTGGAAGACGAACAAGTGAATAACGCAGGTGAAGAAGCTACTTGTGGTGATGGACAAAGCAGCTGGAAATTGCTGATTGCATGCTTAAAATCAAGGGGAACAAATGAAACTATTTCCAGAAAGGGGGCCAAGAGAACAAGGGAAAAATGCTTAAAGATTGTTTTCCTTTTATTTCTCACGAAAGGAACTTAAAAAGGCATGCCTCGAGAAAGTAGGAGAGATCACACAAAGCAAGGAAAAGAGCGCAGAATAGAACGTGAGAGAGATGAAAAACAAACAAAATAGATAATTCCCATCGGTAACTGAGAGAGTAGTGAAAGGCTTTAAAACCAATTGTTACAAACTTGAACTGAATTACAACTTAAAAGGCTAACTATTGAAGTAGGAAAACCAAGTTCATTTAAGTCTTGCATGAGAACTTCATATTTTCAAGGTAAGACTATCTGACATCGTAGTGAAGCCCAAATGAATATACAACTGCAACATAAGATTGACAATGGCTCGGTCGAACACAGGAAAACAGGATTTGAAATCCCAAAGATGCAGAAAACATCCACAGGTAAAATTTGTTCACTTAGGTTTGGGTTTGTCACATTTTCCAGCAGCACACCAACAATGTACAAGTATAGCCAAGCTAACAAATCCTCATCAAGACCCTTGGAGTCAGAACACAAGAGAGAGTACAACAAGATGGATGCTTGAAAAATAGCCAATTTCACCGTTATACTGGCATGAACAAGTCCACATTGACGTTTTTGCTCAAAATGGAAAAAGGAAATCACTCACTTTTGTACACATCGTTGACTAGCCTCTCCAAGAATACATCAGCAAGGTAATTGAATGTGTTCAATATTACATTTTCCACCCAATGGTAGGATTACCCTTTACTTCGATCTATCAGCCTAAAATTCAGTATCAAAGCAAGCAAAAAAGATCTTTGAAACCATGGACCTTGCAAAAGGGATATAGCTCAGACTATACCTGCAAATCATGGGAACTTACATTAATCACAATGGGGAGAAGGCACCCAAGAAAAAGAGAGAAGGAAAGAGCAAGAGAAAGAATTGCATAAACTATGTACATGGTGGACCAGTGAAATAATGTCATACTTTTCTGCAATTCATATGCACATGAAACTATGCCAAGAAAGATAAGATATGAAATAGACAACAATCAAAAATTTGATCAGTTGAACTAGAAGTATATAACAAACAATGACTATTGCCACTTTGTTTACTCCACCAATTGCTTCCTAGAAAGAGTTGGGTCCTTGGAAAGGCAGTCAACACACCCATCCATAGAGACACAGAATAAATGATGTACATACTAAAATCCAATGTTCAACCTGTGCAGAGATTAAGCATAAAAATATCTAATGAGAGGAACACCACAAAGACATAAATTTGATGGGGAACATGGTACATTGAGTCCTTTTGGGCAGATATTTTCTTTGCAACACTTTTTACTGGGATATTTTCTCCTCAACACATATCAGGACAGATGATAAAATATTTCACCCAAAAGGCAAAACATTGTTTTGTTGGTACTGCCAAAGGCGAATGCACCTCAGTCGTGCAATTAGAAATTAGTAGATTATAATCAGAATTTTGATTATCATAGACACTTTATATTCATGCCAATAGAGATTCTGTTCACTCTTTTTAAAACCTTCTAGGGACAATGTTGAAACCATAGAAACAAAATTCTATAGCTAGTGCACATGAGTTTGTTCTCTCTCTATCTTCTTCCTATTTGGTTGTACATCACATTCCCTGTTTCCATAGTGACATCCACTAATTGGCTAAACTTAACTGATGCAAAATACAGGCTCTCAATAAAGACAATGAAGTGAAGTAAACAAAAGACAGTCAACTCAGAACTCACTGTCTTATGATTCAGAGACAAAAAAATATGCTTAAGGTTAATGTTTGGCTACTTTAACATACCAAACAAGTGCACCAAACTCTAAAATAATTGCTAGAAGTGTCAACAGCTTGTTATGAACCTGTTTACCACAGTAGAACATCAAAAGCTGTTAGCCAGTCTGAATAATATTGCAATGTATAATTGCAGATATATGAACAAAACAAAAAGGGCCAAAATGGTAACCTACGTATAAAGCACAGAGCAAGGCAATGATTATACTTGCAAGATATAGCGCTGTTGCATATATACGAACAGGATCAAGCATCATTGTCACTTGGCGCTGTGGGCCTATGAGGAATGCTGTGCTGCCCTAGAAAAGAGTCAAATAAGCTTCCAATATAAAACGAATGGAGAGAAAATGCTCACGAAACAAGCCAATGATGAAGACTATAGGACATTAAGTCAATTCAAAATGTCAACCTTTAAAAAAAGTTCCCATTCAAAGATGTCTCGAACTAACACAGAATAAAATATCTATCAAACAAGAAAGCGGAAAAATTTAGATGATGCAGGAGAATACAGAATGGAATTGCTGCTGTTCAAGGAAAAAAGGAGAGAGTAACGATGAAGCAATTCCTAAGAGCATGCTCCAATATTAACCATTTCGAATTCATAGTTTTATCCATGGCTTGGGCTTAGGTTTAATTTTCAGATACAGATACACATATTTAAGCAGATGAATTAATTTTTTCTCCAAATTCTTCCTTATAGTTGGATGATTATAACCAAGTACCAAGGGTCATATGCATCCTGGGTTTTTCTGTATTACCAAGGTAAGTTAGGGTAGAGTAAAGAGTTGGAGTGGTGGAAGTTAACACCAATATAATTTTAAGTTTCAATATAGTCCAAGGACAGATGTTAAAGACACTAATATCAGAATCATCATAAAAAAGGCAGGATCTTCTTCTGTGATTTTCTCCATGTCATCTACTCAGGAAGATGCAGGTGAACTTAAATATTCAGGGGTTAATACATGTCTCAATGGTTGCCTTGCGAAGGATTGGGTTCTTCTGTATTACCAAGGTAAGTTAGGGTAGAGTAAAGAGTTGGAGCGGTGGAAGTTAACACCAATACAATTTTAAGTTTCAATATAGTCCAAGAACAGATGTTGAAGACGCTAACATCAGAATCATCATAAAAAAGGCAGGATCTTCTTCTGTGATTTTCTCCATGTCATCTGCTCAGGGAGATGCAGGTGAACTTAAATATTCAGGGGTTAATACATGTCTCAATGGTTGCCTTGGGAAGGATAGTCATGAAATATCTAAAGGGCACAAACCTTCCCAGCGAAAGCAAATTGCCAAATGTGAATGTAATGCCAAACTTGACTGGATTGAAGAAAACGAGCATTGACTGCAGTATCAAATGGAAGGAGAAAACAAATTAGTACCACTAAAATCCATTGCATTCCAACTGTTTGAATGTAATAGTAAAACATTTTCATTTTAACATTGTGACAAGATTATATCTGAGTACAAATTTTGAGAACCTAGAATTGTTTGTTATCCATTATTCAAAAACTTAATTTACTCTAAT
Organism: Rhizophora apiculata; assembly: GCA_037832385.1. NCBI lineage: Eukaryota > Viridiplantae > Streptophyta > Magnoliopsida > Malpighiales > Rhizophoraceae > Rhizophora > Rhizophora apiculata. Next base: position 3,690,027 of record CM075427.1, read on the forward strand.
CTAAATGGCAATGTACAGATAATATGCCTGCCAAAAGGAACACAATAAATTTGATTTGGAGTAATTCTAAAATTGAAAGGCCAATGGAGAGCTCTTTGGATATTTTTGCTTCATCTTTAACTACCAAAAACATTTTATTATGAGTGGAAAAGACCCAAAACAATGGTAACCAAGCTTATGCACTAAATCAATCATTAAATACAAATGAAAGCTAGCTATTAGAGTTGGTAAAAGGAGTGGGGTGTTCGGGGCTACCGCAGGGGGGCAGGGTGGAAGAACCCCATGCCCAAACATTGCCCCAATTATTAAGGTTGTTTACAGCATCTAATGCTTCTAGATCTAAATGCGCTGAAATGCAATGCATAGGAACAGCAACATTATCCAAATAATAAGGCTGCAATTGTTCTAGTTTGCATTATTAGGCATATTCGAATTCCACACAAGAACCCTCAACTCTATTTTGCAATTATTGAAGCACAGATGGGATCTCTGTGCAGATCAAAGTAGTAAGTAAGTAAGTAATGAAATTTCAAAATAAGAAATTATAATAAGCAGGCTTTACCAAAAGTGTACAAGCTAAGCCAGCAGCAAAACATATCGCGAAGCCGTAGAACCGCTGTGTAACACAAATCAAGTTAGAAAAAACCAAAAAAACAAAAACCCTAAAATTGACGAATGGCTTTCAAAGAGTTAAAAGAAGAAAAGAGGGGTCCCCACTAATAAAAAACAACACCCACATCCCACCTGTTTGGTGGAGAGAGTGCAATTGCGATTGAAGTCGTCCATAAAGGATGAGTTGTTGGCAGCTGCGGTGGAGTGTTCATCTTCTTCTTCGTCCTCGATTTCGATTCCCACTAGCATCTTCATTTTCTCCAATGCCTGGTTCATCTTCTCCATTCTCCTACTACTACTACTACTACTGCTGCTACCTGGGGTTGTTGGATCGATTTTTGCTTAGGCAATGGATAATCGGGGAAGTTACGTTTACGTTACCTGGTTTTCGACTCACAATTATGCGTATGCTATTCTAGCTTTTAATTATTAGACGAAGATGGGACTTAGCTTGGCATGGAACGGAACGGGACCTACTTTCAGCTCCTGGGTCGCTATTCTTGTACCCAAAAACAAAAAAAAACAAAAAAAAAAAAAAAAATAAAAAAATCTAATACCAATTTTTGCTTTTATTTTTTTAAAAATAATTAATATAAAAAATAATATTACTTAAAATTACATAATAAATTCAGTTTATCATTTAAAATATAATAAATTATATATAAAATTTTAAATATTCATTAAATATAACATATTATTAATTACAACTAATGAATTTTATTAAATATTAGATTTATTATAATTACAGAATTAAATTTAAAATAATTTATAAATTAATTTTAAAAAAATTATTTAAAAATAATTTTAAATTTTTAATTAAAAAAAGAAAAAAAAAAAGGGAGAGAAAGAGTGAGATAGGTTTGAGAATTATGTTTGGCCATGAGGATTGATGCGAATTCATATGATATAAAAAGCAAAAGGGGACCTTCAACTTTAAAAAAATAAAAGACAGAGGAGTGGTGAAAGCTGAAATGGAGGGTTTATCGTTAAGGGGACATAGGTAACCCAAAATCTCTTTCTTGAGTCGTTTTGATTTTGTAAAGTACAAATTTGGGCTTTCACTGTATAATTGCATCTGAAATTTGGTCTGGAACAATGCCTGAAGAAGGGAAAAAACGAAGACATAAATGAAGATGCAGTTCAGAGTACTAAATCTCCACAAGGCTCCATTCCCAGTAAATGTTCGACTTTAATTAATTCTCTCTATACTACTCTCTTCAGTGTATAATTTTGACCCTCTTTTTTTCGATTCCTCTTGCCTCGTATGATTTAAAATTTACATCTTGGTTTGGGAGAGTGAAAAAGGATGAGTTACTATCACCGATTGTCCCTTTTATTTATTTTTGCTTTGTTTCTTTTTCTTTTTTTTTTTATTTTAATTTTCAACTCACTTTATTTTTTTTTATTAATTAATTACTTAAATTAGTTTGTAAATTATTTAAAATTTAAATCATAATTATGATGAAATTAAGATTCAAAACATCTATATTATAATTTAATTTATGTTATTGAATTAAATTAATATGTTTAATAAAATTCATTAAATATAGTTAACCATATACTATTTTTGTTACATATTTAAATTTTAAGGTATAATTTATCACATTTTAAATATAATACTAAATTTGTTACATAATATTAAATTGATATTATTTTTTATAGTAATCCTTAAAAAAATAAGTTTAAAATCAAATACCTTAATTATAAACCATAATTGTTTACCAAATGGTATTATAGACCCTTAAGCATCACAGTGAATATCACCTTAAACTTACTTTTGCAATGTAACAGGAAGAGATTAGTCCTCTTTTCAAAAGTTTTTTTTTCCCCCTAAATAGTTCAGAAAAATAGAATTATCACCTTAAATTTACTTTTGTGATGTGACGAGAAGAGAAGAGGCTAGTCCTCTTTTCGAAAATTTTTTTTCCCTAAATAATTAACAAAAAGAAGTTAATCCTCTTTTCGAGAGTTATTTTCCCCTAAATATTTAACAAAAATAGAATTGTCAACTGCCAATGTGAAGAAACAAACTAGAAGCCTGAACATAGAGGATTAAGTGTAAGGGAGGTTAAGATAATAGTACCCAGTTATTTTTCCTGTTTTCGTATTGTCATTGTTGAAAGAAGTATTATTTTTCCTACGATTGTGGCGCATATGGTAATGGTAAGATATGACTTTAGAAAAAAAGCAAAGAATTAGTAGATGCATATTTCAGAATCAAACAGGTTTAGTTGAGTGATAATGGGCTCTAGAAAAATCAACCGATGTGATTCTGTTTTCAAAATCTTGATTCAAACTCAAACCGTGTCGAGCATGTCTGTCTGAATGAATACCGACGATTTTAATGTTCCCTCGCGTGTGTCATTACCTATATAATTACAAATATAATCTCGTAATTATAATTTATCTACCGGCCCTCCAACGTTGACCTTGACTGACTTCACCCCTTATCCTGGGCTGTGAGGCAGCAGCTGCAGGAGCTAAAAGCTTAACCACTGGGAAGGTATGATGGCATTTGTGGTTCAATTGAAGAGAATTATCTTGGATATGTACCAAAAAAATCAGTTTTGACATTTTATATGGGCACACGTTATATTGAATTCTTTGATGAACATTTAAATTGCTAAGACCACAAATAATTTTGCAGTGCTTCGAGTGAGTGATTTTTGTTGATTTGATTGAGACTGGAAAGTCTCTGTGCATTCTGGACTTTGACTGCAATGGCCTCCGCTGTTCTGCAAATTATGAATAAAACTATGGAGTGGGTGACCTTGGCTTTGGATGCTCCCTCTGCTCGAGCTGTTGTATTTGGTGTTCCTATTGGGGGTGAGAATTCATTTTTTTTCTCCTTTTTTCATTTCAAATCCAGCTGATATGTTAATAAGCTATAGCTGTTGATTGCGAAATTAACTCAAGATTTTCTACTGGCTGGCTCCCTTGTTGCAGGGCACCTTTTTGTTGAGGGTCTTCTTTTAGTGGTTATTCTTTTCTTACTTTCCCAGAAAAGTTACAAACCCCCCAAGCGACCACTAACAAAGAAGGTTTGTTCGGTCTTCGGATTCTGTTCTGTCCTTCAAGCAGAAGCCTGCAATAGAATCCTTAGGATAAGAATCTGTTCTATGCTTAAAGCAGATATGTCCTATTAATTATAGAATCCAATTTTTATGAGAACCTGCAGTTAATATGTGTGTGGATTTGTTTGTTGTACACATGTTGTTTGTAGTCACACTGCTGCTTTGGTCTCCTCACTGGGAAATAAGGTGTGCTGATGTCATTTGGCCTCCAAGTTTTTTGTCAGTGGGTCCCGGCTGTTCCTTTGCATGCCAAAACCTTGCAAAAAGGATTCCATTCATAAATTGATAAAATTTATACTACTGCAAATTTTGGAAGGTGCAGATCTAAAAATATTGAAATAGATCATACATTTGCAAAGGATTGATAATCCTTTAGCTTGCAGATTATGCTTGTAGGGCTATGCTTGCCAAAAATGGGTGTTCTCGCTGCTGGATAAGTTCGGTAGGTTGGAAGTTGAGAAACTCACCCATCTTGTTGTGGATATAGTGCCTTACCTAAAATACTCAAGGTGCATCAGTCGGAGTTTTTTCAAGCCCTTTAATAAAATTTATACTTTAGTGAGATGTAGATTGTGAATTCCAGCATCAGATTGTCGATTTCTTTATCGGATGGCATACCTTTGATCTACCATTTTGCCGATTGCATCCTACTTTGGTTATATTTTATTTGATACCATTGTTTTCTGCTAGTCTGGTAAAGCTTTATTTCTTTTCCTGCTTTATTACTATCCTCTCTGATGTTTACCATGCTGTGCTACCATTTTGTTGCTGAAATGGTACCTGATGTGCATAGGAAATTGATGAACTGTGCGAAGAATGGGTTCCAGGGTCCCTTATTCCACCTATTACAGAAGAAATGCAATACGAGCCTCCAGTGTTGGAAAGGTGAGCACATTCCTCATTCCTTTGTAGGAGTCATACCTGATTTTTATCAGAACCATTTACCTGCTTAAATCCTTGTTTGCTACTGCTTGTTGTGAGGAAGAAAAGCATTTGTCATAATTTATGCCATTTTCTCCTGTCCATTTGGGACTCCTTTACTTTTTTCCCCAGATATTTCTTCATAACTCTACTCTACAAACAAATATACGGTAATGGAATTTTTATGGCTGAAACATTAGTTTTTAGTAATAACAGCTCACATTAGAAGGGAATGATGGAAAAGATTCGGGAAGCCCAGCTTCATTAAAACATGGGGTTTAGCTGGAGTTGAGTTGAGTAATAATGGAATTGCCCTCTTATGCAGTGCTGCCGGGCCTCACACGATAATCAACGGGAAAGAAGTTGCGAACTTTGCATGTGCTAATTATCTTGGATTAATAGGACATGAGCAATTACTTGTGAGAAAATCTGTTCTCTTTATCTTCATCTTTTTTTTTTTTGTTTTCTCTCCAAAAGCTATTTATTGTAAAAGAAATCCTAATGAAGTTTAATCTCAGAGGTCATGCGCCTCTGCATTGGATAAATATGGTGTTGGTTCCTGTGGTCCTCGTACCTTCTATGGGACAATTGGTGAGACTCAATCTGAAGCTATTTCGAAATGAAGCAGCTTGAAGGTTTAGTTTCAACTTTTTGGAACTTAAAACTTCTCAACATTAGTTTGTTTTTTTTTCATAGATGTGCACCTTGATTGTGAAGACAGAATAGCAAAGTTCTTGGGAACTCCTGATTCAATTCTCTATTCGTATGGACTTTCCGCAATGTTCAGTGCGATTCCATGCTTTTGCAAAAAAGGAGACGTCATTGTTGCGTGAGTGCACCTGTACCTGACTTTTTGAATGTTATTTTTATGTGGTTGTGCCATAGAAACTTGTTAGGAAGAATTCACTGGCTAGTAAGGTTGAATTCCGTTCTCCATTATTTTGGTGTTTTCATTGTCACCTTTTAGAAGCGTCGAAAGTTGTTGACAACTTCTAGGAGTACCGTATCGTAGGATGTCTTAGCTTTCCCCGGTCAATTATGTACCTTTTAGAAGCGTCGAAAGTTGTTGACAACCTCTAGGAGTACTGTATCGTAGGATGTCTTAGCTTTCCCCGGTCAATTATGTTTACTTTGTATCGGAAATATTTTGGATTTTCATCTCTCTATATTGTGTTACTTGGTTGACATTTTTGCGTTGAGTCACTGTTCTTGTTTAACACGGTTATTCGAGAGCCTCATGTTGGCTCTTCTGTTTTGGAACCTTTGCTTGAAAAGATGTCATCGCTTTGTCATTCATGCATTGCACACTATAAAGGCAGTTAAAATTTTTTCATTTTCCCAGTGACGAGGGAGTCCATTGGGGCATTCAGAATGGGCTTTATCTTTCTAGAAGCACCATTGTTTATTTCAAGCACAATGACATGGAATCATTACGAAATACTTTGGAAAAAATTACCGCAGAGAATAAGCGGGCTAAGAAACTGAGGCGTTACATCATGGTTGAAGCTGTTTACCAGGTATTTTAGCTGGTCATGCATACTAACTTTCTCCACTTTGTTTCTTCTGATATCTAGTGACTCCTAGGTATTGCATTAGAGCATCGCTTGTTGATAATGTTCAGATAATGTTCATACCTTTCACCTTTGCTTATTCCCCCCCCCCCCCGACTCCCCATCACTGGACACCAGAAAATTATAATTAAACGAGTACAAAGAAAAATTACAATGGGGAGGTCATAGAAGGTGATGCTAACTCACTTCAACCGTTGAGAAGATTTAGAAAAACAGGATATCAGCTTAGTGAAGACATGCTGCCTTGGAAATGCTGAATGATTAGGATATGTGTTTCTTTTGGAAATCTTTATGTAATAAGTTGTCTGGATTATTAATTTTGGTTTTGATAATCTGCTTATGCAAGTGCCCACAATTTCTTTGTGAAGTTAGAATTAGAAGCATTTCTTAGTTTTTCTTCGTGATAAGCTAATGAAAAATGCTAAAGCCAACCCAACACAATAAATAGGCTGCCAACGTTATGTGACCTTTGCAGTCGCCTTACAACCAATTAGTAATAAGTACTGTTTTGTGTGATGGGAAGCAAAATTTTACATAACTGCTTTACCTTAGATAATGTTCGTTCCTATTCCCAAACTTGCCGGGGTTGGCTTCACCAGATAAAAATATTAAATTAAGTATGTTAGTTTAATTTGTTGAATGAAATGGATTTATTCTAGTTTACGGTCTGGTGGGTCTAAGTGGACTAAAAAATTTAAAATTTATCATACCTGCACTGGTAAATTCAGGGCACTTGAATTACGATTCAACCAGGATTCTTGAGGAATGCTTACCAATTTTGTGGTGTCACTTGTATACACACTTTCACTACTATTTATTTTTATTCTTCATGGTCTGCCTCGATAATGTTACCGTTGCTCATTTTGTCCTTTTCTCAAATCCATGTAAACTTCTTGACATGGAAAATTAATCCTGAAATTTATAGAATTCTGGCCAAATAGCTCCCCTAGACAAGATCATCAAATTAAAGGAGAAATATCGCTTCCGCGTTTTGTTGGATGAGAGCAACTCATTTGGTGTGCTTGGCAAGTCTGGAAGAGGCCTTACTGAATACTGTGGGGTCCCGGTATGTTTAAATACATGAGTGGTTGTTGTTATTGCCTCAAACGTTGTAGTTTTACCATGGTGTGGCCTTGCAGATAGATAAGATAGATATTATAACAGCTGCTATGGGACACTCATTAGCCACCGATGGAGGTTTCTGCACTGGAAGTGCCAGGGTTATTGATCACCAAGTATGGGAAATTTTACATCTAATAACAAAAGTATTTCTTTAACAGTGGATTTTGCTATCAATCATGGCTATTGTTTTGCAACTCAATTACCAAGTAAAAACTGTGATTACAGAACTTTTTTTTGCTCGAGTCTATTGTGTTGACGCCTTGTATTATGACCCTTTGCAGCGCCTGGGCAGCTCTGGTTATGTGTTTACTGCTTCTTTGCCCCCATATCTTGCAAGTGCTGCAATCACTGCAATTGACATCCTGGAGGATAATCCTTCTCTGATAAAAAGGCTGAAAGAAAACATTGCCATTTTATGGAAAGGTTTGTCCTCCTACCACCATTCAACACTTCCATATTCTTGTTCAACTTTTCACCTTTGTAATCAACTGGAACCTACGCTCTTGCAAGTATTTTGTAGTAATGACAACCAGTATCTTCAAACCAATGTTGTCAAACCTGAACCAATAATTGAACTGAAAAAGATCTCCAAATGTCCTGGTGTTAAAAATAATTAATTGTAGTCTTATTATTGCAAAAATTTGATAAATATAAAACTAGCTATAAAGCGTAAAAACAAGACAATGACATTAATCTCATAATGTTCATACAAACGATTCAAAAATGTTTGAGCATAAGATGTAGGTTGAGAACAACAAATCCCGACAGCTGATTTAGTTTTCACATCACTAATTTCAAGAATAATAGCCTCAAGGCATTGGATATTGAGTTCTGCCATTATCACTCCCAAGCATGAACCTTTGTCCCTCACTACTTCCAAGATCGCACCAAAAGTGATGGTTAGCATCTAATGAATCTAAATCAAATGATTACCAAATCATCAAAACTCGTCACTTTTATTCTCATCATGGTAAAAGGGTGCAAGTAAGACACACAAGTGTACCCTACGCCATTGTAGCAAGTAAGACATAAAATTTGGCTAACCGTGAGTAGAAGCATTCTTGTTAGCTCGCTAGCGCCACGGATTAGAGGCTCCTCATAAATGGCATTCTCTGGTTGTTCACAATCAAGTGCAGGAGACTGTTCTTCTTCCTTCATCCAGAAGTGTGTTGTTGATGAATTAAAATACACTTAAAAATTAGCATACCTATCCTTCAGCCTCAGATTGTAAGTAGTACAGGCAAGATCATTAATTCTGTCCAGCTTCAATCCGTTTCTTTCCTCTAATATGGATACGTTATAAAACAAACTATTTTTTTTTTTGGGTCCCGTAAATTATTGTGGTCATATGTAGGACTAACAGGTTTTGCTGCAATTGTTGTTAGGCTTTTTGTTTTTTTGGGCCGGGGGGCGGGGGGGGGGGGGTGTTGCCTTTTTACCATACTTTACAATTGTTCTTTGCATGGCTGCCTGAGCATTATATTTTGGCAATATACAGAATTGTCCAACATACAGGGCCTCGTTCTAGCAAGCAATCCAGAATCACCCATTGTTTTCCTCCGACTGGAGAAGCCCACTGGTTCTGTAAAGGATGATTTGCGACTCCTTGAAGAAATTGCCAGTCGTGTAAGTAATTATGATATGTTTGTTGAACTCAAGTGGAATAAATTAGATTGCAACCGAGTGAATTCCCTTAAACCAATAATATTTGTTTATATTTGCACTCTGGGTGTTGAATCAAGTTCTTAATCCTCATTTTTTCCGTACACGATTTTGCAGGCATTGAAGGAGGACTCTGTATTCCTAGTAACTTCTAAGAGATCAACACTTGATAAGTGCCAGTTGACTGTGGGAATTAGATTATTCTTGTCTGCTGCCCATTCAGATGCAGATCTGCTTAAGGCGTGCGAATCCTTGAAAAGAATTTCGGCATCAGTGCTGATGAATCGCAATTGACTGGTAGAGAACAGGTTGATCTGTCTTGCCTCGTTTGGTGTCTGTATTAAACTGCATTAGATCCTTGAAATGGCATTCATCCAATTGAATGCTTAGATTCGGGCTGAGAAAGATTTTGGTTAAGACCCATGGAGTTTACAAGACTGTTCTTAACCAAAAAAAAAAAAAATTCAGGCTAGTGGCTTTCTTGTCCTAGTAACCGTTTGGACTTGGTCATGGAATTGTTTTTTGGAATACGTAGATTTTTATAGGATGATAAGACGATCCCCACTTTCTATATTTACGATGCAAAACAATATTATGATAGAAGGGAAAAGTCTAATGGGTGTTGTTGGGAGAAAGGAAGATGAAATGGTTAAAGGAGCCGATGTCCATGTGAATTCATGAGAGGGCTTCGCTGACTTCTATTGGTTGGTATTAAGATGGTACAGCTTGGAGAGCACCCCAAAAATCCTTTGGCACGTGTATTGCTGATTTGTTCTTAATTTTCTTAGGTCGTCTAGCAACAGACAGGGGTTCTGCTGCTGAGACCATGGGGAAATAGGTCGTACTTGTGGCAGACGTGAAGAGTGTCCCCCTTGTCATGCGCCGTGACAGGAACAGACCACTGTTCCCCCGCTTCTGGCGACTGCTTTCTTTACCACGTTGAACAACTCCAGCAGCTGTTTCTCCGTCTCCACAGCCAACCCTTTTTTCTTTCCTTCCTTGATTTCTCCTGTCCCGAAGTTAACTTCTTGTTTTCAAACAATAATAACATAATGCAGAACAAAAAACTAAGGTCTGTTATTTATGAAGAGGGTTTGTGACTTTACCGTTACAATGTGGACTGCTACTTTTTGATTAACTCTGCTGGAATATTAAGGATTGCAAACCTAATTCCTCAGGGAGTCCTATTCTTAAAACTTGCATTTCAGGCTATTGAATTTTTCCTGGAAATTAAATCACACTATGAACAATTTGGTTCTGAATATTAAAATCCAAAATTTGAGTTGCTGGCAATATTAATTAGACCAACATAAATTTGATCATTTGAGCCGAAAGATATGGTGAAAGGTTGGGCCTTTGATTTGTACTTGTGGGTTGCACTTCACTCTGGTCTACCCCTTTTTTCCCTTTGGGTCTAATTATATATACTCTTTTTCACTATTTTTTACTTATACATTATTTCAGTATTAATTAACGCTCAAGCATTGCCAATTACAATAATAACAGTAGCGTGAAAATGAAAAAACTCCTAAACTTTAAAACGCTATATTGAAACTACCCCAAAGAGAAAAAGAAAAATAATAATAATAACAAACCTTCTGATGCTATCTACTCTCTGCTTGCAAAGCCCTATCTCAAGATCTTTTCACCATATGAAAACATATTAGCTTCCTTTTTCTTCCAAAAAAAAGAAAAAAAAAAAACACACAAATATGTTTTCTTAATCACTTTAGTTTAGCAGCTTGCATTGGATGCAAATTGCATTTTTCCCATCATGGGTTTAACATTCTTGCGTCTGTTCTGTGCAGTAAACTGGAAAATCGCGTCATCACGCTCTAGTTATATTGTAATTGTAGGTTTTATCATGATTTTGCCACAGCTGTTCATAAATTATGTTGCAATTGCAGCATTTATCATGATGTTACCAAGGTCATGGGTAGTTGCTTATGCACACCAACTCCCCCAGCAACCCGCAGGGCAGGGCAGGGCAGGCCAAGCAAAAGAAAACAACAAAAGTTAATATTGACGACGGTAAAATTAGAAATTCATTTAAGGCCCTAAAATTATCCGTATTTTCGAGGGATTCCCTTTAGTTTTAATTTGTTGCTAAATGTCTCCTATTATTCGAAATAATTTCAACGAGGAACTTCAACTTTCTCATTCAAACTCAAAACAGTGTCGAGCATGTGTGTCTGAATGAATACGATGATTTTAATGTTCCCACACGTGTGTCGTTATCTATACAATTACAAATATAATCTCGTAATTATAATATATTTACCGGCCCTCCAACGTTGACTTTGACTGACTTCGCCTTTCATCTAGGGCGGTTGGGCGGCTGCAGGAGCTAAAAGCCTAATAACCAATGGGAAGGTGCGATGCCATTTATGGTTCAATTAAAGAGAATTATTTTGGATACGCACCAAAAAAAATCACTTCGACATTGTCTTGAATTCTTTAATGGACATTCAATTGATGACTTTAAATTGCTAGGACCACAAATAGTTTTGCACTATACCAATAAGTGCAGGAGGGAATATATATATATATATATAAAAGGAAAATTCCAAAAACCCAAAATTAAATTAAATTTGCAATATCTCAACTTGTTGTATTCCTTCGTCACCCAATCGTATTTCCAAGGATTGGATTCATTATTATTGTTATTTATTTGTTTATAAAATTCGTTTAAGCTCTGTCCGTCTGTCGTCCATTCATTCTGCCAATATTGTTAATATTTCTGTTAATCTCTGTCTGTTCGTCCGTCCGTCCCTCCGATGATCGATTCTTCGCAGAGCAAGCAGGCAATTTCCTACCTCTATCTCTCTCACGCTCTTCTTCTCTTTTCGATCTCTGGATGTATGTATGTATGTATGTCAGCACTTTGATGTAGGGTTTGTTGAACGCATTTTAGATTCTCTGATTTCTTTCTGTGTATGTGTGTGGAAGTTTTAGAAAATAAATGCATGTGGAAATTTAATGAAAGTTTTCGGCGTGAATGGGATTTTGTTTTTCTTTGTTTCTTCTTTTTTAAATAATGGTTGATTCTATTCCAAGAGTATTCATTCTGGTTTGATACAGTTTGGGTTGCTGTTGGATCTTTATTTTATTTTTTATTTTCCTGATCTCTTGATTTTCAGTTCAAAATCACAATCTGAGTTGTCAATACTCTACAAGAACTTGTACAAATTACATTTATTTATTTATCTGATAGAAATATCTTGGCAATCACAGAAAAGAAAAAAAGAAAAACAAAGAATAAACTCAAGATGTTGTTTAGCTTGCTTTTCTGTGGAAGACAGGCACTTGGCTGCTGATGGGCTTAGAACAGCGGTCTGACTATGAAAATGTGAAATTCTTGCTTCTTCTCAGACCAGATTCTTTTTTTTTTTTTTTCTTATTCTCAGAGTTGTCCAGTCAAGACAATAGATTTCCTGATTATTAATTGCAATTCTTCATGTTTCACTGTTACTATACTGAAAACTGCTTTTCCCCTTCAAATTAACATTGAGTCTGCATTGTAGTTGTTGAACTCCAACAGAAGCAATGATTGGTCCTCTGCTGATAGCACAGACTTTTGTTGTTGAAATTAAGAAAAAAAAAAAAAAAGAGGGATAAAAGCAGTGCACAAATGCTTTTGTATTCAGCTTTCCTGTGTGTGTATGCGTGCATGCATGTATTTACATATATGTATTAAGAAGACTGTCATTTTGTCACCTTGGGGACGCCCTTGTGGTTTAGAGCCTAGACATACATCTATCTTGGAGGTCTTAGGTTCAAATCATGGGAGGGGATGTGGGATTTATGGGAAAGGGGAGAGTTACCTCATGTTGTATGGCTCATGGATGAGCCTATTGATGGACCTTAAGAAATACAAGAGGATTGTCATTCTATGGGCCTATCACAAATAGCTAAAGCTTTCATGTTTACAGTTACATATTTTGGTTGTTTTGCAGTGCTTCAAGTGAGTGACTTTTGTTGATTTGATTGAGACTCGAAAGTCTCTGTGCATTCTGGAATTTGACTGCAATGGCCTCCGCTGTTCTGCAAATTATGAATGATACTTTGGAGTGGGTGACCTTGGCTTTGGATGCTCCCTCTGCTCGAGCTGTTGTATTTGGTGTTCCCATTGGAGGTGAGAATTCATTTTTTTCTCCTTTTTTCAATTAAAATCCAGCTGATATGTTAATATGCTATAGCTGTTAATTGTGCAATTAACTCAAGATTTTCTACTGGCTCCCTTGTTGCAGGGCATCTTTTTGTTGAGGGTCTTCTTTTAGTGGTTATTCTTTTCTTACTTTCCCAAAAAAGTTACAAACCCCCCAAGCGACCATTAACAAAGAAGGTTTGTTCGGTCTTCGGATTCTGTTCTGTCCTTCAAGCAGAAGCCTACAATAGAATCCTTAGGATAAGAATCAGTTCGATGCTTAAAGTAGTTCTGTCCTATCCATTATAGAATCCAATTTTTATGAGAACTTGCAGTTAATATGCGTGTGGATTTGTTTGTTGTACACATTTTGTTTGTAGTCACACTACTGCTTTGGTCTCCGTACTGGGAAATAAGGTGTACTGATGTCATTTGGCCTCCATTTATTTTGTCAGTGGGTCCAGGCTGTTCCTTTGCATGCCAAAACCTTGCAAAAAGGATTCCATTCATAAATTGTTAAAATTTATACTGTAAATTTTGGAAGGTGCAGATCTAAAAATATTGAAATAGATCATACATTTGCAAAGGATTGATAATCCTTTAGCTTGCAGATTATGCTTATAGGGCTATGCTTGCCAAAAATGGGTGTTCTCGCTGCTGGACAAGTTTGGTAGGTTGGAAGTTAAGAAACTCACCCATCTTGATGTGGATATAGTGCTTTACCTAAAATACTCAAGGTGCATCAGTCTGAATTTTTTCAAGCCCTACTGTAATGAGAGGCAGATTGTGAATTCCAGCATCAGATTGTTGATTTCTTTATTGGATGGCATGCCTTTGATCTAACATTTTGCCAATCGCATCCTACTTTGGTTATATTCTATTTGATACCATTGTTTTCTGCTAGTCTGGTAAAGCTTTATTTCTTTTCCTACTTTATTACCACCCTTTCCGATGTTTACCATGCTGTGCTACCATTTTGTTGCTGAAAGTGGTATCTGATGTGCATAGGAAATTGATGAACTGTGTGATGAATGGGTACCAGAGTCCCTTATTCCACCTATTACAGAAGAAATGCAATACGAGCCTCAAGTACTGGAAAGGTGAGCACATTCCTCACTCCTTTATAGGAGTCTTATCTGATTTTTATCAGAATCATTTATCTGCTTAAATCCTTGTTTGTCACTGCTTGTTGTGAAGAAGAAAAGCATTTGTCATAATTTATGCCATTTTCTCCTGTCCATTTGGGACTCTTTTTTTTTTTTTTCCAGATATTTCTTCATGACTCTATTCAACAAACAAATATATGGTAATGGAATTTTTACGACTGAAACATTAGTTTTTGGTAACAGCAGCTCACATTAGAAGGGAATGATGGAAAAGATTCATAAAGCCCACCTTCATTAAAATTGGGGTTTAGCTGGAGTTGAGTTGAGTAATAATGGATTTGCTCTTTTATGGCATCCCTCTTTATCTGTTGCCCTCTTATGCAGTGCTGCAGGGCCTCACACGATAATCAATGGGAAAGAAGTTGTGAACTTTGCATCTGCTAATTATCTTGGATTAATAGGAAATGAGCAATTACTTGTGAGAAATCTGTTCTCTTTATCTTTTTTTTTTTTTTTTTCTCCAAAGGCTATTTATTGTAAAAGAAATCCTAATGAAGTTTTATCTCAGGGGTCATGCACCTCTGCATTGGAAAAATATGGTGTTGGTTCCTGTGGTCCTCGTGGCTTCTATGGGACAATTGGTGAGACTCAATCTGAAGCTATTTTGAATTGAAGCAGCTTGAAGGTTTCCTTTTAAACTTTTGGAACTTAAAACTTCTCAACATTTGTTTTTGTTTCTTTCATAGATGTGCACCTTGATTGTGAAGCCAGAATAGCAAAGTTTTTGGGGACTCCTGATTCAATTCTCTATTCATATGGACTTTCCACTATGTTCAGTACAATTCCGTGCTTTTGCAAAAAAGGAGACATCATTGTTGTGTGAGTGCAACTGTACCTGACTTTTTGAATGTCATTTTTATGTGGTTGTGCCATAGAAACTTGTTAGGAAGAATTCATCAGCTAGTAAGGTTGAATTCTGTTCTCCATTATTTTGGTGTTTTAATTGTGACCTTTTAGAGGCATCAAAAGTTGTTGATAACTTCCAGGAGGACTGCATCGTAGGATGTCCTAGCTTTCCCTAGTCAATTATGTTCACTTTGTATTGGAAATATTTTAGTTTTTCATCTCTATATTGTGTTACTTGGTTGACATTTTTGCATTGAGTCACTATTCTTGTTTAATACAGTTATCCAAGTGCCTGATGTTGGCTCTTCTGTTTTGGAACCTTTGCTTGAAAAAATGTATCGCTTTGTCATTCATGCATTGCACAATATAAATGCAGTTAAAATTTTTTCATTTTCCCAGTGATGAAGGAGTCCATTGGGGCATTCAGAATGGGCTTTATCTTTCTAGAAGCACCATTGTTTATTTCAAGCACAATGACATGGAATCATTACGAAATACTTTGGAAAAAATTACCACAGAGAATAAGCGGGCTAAGAAACTGAGGCGTTACATCGTAGTTGAAGCCGTTTACCAGGTATTTTTGCGGGTCATGCATACTAAATTTCTCCACTTTGTTTCTTCTGACATCTAGTGACTCCTAGGCATTGCATTGGAGCATCACTTGTTGATAATATTTGTACTTTTCACCTTTGCTTATTCCCCCCGGACTCCCATCACTGGTCACTAAAAAATTATAAATAAACAAGTAGAAACAAAATTTACAATGGGGAGGTCATAGAGGGTGATGCTAACTCATTTCTGAGAAGATTTAGAAAAACAGGATATCAACTTAGTGAAGATATGCTGCCTTGGGAATGCTGAATGATTAGGATACGTGTTTGTTTTGGAAATCTTTATATAATAACTTGTCTGGACTATTAATTTTGGTTTTGATAATCTGCTTATGCAAGTGCCCATAATTTTTTTGTGAAGTTAGAAGGAAGCATTGATAGTCTCTGGTTCAAATTAAATATTAGAAGCATTTCTTAGGTTTTCTTAGGGATAAGCTAATGAAAAATGCTAAAACCAACCCAACACAATAGGCGTCCAATGTTATGTGACTTTTGCAGTCACCTTACAACCAATTGATAATACTGTTCTGTGTAGTGGGAAGCAAAATTTTACATAACTGCTTTGGCTTAGATAATGTTCATTCCTATTCCCAAACTCACTGGGGTTGGTTTCACCAGATAAAAAATATTAAATTAAGCATGTTAGGTCAATTTGTTGAATGAAATGGATTTATTCTAGCTTACAGTCTGGTGGGACTAAGTGAACTAAAAAATTTATAATTTGCCATACCTGTACTGGTAAGTTCAGGGCACTTGAATTACGATTCAACAAAGCATCTTGTGGAATGCTTATCAATTTTGTGGTGTCAGTTGTATATATACTTTTACTACTATTTATTTTTATTCTTCATGATCTGCCTCAATAATGTTACCATTGTTCATTTTGTGTATGAAATCACAGATTTTATTTCTCTTCGTCTTCTCAACTCAAATGTAAACTTCTTGACATGGAAAATTAATCCTGAAATTTATAGAATTCTGGGCAAATAGCTCCCTTAGACAAGATCATCAAATTAAAGGAGAAATATCGCTTCCGCGTTTTGTTGGATGAGAGCAACTCATTTGGTGTGCTTGGCAAGTCTGGAAGAGGTCTTACTGAATACTGTGGGGTCCCGGTATGTTTAAATACATGAGTGGTTGTTATTTTCTCAAACCTTGTAGTTTCACTATGGTGTGGCCTTGCAGACAGATAAGATAGATATTATAACAGCTGCCATGGGACACTCATTAGCCACTGAAGGAGGTTTCTGCACTGGAAGTGCTAGGGTTACTGATCACCAAGTATGGGATTTACATCTAATGAAAAAAGTATTTCTTTACTAGTGGATTTTGTAATCAATCAAGGCTATTGTATTGCAACTCAATTAGCAAGTAAAAACTGTGATTAGAAATTCTTTTTTCCCCAAGTCCATTTTGTTGACAACTTGTATTATGATCCTTTGCAGCGCCTGAGCAGCTCTGGTTATGTGTTTTCTGCTTCTTTGCCCCCATATCTTGCAAGTGCTGCAATCACTGCAATTGACATCCTGGAGGATAATCCTATTCTGATAAAAAAGCTGAAAGAAAACATTGCCTTTTTATGGAAAGGTTTGTCCTTCTACCACAACTCAACACTTTCATATTCTTGTTCAACATTTCACCTTTCATAATCAAGTGGAACATATGCTCTTGCAAGTATTTTGTAGTAGTGACAGCCAGTATCTTCAAACCATTATTGTCAAAACTGAACCAATAATTGAACTGGAAAAGGTCTCTCAATGTTCTGGTGTTAAAAATAATTAATTGTAGTCTTATTACAAAAATTTGACAAATATAAAACTAGTTATAAAGTGTGAAAAAAAGAAAATGACATTAATCTCACAATGTTTATACAAATGACTTAAAAATGATTTATCATAATATGTAGGTTGAGAACAACAAATCCTGACACATGATTGAGTTTTCACATCACTAATTTCAAGAATAATAGCTTTAAGCCATCAGATATTGAATTCTGTCATTATCACTCCCAAACGTAAACCTTTGTCCATCACTAGTTCCAGGATTGCAGCAAAGTGATGCTTAGCATCTAATGAATCTGAATCAAATGATTGCCAAATCATCAAACTCGTCACTTTTATTCTCATTATGTTAAAAGGGCGCAAGTAAAACACACAAGTGTATCCTATGTCATTGTAGCAAGTAAGACATAAAATTGGGCTAACCATCAGTAGAAGCATTCTTGTTAGATTCCTAGCATCATGGATTAGAGGCTCCTCATAAATGGCATTCTCTGATTGTTCACAATCAAGTGCAGGAGATTGTTCTTCTTCCTTCATCCAGAAGTGTGTTTTTGATGAATTAAAATACACTTAAAAATTAGCATACCTATCCTTCAGCCTCAGATTGTAAGTAGTACAGGCAAGATCATTAATTCTGTCTAGCTTCAATCCGTTTCTTTCCTTTAATATGGATATGTTATAAAACAAACTAATTTTTTTTTTGGGTCCCATAAATTATTGTGGTCATATGTAAGACTAATAGGTTTTGCTGCAATTGTTGTTAGGCTTTTTTTTCTGTTTTTTTTGGGGGGGGAGGCGGGGGGTGTTGCCTTTTTACCATACTTTACAATTGTTCTTTGCATGGCTGCCTGAGCATTATATTTTGGCAATATACAGAATTGTCCAACATACAGGGCCTCGTTCTAGCAAGCAATCCAGAATCACCCATTGTTTTCCTCCGACTGGAGAAGCCCACTGGTTCTGTAAAGGATGATTTGCGACTCCTTGAAGAAATTTCCAGTCGTGTAAGTAATTATGATATGTTTGTTGAACTCAAGTGGAATAAATTAGATTGCAACCGAGTGAATTCCCTTAAACCAATAATATTATTATTGGGTTTGTTGGTTTGTTTATATTTGCACTTTGGGTGTTGAATCAAGTTCTTAATCCTCATTTTTTGCATACATGTTTCAGGCATTGAAGGAGGACTCAGTATTCCTAGTAAATTCTAAGAGATCAACCCTTGATAAGTGCCATTTGCCTGTGGGAATTAAATTATTCTTGTCTGCTGCCCATTCAGAAGCTGATCTGCTCAAGGGGTGCGAATCCTTGAAAAGAATTTCAGCATCAGTGCTGATGAATCGTATTTGACTGGTAGAGAACAGGTTGATCTGTCTTGCCTTGTTTGGTGTCTGTATTAAACTGCATTAGATCCTTGAAGTGGCATTCATCCAATTGAAAGCTTAGATTCGGGCTGAGAAAGATTTTGGGTAAGGAAGGCCTATGGAGTTTATAAGATTTTTTTAACCAAAAAAATAATAATAAGGCTAGTGGCTTACTTGTCCAAGTTATCGTTTGGACTTGGTCATGAAATTGTTTTTGGAATACGTAGATTTTTATAGGATGATAAGTAGATTTTTTTTGTTTTTTCTTTTTAAAGTTTTCCCATAGACCAAAAGAAAAGTAACAGTGTGGTTTTGTACTAGAGTTACTTGGAAAACCAAGGATCTCGAGTTCAACCTCTAGCTAGAGCCAATAATTAAAAAAGTAAGGTAGCCTGCTTCTGTAGACTGCCTTTGAGTGCGTGAAGCATATGCGGATGGTAACTCATAATGTAGTGTTTAAAATGCATTGAATCAGTGTCCACCCCGGGTCTGCTTCCTTGCCCAGCGTACAACGGGGATTCTCGAGTACCAAAAAGAAAAAAAGAATTTGTTCATTGCAATGAGATTATGTAAAAAATTAGAGAGATTGTCCTTACTATGCTTGATTATTTTCATCAGAAGTACTACTTAAGCTCATCAAACAGGAAGGAAAAAACGATCCCCACATTCTATCTTTACTATGCAGAACAATATTATGATAGAAGGGCAAAGTCTAATGGGGGGTTTTTGAGAGAAAGGAAGATGAAATAGTTCAAGGAATCGATGTCCGTGTGAATTCATGATAGGGCTTTCGTTGACTTCTATTGGTTGGTATAAATGTGGTAAGGCGTGAAGAGCACCCCTAAACTCCTATGGCATGTGTATCGCTGATTTGTTGTTAATGTCTTGGTCGAATAGCAACAGGCAGGGGTTCCTGCTGAGAGTATGGGGAAATAGGTCGTACCTGTTGCAGACGGGAAGAGTGTCCGCCTTGTCATGTGTCGTTTCATGCCCAGAAGAAGTCTTTCTGGGAATGTTAAGAGCTGAACCAGTGATTTTGGCATTGAGAGCGGAAGCCGGGTCGTGAGTTAGTCGGCTTCTCTTGCTTGCGGGTGATCATTAGCTGGAGCTTCATGGGGGAAGAGGCCGAGCTGTGTATAGGCCGGCTTTTGAATTGGGCTTATTGGCCTGTTTGGAGTCCATGGTGGTATTATCGTCATCAGTTAGGAGTCCTTGTGCGTGTATCCCCACAGAAAGGGACCATCTAAAATAAATATTACACATTATTGTGTGACATTTAAACTTGCGTAGCTAACGCAGAAATCTGAGATAAAAAAAAAGATGGAATGATTTCCAGAGGGAAAAAAAAAAAAGAAAAAGAAGAAGAAAATAAGAAACATGGATATTTTGATTTTATAATAATCACTGTTGTTATAATTGGATATTTTATCAACAAATTTAACCGATGATAGTAGCTAAAAATTAAAGGGATTTCTAATTTAACTCACCTAAAAAATTAGTTAAGCAAATTCAATACTTTTTAAAAGAAAGTAAAATTTTAAATGAGACCTAATTGAAATAAGAAGAAAAAAAATATATACTTTTGAGTTTGTTATACTTAAAAAATAAAAAATAAATAAAAAAAGAGTAAGTTTAGTAAGCACAAGCATCAAAACACCCCACCGTCTTACCAAAATTTGATTGGAAAATGTTGGTTAGGGAAGCCAGCACTTATTTGGAAAAATAGTTTATATAGAGGATGGTGCTCATTATCATAGTTTGAGTTGAACTCTAATTTTAAAGGGGATCTTTGATGGCACCGTTATCATCTGAGTTAAGCTCACTGAAGTTACTATTTTTCCATAGTTTGAGAACCTGCCAGAGTTGTTGGCCCTGCATACTGGTACAAACAGCATTCCCTTGCCAATAAATGTTTATGGAACTAGTTAGCATTGCATTACTTTGCTGGTTTGGTCAAGAACCGCACTAATTGATAAACCAGAAATTATAAACGTGCATATAGCCAATGCCATTTTTTCTTTTTCTTTTTTTTATTTTCACAAGAAAACCAGAAACTAGCAATACAAATCAATTCTGTGCCTTTCACAAGAATTTCAAAACTACTTACTGTCTTCATAGATCCTAGTTAGTTAGTGCCAATAATAATAGATCAGGAGACCCTCCTTCTATCTACATCACAACTTCCAGTGGTGGTTGCAAGCCACGCACGTCACAAAGGTGGTCATGGGCTCATCTGCACTCCGTGTCTGCAGCTGGAAGTATGTAGCGTCTCGCTTCCCACACCGGCCACACTTGAACTGATCGGTGGTCCCCTTCCCATCAATTCCCATCACGCGCTTCGTCAAGGAATTTGCTTCCATCGGGTGAATTTTGTGTTTCAATTCATCACTGGCCATCTCTCTTGTGCTCAGCTTGGCAACTGTCTGCAACTCCACTTGCCCAAGAAGCACTTTTCTCCTGAAATCTGGGTTTTAGGGGTCTTTAATGTTGAACAACAAAGACCTACACTTGGCCTTTTGCTTCCCACTGCAATTCCCCCATGCCTCAAACAATGCTGACTCCAAAGATTCCGCAATTCCGTTTGGGTCACAGGCACTCACTTGATCCTTGATGTCTTCCTTGGCTTCGCCTGAAACCTTGGACAGGGCCTCAAGAATATGTTGCCGTACCTTGTCCCTCACCGCATCGCCTTCGGCAACATTCGACACTGTCTTTCGGGCAACCTCGTCACGGTGATCAGCATTGGCGAAGTTCAAGATTGCATCTTTCTTGTCCTTGGATGCTTTCTGGAGAATTTTCTTGGTCCAGAATGCGACCAATTCAGAAGCGAGATCCCCGACAGCCTTCCTGGGATGTTCTCTCGATGGCTGGATATGCTTCCCAATCTTGGTGGAAACAAGAACCTCCGCCGTGACGGGAACGGATTTGAGCCTATACAAAGCATGCAAGCAACGCCTTTCCTCCGCTGCCGCACCCCGCTTCTGGCGGCCGCTTTCTTTACCACATTGAACAACTCCAGCAGCTCTTTCTCCATCTCCACAGCCAACCCTTTTTCCTTTCTTCCTTGATTTCTCCGGAAATCAACTCAACTTTCTTGTTTTCAAACAATAATAGGAGTACGCAGAGCTAAAAACTAAGGTCTTTTATTTATGGAGAGGGTTTGTGACTTCACCGTTACAATGTGGACTGCTACTTTTTGATTAACCCTGCGGGAATAATAATGACTGCGATCGGAATTCGTTGGGGAGTCCTATTCTTAAAACTTGCATTCCAAGCCATTGAATATTTCCTGGAAATTAAATCACACTCCGGTTGTGAATATTAAAATCCAAATTTTTGCAATAATAGAAACATTGCTAGCAATATTGGTTAGACCAACATAAATTTTGATCATTGGAGTCGAAAGTAGTGGTGAGTTGTTCTTTACTCTGCCCTCGCTCTTTTTTCATTATTTATTTGTTTTTTGGGGGTTAATTATTTATACCCCTTTTTGCTATTTTACTCATACATACCTCATTTTAGTATTAATTAATGCTTTAGCATTTCCAATTACAATAATAACAGTATGGCAGAGAAAAATACGAACATAGCCATATATTTCCTAATTTGTAAATTGACTGGGATATGAATTATAACTAATAGCAAAATTAATTTTAATTTCACTTATTATTTAAAAAAAAATTAAATTGAGAAGAAATTAATTTAATTGATAATTATTATCAACATAACTTGAATTTTAACATTTTAACACTCTGCTGCCACCAGATTAAACCCAGTAGTCCGCGGTTACATTTGAGCTTCCTCCACCGACGTCGTTTGGGTCCGAGAACTATTAAAATCAAATATAATGTGGCATGCCAAAATCCGAGGTGCAGAGAGGTGGAACGGCCGCAGGGGACGAGGTGCGAGACGACTTCGTACTCGTGGAACGTTGTCCGAACCAAGCGGGGGAGTAAAGAGATAAGATTGACAAAGACAAGCCCTCCCCCGGCGTCTCGCTGTCTCGCCCTGAGATGTTGAGCTTCGAAATGCAGTTGTGGTGAATTTCGGAAAAGAAAAACGGAACCAACAATAAGAAGAAAAGAAAAGTAAAGGAGAAGAAAATTTGAAACTACAGAGCCCTAAAAGCCACACAGAACCACCTCCTCGCTACCGTGCGGCTTTCACTCTCTCAGGCCTCCACCACAAACCTCTGATTTGTTTATACAGACTCTTAAACAAAAGAGTTTTCTGTCGACGTCGTTTCGGGTAAGCCAGCTAGCTTCCACTCCTCTTCTTTACGGCTTTCAAGCCATGGCTTCTCTCTCGCTGCCCTGTTTTTAAAACTTTTTTCGTTATTATTATTTTAAATATAAGAAGAATATCATATAGAAGTATTTCTATGGGCAAAATAGACAGCCCATTTCAAAATTTTGATTGGGGTGCAGTGCAGGGTTTTTAAAGGGTTTTACCTTAGCTCTTTTATAAGTGCACATTTGAATGCTCAGTGAATTTTGGCGAAAATGGATATTATCTTGAGTGATGGGTTACTTCTTGAATGTGTGTTTTTTTTTTTTTTTTTTTTTTGACTTTGGCTTGTTGGGGTGGGGGAACTAGAAATAGTGGTCGCTGTTGATGGAGTCAGAGAGGGAAACTTTTTGAATTTAGTGAACATCTCATTGTGAAAATTTAATGTCTTCTGAATTTCCCGCTACTCAAAATGTTTGTTGGTGTTGTTCTCATTGTTCGTGTATCCTTATCACTTGTAGAAGTAGCAGCTTCAGGTTTATGGCTTTTGATTTTCCTCGATAATGCTTATTGCTTTTGAAGACACAACCGACAAGGAACATTAACTTCAGACAATGATGCTGTGTAGAATGCTGTCAACGTTCCAGACACGTTGGTGCTCCCTCCATTATCCGCTTCTCTGCTATCACACTTACTTCTTTGCAAAATCTCTTGGTAATATTCAAGCCCATTTTTTCCATATGAATAAAAGAACCAACCTTGGCTACTCAGCTCTTCCTGTAACCTCATCGATTTGTCAATCTGTTACACCAATCAATGGTGCAATTTCCAATAAATCAATGAAGAAAGCACGCCGGGAATCACCTGAGGGAGTACTTAGATTCAAGCTAGATATGTGCTCGAAGAATGGTGATCTTGTTGAAGCGCTTCGCCTGTATGATGAAGCAAGGAGTAATGGGGTCCAGCTTAACCAACATCACTATAATGTGTTGCTTTATTTGTGTGCTTCCGCTGGTTCTTCTACTAACAATGGTAGAGATGATGGTAAGGTGGATTCCTCCGGGGTAGAGATCAATAGGGGATTTGAGATTTTCCAGCAGATGGTTATTGACAAAGTTGTGCCAAATGAAGCAACTTTCACTAGTGCAGCAAGGTTGGCTGTTTCAATTGAAGACCCAGAAATGGCTTTTGATTTAGTGAAGCAGATGAAGGGCTTTGATATCACACCAAAGTTGAGATCATATGGACCAGCCCTGTTTGGCTTCTGTAAGAAGGGTTTGGCAGAGAGAGCATATGAAGTTGATGGACACATGGCTGAATCAGGGGTGATGGCTGAAGAGCCTGAGCTTTCTGCTCTTCTGAAAATTAGTGCTGATCAAAATAACGCAAACAAGGTTTATGAGATACTGCATCGATTGCGTTCCACGGTCAGGCAAGTTACAGAATCAACTCTTGGAACTATTGAGGATTGGTTTAACTCTAAAGATGCAGCAAAAATTGGAGCTGAGAATTATGATATGAGCAAGATAAGGGAAGGAATTATGAGGGGTGGAGGAGGGTGGCATGGACAGGGGTGGTTGGGAAGTGGGCCATGGAAAGTTGTGAGGACTCAAATGGATGAGAAGGGTGTTTGTAATTCTTGCAGTGGTAAGCTTGTTTGTATTGATATTGATCCAAGAGAGACAGAAGACTTTGCTAGTTCACTAGTTGACTTGGCAACCAAAAGGGGGGTTAAGGCTAATTTTCTCAAGTACAAGGTACGGCATCAACTTCTTAGTTCCTCTTACCTTGCTAATTGTGTTCTTTCTTTAGTTGTTGTTAACATATATTCCATGCATGTGGAAATAGCAATTTAAACTTTATATGCTCTCTGTCTTTCATCAGCCACCTCCAAAGGTTTTTCCTCTCTTCCTTTCCAAATTTGGCTTTGGAATCATAACCATTTGATTGTACTGGTGTATAGTACATATTTATTGATAACTTTGTATCAAGTCTTGATACCTCTCTCTCTCTCTCCCTCTCTCTCTCTTTTTGGGATAATTGATGTAAAATTATTTGTCAATGTCCTGGCTGAGCATGTAAATTCATTCAGGAATGGCTTCAGAAGCATGGTCCATTTGATGCAGTTGTTGATGGTGCCAATGTCAGTCTTGTCAAACAACGTGCTTTCAGCTTTAAGCAGGTAAGAGGATGTCCAAGATAAGCTTTATGAGGTTGCATTAGTTAATTTCTTGAAGCAAGACAGAAATTTAATGGTTATTTTTGGTTGTAGCTTAATAATGTTGTGAAGCAATTACATCAAATAAGTCCATCAAAGAGGTTGCCACTCATCATTTTGCACAGAAGTCGTGTGACAGGAGGTCCAGCTGAACATCCTATTAACAAGAAGATTTTAGAGTTTTGGAAAAACTCTGGTGCAATTTATAGTACTCCTGCTGGTTCAAATGATGATTGGTAAGTTAAGATTTTGTGAATGACATCTGCTGGAGTTTCATATGCATTCTCAAGCTTCAGTTTGGTTAGTATTTTATGCATCGCAAACCTTATCAGTAGCCCAATTTAAAAGTATTAACAAACTGGCATGAGAAAAAGCCCAAGTTTGCTTTTATTCTCAATAAACAATATTAGATTAAGTGCAATCAAGCTCTACGAGCCTATTCAAAGTCCCCCATTTGCTGGCATGTAACAATAGTGGTTTTGCTTTCACTTGCAACTGGGATAAATTCCTACAACTGATAACCATAGCATTGCTCATTCTATTGCAAAATTATATCACCTCTTTTTATGCCTGCTTTGTGGGCAAAGACTACATCAGATAGCAAAATTGATTTACATGGCTTAATATTGTATCAAATGGACTACCAGCATTGCAGCACAAAATTTCTTAAATGTGAAGATTTACCCATCTTCTATGGTACTGCATTACTGCATTCATAGCAACATTATGACCACCAATCTTTCTTGAATCTTCACATGATATCATTCCTAATTTTTGCCATTTTTTTCACTAAAAGGTCTTTCTGCACTGTCTAAAGCTGTTTCATTGTGTGAACTTAAAGATGGGTAAATCTTTCTCTCTCAAAGCATTCTCAAGGTTTGAAGTAAATCCTCTTTAATTGCTCTGATTGTGGGTTCCAACTATTCTTCAATTTCTTAACATTTTGAAAAAAAAAAAAAAGCCAATTCCTTGGGAAGTTACAGATTGCAAATTTGTATTTTGTGTCTTATCAGATACATCATTCGAAACTAACCAAGCCACCTTGCCATGAAACAAGTGTTGCCTAAGTTTACCCTAAAGCTGCAAAAATATGGCCAGTGCTTACACTACCATCCTTATCCTTTTCCTTTTTGAAGAGCCTGAAGGCTGAAGAATAACACTAGTTCTTGACATTGATTTCAAGGAATTATATTCAAACAAATGCCCAAAGTAGGTGAACAAATATGAGTGCCTGACTGCACAAATGATCACATGATCATCATAGTTCACAACAAAACCATCTGATTGTGACACTTTTCTCATCAATTAAGGGTTTCTGATCATTAATGATGTAATTTTCATAAGACACCAAATCAAATGTGATTGCTTTTGTATAAGCTCAAGTAATGGGTTGTTGATTTACATGTAATCTGTCTATAAAACTAGCTAGCAACCTCATTTACATCCTCATCAAGGTTTTCAAATAGTAAGTGCTTCTTTTTGTATAAATTTTTGGTTTGTCTACATATCTGATTAAGGAGCTGCCACCATCAAAAGCTCTGGAGTTTCTTCGATCCATATGAGTCACAGATAGCCATAGGGATAGAATTTTTCACCACATTCATCTTAGAAACCACTTGTTAGGAATCCATGGTAAGGGTAAATGGAAAAAGGAGAATCTTATACCTTGAACTGAGGATAAAATTTTAGAACTAACCTGTTTAGTGTGATTTTTATGAAACTCAAACAAAATTTATGGTGCTCATTTGCTGACCAAGAAGTCTATATGCTTGGCTTTTGAAGCTTCAGAATTCTGATGGTCATCTTTTTATCTTTCATTTTTTTCCCATTTTATCACCAGGTACTGGTTGTATGCTGCTGTTAGTTGTAATTGTTTATTAGTAACAAATGATGAGATGAGGGACCACTTGTTCCAGCTACTAGGAACTTCCTTTTTTCCGAGATGGAAGGAGAAGCATCAGGTGATTGCACCGCTCTTATGTGACAAGTTGTTAGTTTTTCTTTTCTGTTTTGTCTTTTAACACTGCTTGCATTGAATGTTGAATTTGTCTGGTTCTAGGCCCAAATGGAGGAGAAGGGTTGTAGTAAGTGGTTAGTGTAAAACTTGCTAAATACTTATGACATAATTTTTCAAGCAAAATACTTATGACATGAATCTTTCAAGTAATTTCATTAGGGTGCTCCTTATATGTGATGAACTACATCACATATGGAAAACTTGACTAATATTGCTGGAGCTTCCAATTCATGAAACTAAGTTGAGGTATTGATGGTGATTGTAAGGCATTGATGATTCCATGTCATGGGGGGAGAAAAATTATCTTTCCGGTTGAAATTTTGCAGGTTCGGATGTCAGTAACAACTAATGGGGTTACCCTACATATGCCTCCCCCATATTCAATTGTTATTCAGGTGAATTGATCAGCCCATAGTTCACAGGTTGTTAGTGATTGACGCTTCTGTGAATGTGGGAGTCCCTTATATATAATTGCTCTTTGTTGCTAATGTAAATGCAGGAGTCCGAAAATGGTAGTTGGCATGTGCCAACAAATGTAGGCGATGATTTTGAAGCCCCACGGCAGTGGTTATGTGCCACTAGACACAGGCAGAGACATTAATGGTAAATACAATAGATTAAGCTCAACACATGACAGACTATGTCAACAAGGGGCAGACTAGTATTCAAAGATGCCAAAAGTTGGCTACAAGGGACCTTGGTCAGCTCTAGAAGAGTTGCACCAGGCAAACAAAAATGCTCTTTAAAGAGGAATAGATCTGAATTGCATTTTGTTAAATGGACATTAGGAGTAGACCTGAATTGCATTTCATTTAATGGTGTGTTGTAATTTTAGCCTTTTTTTTCCTTCAGTTTTTGAACTTGAGAATCATTTTAGTTAAATGGGGAGTTCTTAGTGATTGATCAGCCTAAAATTTAGGTTCAAATAGCAAAGATACGAAATTATGTCTTGTAGTTTATTAGCGATGCTACCGTAGTTTCAGTTTGATTCTTCTCTCTATTTAGTTTTTGAAATCATGAAAATCGACCAATTTAGCTGTGAAAATTATACATAATATTTGCAAAATCCACATTGATCTGGTTCCCTCTCTTCTTTTAGTCCCTAGTAAAATTATGTGACTTACTAGTATCCAAAAACATGTCAATTGAATGTTCCAATGTCTCTATATGCTTTTGTGGAGACAAGTATCCTTGCTTGCATGTTGGTTTTATATTGTTAAATTTGTGTTATTTAGTTTTTGTTGCATGTAGATAAAATGTGACTACATGCTTTTAATATTTATTTTTTTAAGTATGTACTCCCTACTTCCTTTCCAGGTTTGAAGTAAGGAAGGCAACCATATTCTTGCTCGAAGTCATTTGCTTTTCTTTTTCAGGCTTTTGAACAAGATAAAAGAGATGTGAAGAGGAAAGTGCTGGTAAAAAAAAAAACAAAATTTGGGGTTGCTGCCTAAGTAGAAACATAAAGTTTCTTGTTTTGTTTTTTGAAATTCCTTTTGGCAAAACATTTTTAAAAATTGCTATTGGTTGTGCATTAATTGTTTTTATAAAAGAGACAGCTCCAATAATAATAATAATAATAATAATAATAATAATAATAATAATAATAATAATGATGATGATGATGATGGCGAGACAGTTAATTAAAGAGATTGCTTTTCCAATGAGACAACACCATTTTGTATCCCTATACCCTTAATCTTCCAAACATCGATGATAATTTTGATCAAATTGTCAAATGCATTTCATGGCTGTATATGTTTATTAACTTTTCATGTATTCGTGTATTTTTGCAAATTTGTAGCGGATGCTTATGGATAATCAATTGGTCAAGAAGGAAGCTATTTAGAAGAGAATTTGATTTGGGTCTAAACAAACAATCGATTGTTTTTTCTTTTTGATGAAAATGGATTGAGGGTTCGGAAGGGATGAAGAGAAGAAGACTCAAGGAGATCCAAGAAGAAGGTGCCGCTCTAAAAATAATTGCAAATTGTTATTTCCTTTTTATTATTATTATTATTATTATTTATTTTATTTTAACAAGTCGACTTGTGTCTTTCAACCTTTACAATTGGTATCACACTGCAAGCTTGAGACATTTGTAGCATAACAAACCATTAACACATTCAGCAACACACTTTGGTGTACATTCAAACTCGATCTTCAAATCCTATTAGTAGACAGCAATGCAACCAGTTCGCTATTCAAGCATTGGAGCGTCTTTCTAATTCTTCATAGCTCGATCTAGTTCAATTAACGGCGCGGCAATTAGCTCGCACTTCTCCCTTTGATCCTTCCTTGACATCGACCGTGCCCAGTTTGACAACGGCTTGTTGGAAATCAAGGAAAAACATGGCTTGGTTGAACGCGTAACCATTCACTATGTCTTTGGTTCTTGGGCTGGTGTACAGCGTCTGGTCCGAGAAGAGAACCCCAGCTCTCCTCTGCAGAGCGTTGTAGTAAAGGTTGTCGAAGGTGTTCCTTGTCTCGTCCAATGGTTGCTCGGCCTTGTCTCCAGCTTTGCAAGTTTTGGACAGCGTCTTCGCAAAGTTTGAATCCATGGTGGGATCGGGGCTGCTCAGTCGGTTCTTGAATGACGAGCACCTTGCTACTCCCACCGTATGTGCCCCTATAGATGTTCCATGTATATTCAATTATTATTATTATTATGATTTTGTGTAAAGATGTCAGTGAAGAAACAATCGCGTCATAAACATAATTTCACATTACGTTATATTATTTTATCTGTCGATCATCTATTTATATTAAAATATTATAAATATGATTTGTAAATCTAAATATATTTTGTGAGTGGTGGGTACTTACCAGACAGAACTACCATTTCTTGAACACTGAAACCACGCTGCCCAAAACTTCTAATAAGCTCGGAGACATTGAAAGCCGGAGAAGGCAAGTTGACGGTGTCTGCTATTTTAGACGTCCTGCCATCCTTCCTGCCATTTGGAATGTCATACACTGGTCCCCCTGTCTGCCCCCACCCCCCCAACACACACACAAACATTTCATGGTTAGTGTTCACCTTATTTAATGATGATGAAGCGGATAATTTTCAGCCAAAATTATATTCTATATATATACAAATCATGACGACAAGATTGGAGGGGCTACTCAAGCATGCTGGTTGAACGTATATCACTAAAGGGGTTAGCTAAAATACCCAGAAAATTGCATCTCTAGCGGCCATGGCAACAATATCAGCGCATGACACCACCCCTGGGCATTGATTTTCGAGTTGCTCTTTCGCATCATCGATGACTTCGAACCCTCTTAAGCTTAGATTAGCTGGGGAATCCTTCTCTGCTTTGTTGCCTTTGGTGGAATCAATGAGAATGGACCCATCACATCCCTATTGAATTATAATTTGATAAAAAGAAAAAAAGGGGTCATGAATTACGAGTTCGATATATTGTGTATTTATATTTTTTTAAAAATTTAATTTTAAAACTAACTAATTAATTAACTAGAAATCTAAGGCTTTAGAGTTTGTTTTAGGTATGCATACGGCAGTATGTATACGCTTTTGAGAGTCTATGTAATACAATCAAGCTTGTTTTTATCTTTTTCTAATCTATAAGTAAGTACAAAAACCTTGAATATCATTTATGCGATGAAATTTTAAATTTTCAAATTAAGGATGTTAAGATATATTATAATTATAAAAATTTTATTATAATTAAAATAATATTATATAAATTAATTAATATAAATTTAGTTATAATAAAAATTTTATTTATTCATATAATTATAAAATTTTCTAGCAAAAAAAAAATGCCAACAAAAGAAGAAATTTCTTTTTTTTTAAAAAAAATTCTCCTTTTTAAGAAAAAAAAAAATTACACATAAAAAAAGAAAAAAAAATTCTCAAATTTACTCTTTTTTTTTTAATTACTCTAAAAAATCTTTAAAATAAAAAAAATTACTTTAATATTTTTTTAAAAGAAGAAAATTATTTTTAATTTTTTTAAAAAAATATAAACAAAAATATTTCTCTTAAAATTAATTTAATTTAATTAATTATATTTTTTAAAATATAAATTAAGAAATAAATTTAACTTAAATTAAATTTAATTAATTATAAAATTTTAAATTTTATTATTTTAATATTTTTAAGCTAGATATGCGGGATTCAACACAAATTCAAATTTAGTTAAATAAAATTGCAAAGTAAAATAAGGTGAGAACTGAGGCATAGGTTAATATCTTTGAGGTCACCCCATTGCTCAAGAATGGAAGAAAAAGGAAAAACCTCAAAATACTACTACGTGTGAATATACAGAGAGAGAGAGAGAGAGAGAGAGAGGACAAACATGTACCTCAATGAAGCAGTCATGGAAATGCATTCTTATGAGGCCAGCAGCTAGAGTGGGATCATTCTGCAAAGCTCTTGTGACGGTACTCTGCACAACTTGCTCGGCAAATGGGCAACTCATAAGGTAATAGTTCATACTCAGGCCATCCACCACGCTAAACCTGAGACCGCTCGCTATTAGCTCCATGACTAGTAGAATCACACCAAGAATATTAGCCACAACCATATTTGCTAGATTTAGCTGCGATTCGAGCAGCACACAGATATGGTACTCAGAGTCTGACAATTGAAACTCTACAATGAGAATGGACCGATCAAAAAATTGCGCTCATTAGGTCAAATAGTGGTCGAGAGAGCTCTTGAAAGTGGGGAGATTGAAGAGTGGGGAAAAAGGCAACGTCTATATATAAAACACACAAGAAAGTGAGAACAAGTTGTATCCAAGAAAGCCCAAAAAAAAAATAAAAAAAAAATGATTAAATGATATTGCGATTGCAAAGTTGAAGACAGTGGTCTATCATTTTCTTCACCTAATCCAATCTTTTATTTATTTATTTATTTATTATTATTATTATTTTCAAAAATGACGAGAAAGAATATTTGGCGAGTTAGCCGACTGAGTGGATTAATCCCGGTCAATAAGACAGGTAAAAAGCAAGCTTTAAATTATGAGCGAGCATGCATGCGCATGTTCATAGCGCATGTGCAATAACTGGGGACAACTAATTTGATTGACAGTTCCCCAGTGATTGTTGAAACTTTGGAAGATTGGCCAAATTGACCTTGCATTGCATGTATGCCATGCATCTCATATGCTTTGATACAGGTATCATATATATTCTTATCGTGGGAGTCTCTATCCAGCTGGTCATCCGGAGGAAAATGGAATTATAAAAATTTCATCCCGATCGGGATTATCTATATATATCCATCCAATTTATGTATTCTAGAAGCATTTTCAACATCCAATTTATCCAACTAATTCATAAGTGTGTGTTATATAATGCGCTAATTGAGGTTCTGAGAACTTGTTGCCACCAAACAAGGCCAACAACCTAACTGAGAAACGTGATTAATTTAATTCCCAACACATTAATTTGGGTGCCAGCCTGCCACCTTCCTTTTTTTTTGGGTAATTGAGCTGTGATTATGGTTCGGACTCAATTCTCTCTCCCACTCTACAGGCACACGCACGCTCACGCAGTCACGCAGTTGTACAAAAACTGGCTTGTGGTATTGCCTAACCACTATCTTTTGTCACTTGCGTTTCATGCATGAACATGATTAACTGAATGGCCATGCATCCTTTTTGTCTTGGCTAATTATTAAAAGGTAAAGTCACGGAGAAAAACTAAACAATAATAATTTGAAAAGTAGTATGAGAAGAGAATAATAATAATAATATATATATATATATAAATATGTATTTGTTATGTAATAAAATTATTTTATTGTTTTCTTATATTTGTTAAATTACTCGATAAATATTACTACTAAGTTATAATGTCCACTTTCGATTTGACTTGTGAGTTAAGCCAAAAATAAAAATTATGGTACGTTGCTAGTGGAGTGGAGGGGGCAGCAAGTGTACGCAGCTGGCTTCCACGAAAAAACCAAGAGTGGGGCGCCCCTCGTCATCTCGATCGTGGTGGTGGTGGGGAACCATTGTTTGCACACAAGCTCTGGTTTGCGCGTTGAGTTTCAACCTGTTTTTTCTTTTTTAATACTGCCTTGGGACACGTCACGATACAGATGGATATGCTGGTGCTTGACTACTAGCCTACTCAATCGCTGGAATTAAATTACTCGTGGTCGGAAGGAGGCCTCTTTCACTGCGACTTGTGATGGCTCTTTTTCCTTTTTTTTTTTTCTTTTTTCTTTTTTTTCTACATAAAAAAAAAAAAAGAAATGTCTCTGATAAAAATCACAATACCATCATAGACACCTACTTCGGTATATTAATGGCTCCAGTTTAGCAAAATGATCTGCACAAGAATTCGCTCCGGTATATTACGGAATAAACATGTTGCCAAATTATTAGAATTCGGCACTCATACTAAATTGACTTTGAGCCCTGATTTACTGGGGTTGAATGACCTGTCATTTTTTGTTTTTTTTTTTGAAAAATGTTGGTGTTATTATAATATTATGTGTATGGCACTTCTACTTAAAAACAAGATTGAAAATACCAATTTACAGCCTTTCCAATGTTGATCTACATAATTTTTTTTTGAGACATGATGTGGATATCAGGGAATTGACACGTAGGACAATGGTTCTTCTAGATTAATTTGCCAGTCAGACAAGAGTCGAGACTTAGAAAATGTTTTTTTGAAAAAAATTATTCAATGTTTTACATGTTTTGGCAGTTAACACATCAAGCTATTGGACAACAGTTTCTCCAAACTAATCTCATTGTATGATGTTGACACAACCAAGACTTTGAATTTTACCGCAAAAGGAAATGCCATAGTCATAAAAAAAAAAAAACAGCTTGAGACATCAAATAATTGCATTAGTCGGCTGATGTGATGATTGCAACTTGAAAAATTTTACACCACAAAATGTTTCTTTCACTCTTTCTTTGGGTGCTCAAGCAATTGATAAATCACACGCGCTGTTTCATGCTTTTGAGTGTTTTAAGTAAATTGTGGATACACATAATAATAATTAAGACTTAAATAATTTTGCTTAACAAATTGTGAGTTGGTAGTGAGACAATTTGGTATAGGAGCTGTGGCTGAAATATGAGCTGGCAGGATGAGTTTGGATTGTAAACTGGTGGTTAGAAAGCTTTGCTTATGAATCACGATTTAATGAGAGCCGCGCGTCGGGTTTGGTCTCTGTACATGTATATTTCGGGGTATGCCTATTTTCCTTGGGGACATTTATCCACATCTATATATTTTTTATATCTATTTACATTTTAGTAATTCCGATCAATTTTTTGAGATAAGAAGCGGTATTTGCTTAATTTAAAGATATTTTTAATAAATTTGTATGGTCTGTAATATTTAACTTAATAAATAATTTATGTTTTAAAATTTTTTATTAAAATTAACATTTTAATGTGCAACACTTTTTTACAATATCAAATTAAATATATTTAATTTACATTATTATTTCTTTACTTCTCTTTAATCAAATTATTCAATCTTAAATATTAATTTTTTTACCCAAAATTTTTTCATTCAAAGTTAGCATATATAATTAATTATATTAATATCATTGATTATAAATTTAATTATAATTTACATGTAACAATGAAATTTATTTTATCTTTTGATCATTTACTCAACTTTAACTTTATTTAATGTCTCTAACTCAAAACTAAATTTTAAAACTCATAAATTAACTGAGATACTAATTTAGTAAAAAAATATATATTAGAAGATTTTCACATCAATAAGAGTAATGATCATGGTAAAAAACCCAAATTCAATTCATAACTCAATATCAATTTAATTTACTTATTTCAACTTAAGGATGCTAATCTTGAAACATTAACATAGTACAATAAGAAAAAAAAAAACGAAAAGAAAAAAAATCAAATAGTATTTTATTTAAAAATTAATTATTATTAAATAATTTGTATGATGAAATACATGTAAAAGAACTTGATTTTATATTATTATTATTTCTAATTACTAGTTTGATAATAATTTACATTAATTTTAAATTTTTATGAAATTAAGATGTAAATTCTATAAATAATGAGAAATATGGTTTCTTAGAAGATTCTCATATTATCTATAATATCAATTATAATTAAAAATTCAATTTAATTAATTATGCTATAACATATATTGTAATTTACTTAATTCATATTAATGATTATTTAAATACACATAATGAAAAGAAAAAGAAATTTTGTCCAAAATTATTTTTTGTTTTCTTAGAAAGGAAAAAAAATAAAAAAATTCTTTCTAAAATTTTTTTTTTTTTTCTTGAAAAGAAAAATAATACTTAAAATTTAGCTATCTTTTCATTTTTCACTTAAAATAAAAATTAAAAAAAAAACAAATGTATATTTTGTAATAAATATGGTAAATTTGTAAATTGCATAGGTTTAATATAGTGAATAATAATACGTTGCTGTTCATGGGAAAAAAGAAAAAAAAAAAAAAAAAAAGACACGCTTTTACTACTCGAGCAATTAAAAAGGTCATGTAGTCGATCAACAAGACATAAAAGTGCTTAAGAAGTTGACAAAACTCCTAGACCATTGACATAATAATCAAAACCTTGAAAAAGATAGCAAAACGAAATGAATCTTTATCCTTAGGGAATTGAAAAATAGCGCAATTGACAAATCGCGTTAGTCAATGAACAAGCCATGAAAAGCTTGACGTGCTTAAGCAATCGATAAATCACATAATCGATTGGCATAATAATTAGAACTTTGAAATAAACCCCATAATTGATCAAAATAACAATTAAAACTTGAATTAGTACAACAAAACGTTTGGTTCGTGCCTTTGCGTGTTCAAGTAATCGAGAAATCCGTAATGGATTGACATAACAATTAGAGGTCTGTTTGAATTACCTATTATTAGCTGTTGTTAGTGTTTATTATTATTATTGATTATTGTTATTTTTGTTGTTTGCTGATTGTCATTGCTAATTATTATTGTTGATGAATAAAAAAAAATTATAATATTTGATTAAACTAATACTGCAGCCTATTATTGTTAGATGATAAATAGATTATTCGATACTTCAATAAATGATAAAATAGTTTCTATGGTGGGTTATCAACAAACAACTTCAGCAAAAGCAACAAAAGAAATTTTTATCAAACACCATCAACCTTACTCTTTAAATTCTGAATATCAATCGGGCAAACTTGAAAAATTAAGCTAAACACCTGCCAAGATCTGAGAGGTTTGAATAGCAAAATGCTCATTCTTGTACATTATCTAAGCAATCAAAAATTCGTATAATCAATCAATAAGGATATGCAAAAGTAATTGAGTAATGTTTATGCAATTTCGTTTTTCTCAAAAAAGAAAAAAATAAAGGCTATCAAAACTAACATCATGATCTCAAAATCTACCCAAAATAGTTAAAAATAGTATTAGATATAAGAATGAGAATAAAAATATGAAAATTCTGTCTAGTATCTTTTTTACCATCGATAAGTTGGCATACACTACTACCTAGCAAAGGCCCGAAGGGATGCAATTTGACTTTTGGGCCAATGGTCCATCTATAAGAGTATGGCCTAAGGATTTTTGGGACTGTTTTGAGAGGCAAAAAAAAAAAAAAAAAAAAGGGGATTGAACAAGGAACATGTGCAAACAAGTTTTGATTCTTAGTGTCATAATCTCGAAACAAAAAATAAGATTTCGTCAATAATTTTTAGTCTTGTTTTTTAGGCGAAATCTTGTTTATTTTTCACCTAATCTCAAACATCTAGAAAAAAAAAAAAAGGGTTGAACAAGCGAACAAGGAATGGATTGGGCAAGTAGAAAAGTTTTTGAGTCACAACAAACAAATTGTAACCATCAAAACAAAGTAGAAATGCGAAAAACAGTGGTCTGCCAATGGAAGGATACAGAGTCAAACCACTTGTGCTGTTGGGGTTCCCAGTGGCCGGCATTACGTTCTACTACTGGATTCCCCATTCCTCGTGCAAATGTGGCACTACTGCCTTATTGCATCTAATGATCATCCAATTGAATTCCTATGTCCCAACTATAAATAAAATACACAATGACTGATAAAGTGAACAAATAATAAACGAGCAATTTTTAATAAAAATAGGTGTTACACGCCTTATTAATTTTTATGTAACCTATGAATTTGAAATTGTATCAGATTGATTCGTTAAAACTAAAAATTAAATTGTTATTTAATTTAATTTATTTTAAAAATTATTAATTTTTAAAATTAATAATTAAATTAATAAATTAATTGTTATATTATAAATTAATAAATCAATTATAATTTTTTTAATTTAGATAATTTAAAAATTTTATAAAAATTTAAAATATATATTTTTTTATATTTAATTTTTTTAAAAAATAAATATTATATTATTAAAAAATTTAAAATATTTAATAATAAATATTAATTTTATTAATTTAATTTTAATTAAAATAGGTTGATCTGACTAAATTATAAACTAGTAAATTTGTTGAGATTCAATTTTTAAAACTTAGGTGTAACCATGCCAAAAAAAGTGAAAATGAAGAAGTAAATTAAATTACATGCTGCATTATTTCGTTTGTAATGGCAATGTAATCACTTGACATTTAGGACGGTAGCCCTTTTAAATTGCATTTTTTAAAATGTTGCTAACCAAGCAAATTAGAATCATGGAAACGGTGCAGTGACAATCAAAGTTGCCATCTGGTGTATGGCAATACAGACAAGGAGGAACCGTGGGAGCAGATTTCGAACACTAGTGTTCATTTTCACGATGACTAAAAAATGCACGAGCTCTTTCAAACAGTTTCAAGCACACAAGGATTACACTTCCAAAGGACACCGAAAACACCCATTTATTTGCACAGGAACCCAGTGTTAAAATGATCATTAGGTGGTCCACAGATAAATATTAATTATTTAAAATTTTAAAAGGAGATAACTAGTTTGTTTGTTTGAGTTTAATATAATCACCTCACTCGAGGGGAGAAAGTTGAATCAGAATGAATAAGAGGGTCTTTAATCTAGTCTAAAAAAAGCTAACATATCATCAATGTGTGTGGGTCTTTATGCAATTGTAAGTTTATATTTTGTCGGTCAACATGATTTGTGTTTCTTTTTTTTTGTTAAAATATTCTTAATTAATAGTATAAAATATTTTTAAATAATATTTTTATTAAAAAAATAATTTTAATGTGAATTGATTAATTAAAAATAATTATGTATATTATTACACTATTAAAAATTATGATCTTAAATATGATTTGAATATTATATATATATATATATATATATGTATATTGTTAATTCTCTCTCTTTCTAATATATATAACAATTTTACCTAAAAATATATAATTATAATAAAAATTAGAAGAGAGAAATTAATTATTAAATTAAAATAAATTCTTTATAAATATTAATAATTTTAATTTTTATAAATTTAAATATATTATTTATAATATTATTTATATAAAATTATTTTATTTAAAATCTAAAATTAATATTTAGTGATAATGTTCTTATTTTAAAAATCTATTAAGTAATATTAGATTTTATATTTTATAAACTAAATATTTTCTGTTTAATGATAAAATATATATTTATTGGATTTATTAACATTATTTTATTGAAAAAAAAAATAGAACTTTATGTTTTATCCTTCAAAATTGAGGCTTTTTTCATTTTTGTTTAAGTCTCATGTGAAAAAAAAAAAGAGTATTCTGTTGCTAATTTACTTTCATGCTAATTAAAGAAAAAGAAAAATATTTATTGGTACATTTGAAAATTTTGTGATTTCGATTCA
Organism: Rhizophora apiculata; assembly: GCA_037832385.1. Classification (NCBI taxonomy): domain Eukaryota; kingdom Viridiplantae; phylum Streptophyta; class Magnoliopsida; order Malpighiales; family Rhizophoraceae; genus Rhizophora; species Rhizophora apiculata. The sequence continues at coordinate 3,729,149 of CM075427.1, forward strand.
AAATTGCTATCCGGCAAGTAAAAGAAGCATAAGTATGGTCTTAATATAATAAGGCTACCAGAACGACGTCATTAATTTTCTTTTCGAAAAATGGAATGCTATAATACAAGAACTGAGCATGGAATGTACCATTAAGGCACCTTGATGTTTGGCGTGCTCGTATGACTTTCGCGTGCATACGGGGCAACAAAACAACACAAAAACACCCAAATTGATCAAAAACCACCGCGGTCGATTTCCCCATAAATTTGACACATTGTTGGCTTGTTGCAAGATCAATGGTGACAGTGAAATTATAGCCGAATGAAATTCTTGGTCTCATTTATAGGGGTAGGTTGAAACTAGAGCTTAATTGGCTCCGGTAATTTACACGCGCGCACACACACAGAGACAGACAGTTGTTATTATTATAATTCAAAATTAATTGTGGTACACGCACATGATAAAACGCTGGACTCGGTCAAAGTCAACGTTGGAGGGCCGGAAAATAAATTATAATTAGGAGATCATATTTGTCCATTATATGGGTAACGATAAACGTGTGGGAACGTTCAAATCGTCGTATCCATTCAGATACACATGCTCGACACCGTTTGAGTTTGAATGAAAGTTGAAGTCCCTAATTGAAATTATTTTGAATCCTGTAAGAGACATTTAGCAACAAATTAAAACTAAAGGGATCTCCTTGAAAATATGGATTTTTTTTTAGGGCTTTAAATGAATTTCTAACTTTACCGCCGTCAATATTAATTTTTATTCTGTGGATTGGCTTCTCGCTTGCGAAATTGCAGAGAGGAAAGAAGGGAGAGGAAGAAGTCAGCAGATTTTAATTTTTATGGTATACGATATGGATGAGAGATGCGGAAAGAAAGTGGCTTCGTCAACTTCTTCGTGCTCGTCGTCGCGTGTGTTCGGATCGATTACTTCTGTATTCCCTACGTTGTCTCTTCCATTCGATCGGTTGACTCCTTGGTCTAGCCTGCCTTAGGCTTCTCCTATTTATCCAATAGCAGGAGGTAGCTTTTTCTTCTTCTTGCTCCCGTGCTTTTCAATTGGTTAATTTGTCAATTATCTTCTTGCCGAGACTTTTAGAACTGTTGCATTGTTGCAGTTGCTATATTGCCTTTGGTATCATTCTCATCAAATTTTGGGAGCTTTGCTTTTGTTGTACGTTCGCAAGTCTGCAAAGTTAAAAAGAATTTCTGGACTATATTATATTGCTTTTGCTTCAATATTATCGGTTCTCGCACTTTGCATGGGATGGTTTTTGGATGTGTTTGACCTCTTGATTGAGCTTTCCGTTTCCAACTATATTCTTTGCTTAATTGATGCATGAAAGCATTAGGTATTACGCTGCAAGGAAAACATTTATTTGGACTTTTTAGCCATTAATTTAATTGGCTTATTCTATAGGATCCTTTTAAGGTAAAAACTGACCATGATAGTTTTGCGCCTGGAGTGCATTGCATTTTTCCCCTCCGTAAGGACTAAGACTTGCACGTGCCACAAAATGCAGCAACCACCACTAAAAAGAAAAAAAATTAAAAAAGAAAAAAGAACTCTTGATCAATAACAGATACCTATACTTACAAGCTCAACAGCAGAAATTTAAAATGTGCTTCGAGTATTACCCTTTTGTTTTCCTCTTTATGAGATCAGCATAAATAACTAGCTACTAGAAGTGAAAAAAATGCATGGCTTCAGCTCTTGATTTTCAGGTTTATTGAACTGTTTTATTTCAGGCCGTTGAACAGATTTTCCAACTGTTGTTGTCAACATCAGCTGGCATGTGACCCTCACTTTATGTTTTGTTCTACGCCTGTTGACAATACTAGCTGAGTTATTTTTGTGAGTTTGGTAAATGAAGGGTTCACAGATGAGAGGTAAGTCCCCAGGTTGGGCTGCCTTTGACCTTAAGCAGCGACAGAAACAAGGTCTTGTGGTGCCTGAAGTTAGCACAGAACCATATCCACCTCTGCCAGGGAGTTGCACCCCATGCAATTTCCATGGAAACTTGCCAAGGACTGATGTATTTTCTACAAAGTCTTTTGCATCAGTACTCCTGCCTTCAGGGGATTTTGAAGCCTTAACTGAGAAAGTTGATTGCAATAAATTAGCACAAGTTCATGATTCTGGTGGAGATAAAGGTATTGAAGGAAACACTCGAGGTTTTGTTGTGAAGGCGCTCAAAGAGGTTCATGGTTGGCCTGATGATAGTTTGATTGAGGATGCTATGACTTCTGTGAATAATGATATTGATAAGGTGTCAACTTTATTGCGTGGAATGGTTCCCTCTAAGGAATCTGTAGCGAACAAGGAAACGCAAGACAATTCAACTCACAATGATTTCAATTGTGACAAAAGGATACTCACAGATGGTTTGTCGCGAGAGACTACTAACCTTGGTGCTGAAATTGCAGCAGACATTGCTGATCTTAGCTCTACTATTGAGGATGTACTCAAACATAATGAGCAAAAGTTGAGAGATCAACATTCAGCTTGTGGGCTGAAGCATTCTGATGATTCTGTCATCAACATGAAATTTATTCTGAGCCACTTGAAATCTGTGCCCATTGAGCCGGAGTGGGAAGAGGACAATGTTTACTTGAGTCAGCGGAAAGACGCATTAAGGATGATGAGGTATGGCCCTTGATGATGTTTCTTGCAAGCAGAGTCTTACTAATTTGTAAAATACATGCTGCATGTGTTGCATAGCATATTACTTATGGCTTCTGGTTTGGATTGCCACTTAATGGATGTCAATTTTGGATTGCTGTTCTGGTGACTTATAACAATATCAGAACCATTCTGTTCAACAGGTTGGCTTCTCAGCACTCCAGGGCAGCAACTAATGCCTTTTTAAGAGGAGATCATTTTGTTTCCAAGCAGCACTCACTAAAGGCTCGAGAGGAATGGTTGGCTGCTGAAAGACTCAATGCAAAGGCAGCTAAAGAAATTTTAATTATAAGGAACAGTGAACATGATCCATGGAAATTGGATTTGCATGGTCTTCATGTTGCTGAGGCTATTCAAGCATTGAAAAAACATCTGCTAAAAATTGAAACTCAGGTTCTAATGAATCGCCATGGACCCCCAAATAGATTGAAGACAAAAAATGGTATCAAAGATTATTCTTCTGTTGGAACCTTTAATAGGAATGATGCTGCAAATTTGGATAGGCAGCAGACAGCATTTAGGCAAAGACCAGTATCAATACAGGTTATAACAGGTATTGCTTTTCTACTTCTTCGATGTCTATGAATTTGCATACAAGATGCCTGTATGCCATCTACCAGGTTCTAAGCTGCTATAGATGTTTCATCACACATATACATGGTGTGTTCATTTCATTTGGAAGTCTTTAATTGGTCTCATTTGATCCATTAGAAAAGGGCAATACTGCAAAAAGTATTGTATATCTGACTTGGCAAAGAGAATATCACAAATATTCCAGTGATCTGTTATGATGATAATTTTTTGTGCCTTGGTTTTCTGTTTTTTATAAGCCCTTAATACTGTGAGATCATGTTCTTATGCAACCATATTCTGTATAAGAAAGTGAGCAGTGGATTCAACATCCAAGCAAGTACAGTTGTACACAATTATTTCAGTAGTCAAAGACTCTGTATGTGTATGTAGTCTACGTTGTGTCTCATTTGTAGGACATGTATCAATGGCCCTCAGTGGACAAGGCTGCTGTAATACAAGGCCTAAGGAGAGTTAAATATATATATACTTCTCCTGGTTTGGAGAGAGAATACCCTATTTGGAAGCCTGGGTTTCCCAAGTCAACAGTGGAGTCTTTTGGTCAAAGGAAAAGTATCCTAAAAAAATTGTTATGTTTTTATGTCTGGTCTATCTTCAGTCATGTCTTATGTCTTTGATCTGGTCCTATCATTAACAGATTTCATAATTCAAGTAAGATTTGTCAGTAAAGTCTAATTCTATTTGATTTTAGTTTGGTTACTTTTCCCAAACTAAATGCAATGCTTATTTTGGGCTTATACGTTTTTGAACTTTGGCATTAGAAGTTTGATCAACAAGAATTTCTCTCTCTTTTTTTTTTTTTTTTCAGTCAATGAGAATTTCTCTTGTAAGAGAGTTGATCATTTTCTAGGTATTTGCTTCTTGTTCTCTCCTTTCATCCCTTCTTTTTTCTCCAATTGTTCCAAATTTCTGCTGCTGCAGTTATTCTGGACACTCTTCATGTCTTCTTAAAACAACCATAAACTTATGTAAATCCACCACAATTCAATATGCAAATCCCAATGAGGCGAACACATTAGATCTGTCCTACATTCAATCACATCACTGAAGTATGTTCTTTTTTTTTTTTTTGGGTTTTTTAAAAATTGGTGCTGGGGGCTGTCCAAAGTTACAAATGATGTAAATACTCTTGTTGCTTCGCCTGATGGATTACATACCTGGTCTGATGGTCTGTTAGTATGTGTTCATGTTAAATTGCCCATATGCATTATGTGCTCTTGTCAATATGAATAGAAGAACAGCTATACTTGATAGTGGATGTGATAATTGATTGTTATTTTGCCTGTGCAATAAGTTTTCCCTATTCTGCCTCCAACATCTTTTTTGAATCCGACAAATTGCAGTTGACTTTATTTAGATTTGTGACTGGTGTAGTCTTAGTTGGCAAGGTCTCTGGGACAGACCTCTTTAGTGTAGTTGCTACTATTTAAAGTAGGTCAAATTGATATCCTCAAAGTGTTAACTCCTATTAGTTGAAACCTTTAGAGCCTCCCATTGTTACAATTGTTCAATGAATAGCTTATTATTGTTTAGGACATCGGGAATACAACACACAGTATTAATTGCATTATTTTCTGCTACAGGTGTAGGCAATCATAGCCGAGGACAGGCTGCACTCCCAACAGCTGTTAGAAATTTTCTCAATGAGAATGGGTAAGATATTCTCCTTTTTCTTTCTCAGTTTAAGAACAAACATGTAGTGTACACATGTTATGTTTGACTGGCTAGTTCTACTGTGCTTCACACCAACTGGTCATAATGTTTAATCTGGCTTAGGCCTCAGCTATTCATTTTGTTAAACCTTGAATTGAACAGGTTGATTGGTGGTTCAACTACCAACCTTGGTGACACAGTTTGTGGCCTGCAGTTTCAAACACAAGATGACCACATAATTCATGGCACAATACCACTTAGCCAATTTACTAAATGCATGATTTTAATCATCGTTTATAGCAATATTGCCAATTTACAGATGTTAATGAGATTTGAATGCTGTCAGATACCTATCCTTTCTCTATCGGCATTGATGGCCAAGTTGGTTTCAAACATTGATTCGTATCTGTAGGCCCACTCTGCTGTGCAATGCAAAACTCTCATCTTACAATTAAAGAATGCAAGTTCAATTTGCAAAAGTAACTACTTCCAATAAAACACTGCATTGTGCCGCTGTTAACGAATATATTTTAACAATGAACCCATTTCGCTGGGACAATATAACATCACAATGGCCTTTTTCTTTTTAATCTTTACCAACTGTTGGTTCAATTTGACAGGTATCATTTTGATGAGGCAAGGCCAGGTGTGATCACCGTTCGTCCCAAATTTCATCACAGATAAGTGAACTGATATTGACTTCTACATGCAAGTGAAGTGATGTCATTGTATGTTGAGGTATCGCTACTTTAATCTGCCGTGTAAAATATTTTTATTAGAAAATAAGCTCAGCATGGACATGTAATATTTTGCCTATTTTTGTTGGCTGGAAGGATCTTGTTTTGTATTATTAAATGGGGTTTGTAATGTATTCACCAGCTTATGTTTAACACTGCTGTATTTTTTAATTTTTTAGTCTGTCCTTCTGCAATTAGCTTTGACATTTCCAATTTTTTTAGGGCCGTTGTTTACAACTAGTTATATACCTAAATTGTTGTTTAATGGAGCTAGTATTGAAATTTTAAGGCTTCTCAATATTGCAGATATTTGTCTTGCCTTTACTTGTCTTCCTGCTTCCAATTTAATCTATAGCTATTTTGATGGGATCCTTGCCTTTAATTGGCTTTAGCTATTCTCCCGCTTTCTTCTACTGCAGAAAGGTGGCATTTGAGGCTAGCTTTCACACGCTAATTCGTATATAGCTCGTTGGTTTAATTATACACAAGCCATCCATACCTCATTTAAGTAGATTCTACCCTGACCTTTGATTTATTTGCTAACTCAGTCGATCAATTAACTAGGTCAATCATTGGGGTCAAACAACAGATCAAAGGAAATGCCCATTTGATTGAACATTTGAAGGCTCACATCAGATGCCGAGGGAACATCACTTCTCTCAGGTTGTATGAGGGCATGACGTTTTATACACGTCAAAAAGAATTGAAGGCACGGCTCGAGCTTCCCTCAGTTTGATCTAAAGATTTCAGGATAATCATTCCACAATCTGGACAGCTTCAATGACGAGCAAATTAATAAAATATGTGACTACCATTCAAATACACTGAGGATAACACTGACCTAGCGTATGTATGAAATTTGGAGGTGTGTATGCTTGTTTTCCCTTTTTTTTTTTTTTTTTATGTGCTTCAGCATCATACAACAAAAATATAAGATTGTCATATTCTCAACTCAAGAATTGAGTGGAAACATCAACAGATTAATTGCTGAAAAATGGCTCTTTCTCTGCAGTAAAGAATTTTTCTGCCTCTTTAGTGGAACCCTTTGCTGTCTGATTGAAATGACCAAAACGCAAATTGAATCATTCGCAAACAAGAAACTTACAATGTCGAAAGGTAATCCACAGCCAAAAGTCACCAAGCACGGGTTTACTTATGAGGCTTGATGTCAGGGTAAAGCCCTAAAATGTGCTCTGGCATGAAGTCATGTCGTGTCAGAATCCCAACAATTGGAGGCCTCTGCAATGATTAGATAGGCAAAGTTGCTTATGATTGTGTTGGGAAGTTAGTGCTTGCGGGAAAAACAAAAAAGGTGGGGGAAAAGAGAGAGAGAGAGAGAGAGAGAGAGAGCTTGAATGAGTTACCTCTTGACTCCTAGGTACCACACACATGTGCCGGAGACCAAGCTGTCGAAAGAGAATTGCAGCTTTGGCCAGTGACATTGTTTCAACCACTGTGTATGGGGATGCATTAGTGATGGGATGCAGATCAACAAACATGTCCATCTCTTCCTCTTCAATATCCAGATCCTCCAGCTTGATACCCTTCCCTGACCCTGGCTTAGCAAAATCAAATGTTGCAATTTCACGCAAGACCTCTTCACCAGCAAGTATTCTATCCCGTGAAAAAACCTTGCCCTTAAGTAAAACAAGCAAATGAGATCTCAAAACCAATCCACACAATTCTGGTGCATCTGACAAAGGGGGTTCATCAATCACGGGGAACCCATTATGTCCAGAGCATCTAAGAGCATGCAATATATTTCCCACTTTTTCAACACCAGAAAAGGTTATCAGTGGCCCCAGAAGGACGTCACGTACAACCAGATTTGACATGTAAGGTTCTGCATGGGCCTCCATGAAAGGCATCCCCTTTAATTTCACGATTTGTTCATAAACACCCTTGTTGAAGTTATCAGCTACTGTTTTTGAGATGAGCAGGACTAACATCATCAACGGAAGGAGCAACAGATCGTTGGTGAGCTCAAGCAGTATAACACATAGGGAAACGGTCATTCTCATGGTACCACCAAGCAGTGAGGCAGCTCCAAGGAGGGAAAAGAGACCGGTGTCAAGTTTGGAGACATTTTTAAACAGTCTACCAACAAGACGTCCATAAGATGCTCCAGCCAAAATGACAGGGATGAAGAGCCCAGATGGAATAGCGATCCCATAAGTAACAATGCCAAGAAAATAAACAGTACCAAGGAAGATGAATAGAGAAGAAATGCGGAATTCATTCCCAGTGCTGGTACTAAGTAGGTTGCGTATAGCATCATCATTTGTATTCAGAAAGAGGGAGGCAAGATCATTGTAGTGACCCGATGGGCATTGAAATCTTTTGTAGTTTTCAGATTCTTCTGTACCAGGGCAACTCACTGATTTACTTGTAGGGCAAGGGATACACGTCGCTGACCATGGCAGGCCGTAATAACAGAATGATGTCAAGAGAGCAATGCTAACAACAAGCAAGACTTTGAAAGTAGGACCTTTTCTGCAGCAGTAGAACAACACGATTAGAAAAACTGTTCTTTTTGTCAAAGATGCCTTATCAGCTTGTGCCTCGTCAAAGGAATGACAAGATCAACAAAATGGTTATCTTTTGCAAAAGAAAAGGAACAAAAAATCAAAGTGAGTAACAAGTAAGAACAAATGCTTGTCATGCAGCAAGCTATCGACAATTCTATTTGGGGACTGTATACCACACTATCCCTTTGAAGCTAGTAACAAGAAGAAGCAAATAGAAGAGCCAAGTTATCATGATCAAGTGGGACAACATACTCGTTAATGATGCTGTAAATTCGCAGGACCTTGTCGATAAGATAGTTATACAAGCTTCCAAAAATGCCTCCAATAACTCCCAGGAGCACCACTGCTAAAACATCCATGCCGCTATATTTTACTGAAGCAGAACTCACATCATACATTATCAGACCTCCTTGCCCAAACAGGCCACACTTTCCAGTAGAGCAATATTCTATAAAAGCTCTCAAAACTATGGCAACAATTGCAGTTGTGAAGAAAGTTCTCCAAAGAAGAGCACTCCTCCACCTGAAACAAGCCCAAAGGAAAGACACTTTCAGACCATATAACATATGAACACGCGTATTCTTGCGCTGAAAAAATTCATCAATGTTCATTGAACAAATCCTTATTAATAGACAGGTCACAATCAAAATGCATTTTGCTGCATTTCAGCTCTCTTTCCTCTGCTTCAAAGACAATTTAATTTGGCAAGCAAAATATATACAAGTCAACTAAGCCTTAATCCCAAATTTAATTGACACAAGTGGGGCGCCCCGGGGGGGGGGGGGGGGGGGGGGGGGGATACCATGAGGCTGCTTCTTCCAAAGCAAAGAGGACACCACCAACTGGAGCACGAAAAGCAGCAGCTACACCAGCAGCTGCTCCACATGTGATCAAGTCTCGTCGGTCACGGTCATTTTTGAAGTATCTCAGCCATTTCCATGTTAAATGGTACTTGCGAGAACCACCCTGCCCTAACAATGAAGCTATGCATGCACCCGTATGAACCATAGGTCCTTCTTTGCCAACAACAAATCCAGCAGAAACACCTAGAATGGCGCCAAATACCTGCCAAATTTGGAATTGTAAACCATTGAAACATCATGGTACATCCTCAGATAACATAAAAGAGAGGTAGGCAACAAGTGCATCAGGTTGCTAAATTCAAAGTTATACACTGCATAGAAGTATCTGCCTTTTTACTCAAAACAGAGGGGAGAAAAAGGCCAACAACGAAGGGCACAATCAAAATCACAACACAATTCATGTAAAGCAAGTTCACTTTTCATGGGTCAAAAATTTCTTCAGTGGCACATGTATCATTTTCTCACATGAACTATGTCATGTCTCTGAGAACTTGTTTGAGTACCAAAGAGCTATAAAAAATATACTAATGGAAAAGCATCAGAATCTTATGGTTGGTAAAAGCATCAAGATCAACCAAGTCATCTTTTGAGTGCATGTTAGCCAAAAGAGATTCTATCCAAGCAGCTAATTACAAATAGAATTTCAATATGATGTTGGCATGAAAACATAGCCCACACCATGTTAGTGAAGATTCGCACATCAATTGAACAGTCATAAAAAAAAACTTATACCCAGTGAATCATCTGTTTAAGACTAGACTTTCCAAATATTGCCAATGCCTAATGCTTAAATAAAAGTGCCCATTTTTGATATATATACTTCAACCAGAAAACATTAACAAATACTTGAGTTGTTTCCCATGCAAATGTTGTTTTAGAGGGTTTTTTAGGAGGTGGTACTGGTGGAGGGGAGAAGAGGAGCTGGAGAAAGGATAATTACAAGAATGTGTAATTCACCTTTACAAAGAGAGTACTTGGAGCCAATACTGAATGAGCATCAATGCCATTCAAATAGGCTTTCACCTCAGGAATGCCAGAACCTGCTGCTGCTGGAGAAATGAAAGCACATAGAACTGCAGCAGCGGTTGCCAAGACTACGTTGCAACCAGCATATGCTGCAAAAGCCAAGTAATATCTGCACTGGAACAATCGGTGGGTTACATTTATCACATAAAATTAGCAACCACATTAATTAAGGGACTCAAATGCATCACCATTATTTAAACATCAAATGCCCTGAGCAAAAGCCTAATAAACCACATTATCTAGGGATGCAGGAGTAAGCAAAGTGGGATGAGTTCTCCTAATGTTACTCTTTGCCATGGGGAACATAAAAAAAAAAAAAACTTTGGGGATAAATGCAGCATTTGACAGACAATAAAAGAAGTAGAGAGTAATCTCATTTGGAGCTGATTCTTTTCAGCTCGCATCCTGGTTATAAACCACGTTATCTAGGGATTCAGCAGTAAGCAAAGTGGGATGAGTTCCCCTAACAGTATGCTACGCCATGGCCAAAAAAAAGAGGTTCTTTGGGAATAAATGCAGCATTTGACAGATGATCAAAGAAGAAGACACCATCTTATTTGGAGCTGATTCTTTTCAGTTTGTGCCCCAGTTTGAAGCACACAGCTCAAAGAAACATTACAAATAAGTACAGCATAATACAAATCAACAAATAAAATACTAATAGCATTACTAGTAGAACATTCTGCAATAATGCCAGAGCCAGGGATATATTGCATAGAGGAATTTGAAGAGAACTTCAACAACACAAAATTGTTAATTAGCCTAAAAAAGCCTCATTATTTTGCACCCAGATAATTGTCTCATATAGCATTTGGAATAGAATGTCAAAGGTATTTGCTTCATCACGTAGATATCCTGAACAAGGTAAGTGGAAGAAAGATCATGAATTGGTTGTGACAAGCACAACCTCACTCCTAGTCAAATTTTAACATGGAAAGTCGCTCAACAACCAGAAGGCATGCTTAGACTGTTCATCTCTCTTTCCCATGATCAAAGTATAGTCAACCTACTTAGGCATAAGTAACTTGAATAAACTGCAAAATTTCTAGGACAGTGCTTCCCCAAGTGTGCAAATAATGAAACAGCAATATGATGAAACCATTATCCCAACCGCATGGAGAACTAGCCAAAGGATTAGATAAGTTGTAAGTGACATTCAATCAAATGGAGCATTCAAATTGTTACAAAGTTGAGACATTGGAAACCTTTTGATTTTGACCAGATTGCTCCTTGGTGAATGACTATGGAGACTCATGGAGAAAAATGAGAACTATTGGAGGCTGTTATTGGGGCCAAATATGAATGCTCTTTCCATTAGCAAGTTCTTAGAAAAATTTGATCAGCAGCAATTGAACAAGGACAAGGATCCCAGTACCAAAGAGGATAATCCCATTGCCTAGTCCAAATTTTAGAAGAGATCGTCAAGGTTTGGAGTTAGAAGAATTATGTGTATTTGTGTAACAACCACTGAGTATGCGGTGAACTTAGGGGAGGAGGACACGGGTAGGCAGACTTGGTCAGATATGGGATATGCTCATTTCCTTTGAAGGCTATCATGAGAACAAATGTTTGTTACATTTTACCTAAAAAAAACAGAACAATGTTTGTTTGGGTGCCTCTTGGGAATGATTCTTCTTGTGGAGGTTTAAATGAAAAAGGGAAATCAGTTGTGCAAAATGGTGCCTCGTAAAAGATGTTTCATACAATTCACTGGCGTGGCAAGATCCTCAAAATAAATGCAATTTCCATTCTCACATCACAAAGACAGAGACAATTGGTAGACATATAAGATAAGAAAAGAAAAGAAGAATCATGAAATGCACCTGTACACCAGAACAAGAATTCTAATGTTTATTGGGGTTGTGATGGAGTTTGACCTTACTTTTCCTTTTCCATGAGATAGGTTACCAACAGCAGCTTGAAACCAGCTATGTTCTCAACCGCAATATTGTTGACGAGGCCAACTAGACCAGTACCTAGCCCTACAATGAGGGCAAATGCCCACTTGAGAACAATGTACTGAAATATCTGAATTTTCTTCCTTGATCTCCAGTCTTGTTTGAATAGTTCATTTTCGACAATCCTACAATACATTACAATGAACAAAGGAGGAATTGACCAGATATCATTTCCCAAAAAAAAAAACAAAAAACAAAAAATGGGGGAATTCAATGCGGTTCTAGTTAACTGGCCATTAATCCTTAAAAATGAAGAACTAACTAAATGTTTCTAAAAGAAAGTGGCTGCTAAGTGCCAATCAAAAGGAAGTGGCAATAAGAGCTCTGCCTACAGTAGTTTTTGTTTTTCCAGTTTGAAGTTTCAATTTTTTGTTTCTAGCTTTCTGGGCAATGTTAGAATTAGATCAAAGAAGGTGGAAGAAATTGGTGAGGGAATGTGACAAAAGAAAGCTGGATAGCGGCAAAATGCTGATAAACATGAAAGGGGGGGAAAAAATGCTAATGTATGGATTGGATTGAATACTAAAAGTTGAGAAATGCAGCATGTTTAACTGATGAAGATTGACCTTGAACATTGGAACTTCTAGCTGGTTGGAAATGAAGTTTCTGTTGGAGACAGAATTTTAAATTTCTGTTATTGCAGTTACAAAGTTGCAGCAAAGAAGTTGGTGTTCAAAGCTAATGTTCCAGCAGCCTCAAGTTTGTTCTAAGTCCATTTTGTGATCATGTTATGATTCATGGTTTGGACCAGACCAGATTCATTTCTTTTTAATCAAGTAATTGTCCATAATCTGTCAAAGAATGGAGATCGCTTGTAATTTTAGTTTTCCTTGCTGTAAAGTGGAACGACTGTCCAAAGCAAGGCTGTTTTCTGTTTACATATGGCTTAAAGGTACTTTTGTACTAAGATGTTGCGAGTGTTTCACATAAAATGAAAATTACAAAGAAAAGGGGATTGATTTTTGCCCCAATCTCTCTGCTTTCTGCATTTCTAAGTTTATGGTTTATGACAGAAATTTTATGTTGGCCTTAACTTTGTGCTTTTGCTGCTTCATTTACCAACATTAACTGATATCATCCAAATGGAGAAGTGACTTGACTCCCTGGTGTAAGAAGCATTCTTACACATTTACAGTTCACGGCCTTGCTTTCTTACACATTTTGCTGATAATGGAAAATTATTATCAGCAAAATTTGCATCATTCGGGACAATATCTCAAATTAATGAGCATGACTAAATTATAAATGCATGCAAACAGATTTGAAATGCCTCGAACGGGAACAAATATTTAGATACCAATAGAAAGAAGGAATACTAAAAATGGAATCTTTTTATTAAATAAAAATACCCATCAAAAATTTTTTTAAAAAAAAAAAAAACAGAGAGAGAGGAAAACAAAAGGCAAAGAGGTGGAGAAGACAGAAGAGAGAGAAGGCATAGTTACTCGTAGTCAAGGCTTTCAATGGGGCAGGCATTTGCACCGAAAATTGCAATCTGGGAAGTAGTGTTGACCCTCCTCCTGCTTGTGTAATTGCTCTTCGCAATCAACAACTGTCGACTGCTCCTGCTGAAACTTTCGTCGTATTCCTCCTCCTTCCACTTCCAGTCCCCAACTTCACTGTCTTCTACTTCTTCTTCCTCTTCTTCTCTTTGTTCATTGTTATACCTTCCCATATTCATACTGATGGTTTCTTCTCCTGCTCTCTCTTTCTGACACAAACACACACGCACACACAGTTCAAGTTATGTTAATGTTTTCTTTTACAAACATTACAAAAAAAAAATAAAAAAGAAAAAGTTGCCGTGTCAATCCAGCAAACCTGAAATGAAATGGAACATGCAGAAAGGAAGATTCATAAACCCATGAAAGATTCATTCATATGATTATCAACCAATCATTGGTTTCTTCTTTTGCTTCAATTTTTTTTGTTCGGATGAAAGGAAAAAGAAAACAAGTATCCTAAGCAAGGGCATGCATCTAACTGACTATAGAAGCCAACCAAAGATAGATGGACCAGTTAACTGAATGATGAAGATGGAAATGAATGGTAAAAGGTCCTAATTTAAAAAAACAAAAAAAAAAAACACAAAGCCAAAATTTAATTTTTATTTAGAATTGAATCGGATCTCTAATCTCACGTATCAACTCCTCCTCAACAAGGCTCCTGGATTGGTCAACGCCCACCTGCCCATTCTTAACTTTCTTACGTTTATATATTGATTAATTAATAAGATTGATTGATTATGATAACTACAATTCTTCAACTTTGTACTAATCAAACAAATTGAAACCACAGAAAATTACTCAATGACGGGTGAGATTTAGAATTCCAACTCGTACCAAATAATGATTAAATTCCTCATCTCATTGGACTGAAAAAACAGAAAAAGCAAAAAAGAAAGAAAGAAAGAAAGAAAAAAAAAAGGACACAGATTGAACTAGGATCCACGAGTTATCAAACAACTACAGCATTATTCTCTTACACGACGCCACATTTGACTAACCCCTATATTTATTTGTTCGTGTTTCGGTCCAGCCTATCGCCGGTCGCCACCTGGCCGTTAGTTACATCACTATTGCTCTATCTCCGCTTAGAGATGCCTTCCAAACGAGGGAAGCCACCAATTTCTTTTTCGTCTTCCAAGTCAGTCTTTTCTCTTTTTCCCTTTGACCCACGGCTGCATTATTTCTGGTCAGGAATTGCAAAACACATGGAGGGCAAGAAAAAAATAAAAAATATATATAAAAAAAAAAAATGAATGAATTCATGGGATAAGGATCCAAACGATGGCGAGAACGTCGCTCACCTCGATTGCAAACGAGACCCATGTCAGAAACATGATAATTAATACTCTATATAAATAAATTATTAATGCGTGGCGTGTTGGTAAATCAAACTATACTCCTAGTTCTAGTACCAGGGTTTAAATTTCAACACGCGAATTAAAAAAAAAAAAGAGAATATAAATGAACCAGCTTGCTTTGTTATGAATAGTTCTGAATCCAAATGTAATTGAATGAGTTTAGACCTTTTAGCGTTTTCATAGTTTTATCTATTGACAAAAAAAAAAAAAAAGAAAGGAAAGAAAGATATATTTGAATACACGAAACTAAAATTTAGAAATATTATATTTATATTTAGAAATTGTGCAGGCTTCGTTACAATATTTAGAAACAAATATGAATTTGATTTGGATAACGTGAATCTAATACAGTAGGTGAACTTGACCAGAAAATACAGGTGGAATAGAGATTTAGGGGGAGGGTTGAGTGCCCCCCTTCACGTGAATCACGATCTGAACAATCAGAAGAAAGGTTGGTGACTAATAGGCCAAAAAACCCCCACGCACACCCACGAAGGCAAAAAAAAAAAAGAAAAAAAAGGAGCGGGGGCCGGGGGTGTGGAAAGGAGAGGTTGGTGAACTTACTTATTTCCCAAATGCGGAACCACGTGAAAATGCAGATGGGCCGGTCAAATTGTCAGCAATTGTGTCCACCCGACTTTGTTCTCATCTTTGGCCTCAACAACAACATTTGATTTATTGATTGTCTCCTCTCCTATTTCAATACGGGTGAAGACTCTCGTCAAATCCACTAAACCTCCCAAATTATTTTATAATAATTATAAAAAAATTGTCAAACGAACAGAAATCAATTTTCCCTTTTTAATTCACTTTGAAATTGCACTGATAATTTATTTATTTATTTTTTCAATTAAAAATTAATTAACAGTGATTTTCTTATAAAATATATAAAATATTTGTTTCTAAATTTTTATAAATTTTTACGATTAAATCTTAAGTGTTTTTACAATTAAATCTTATACTTTTTTTTTTATATGTTTTCATCTAAATTTTATATATTCTAAATTTGTTTTAAATCGATTTTTATTTTGATGAAAAATAATTAAAATTGTTAAAAATCATATATGAATCAAACAAATATTATTAATTGCTCCATCCCTTCTCATTAAAGAGAGATCGATTTAAAATGAATTTTAAAGAGTAAAATTTAAATAAAAACAAGAAAGAAAATCGAGAGTCTAACTACAAAGATTCATAAAAATTTTAAATCAATTTTTTTACATATCCTCTTTTCTTCCACTTGACATTGAGCAAGCATGATTGAAACCGAAACAACCCTCGTAAACCGTAACATCTTAAAGTTTAAATAGACTATCTAATTTAGGTACAGTGAAAGTTGTTTTTCCTTTTTGTTTTTTTTTTTTAATTATTTTTCTTGATAGAAAAATAGGGGCAATGAAAGTTTCTAGAGTCAACCTTTTAGAAGTCTTTAAATTTTGCAAAGAACCGTCGACGCCCATTAGTTTAAGCTCAAGCCCAAACAAGAGACCCAAATGCTCGGCAAAGAGAGCATTGGTACAGGGCCGATGCCTACGCCCAAGCCCTTCCCAGCCTCAACCTTCGCGGAGAAGCAACAATCTGCGACATTCCTGGCTTCATTTGCCAGAGAAAATAAACTTCCTGCTTCCGCCAGCCTGCCATGGTCAGTCAGTCAACGAGAGTTATTTTTTGCTTGGAACATTTTTCCTTTCTTTTTTTTAAATATATAGTTTTTTGTCGTTTCTAGGTTCAATGGGACAAACACTAACGGTTAGGTCGCTGTTTCCGGGACAAGGCCAGAATTTCGAGCTACAATATAGATAAACTAATCTACGGAACAAAGAAGAACGAAAAGGTTCGAAGCCCAGCGCGTGCACCAAAGATTGTAGGTGACAGTATTCCCAAAATCAAGAGGGGAAAAGCAACCCGAATGTTTGTTTAAATGGTCTCAAAAAATTGCCCAATTAACCTCACAATAAGCAATCTACATGAAGTGTATGACAGTCAAAGATCAACTAAAATAGATTTTCCGCCACATTCATACCGTCACACAATATAGAAAGCCTCCCTGCATTGAGACAAGGAAATTTATTACTCCACGTTTAACCCTTTCTCAAATTCAAGAAAATCCAGAGTCTCATGCACTAGAACACCCTTTACACGTGTATATCGCAAAACCAGTAAGTTTTTATCTTCTGTCTTGGCAACCGCACACATCAACCCCACATAATCGATAGTTACTTACTTCACTTCGGTTCGAAGACATCTCAAAATCAGGGCCTCCTCAAGTGCCAAGGTATTTCCATCCAAAAAATTAAAAACGATTGGTCAAGGGTAGAACCATTTCATGTTCTCCCCATATCTTTTTATCGTTCTAACTTATTCTCTACCGTTATCCCTTTTGAAAGGATCCTCTTGCATTCCTTTATCTCATGGTTGCAGATTTAGGTCCATATTGTACAAAAACAACAGATCATGTTAGAAAGGTCGGGTGGATTTATTGGCAGCAGTTCATATTTTGTGTCCAAATTCATTGCCATATGATGCATCAATTCCCTGCTTCTTCCAGGAGGGAGTTTGGTAGGCATATTAAAGAGATAGGATTATTCCTGGAATGGGTGCACGTGAACATTCAAGAAGGTTCAATGTTATGGCCTACACCCGTTGGAAAGTTCAGGCGCCAATATTTTCCCTTGAAAAATTCCTAATGGCACATTAGTGGATAATTTGGACAGAGAGGAATTTAAGGGTTTACGAGAGAGCAGAGAATCCTAACATCTGTCGTAGATATCCAGGTCCTGTAATGCCAATCAGGCCATAGCGCAAATTAAGAATATATATATATATATATATAAAAGAAGAATTATTTAACGTGTAACTTTTGATTCACGAGCACAGCCCAAAGTCAAAGTTAAAGCTCCTAAATTCTTAATAATTGTTCACGTCATATTTCACTCTTTTGCAGGCCCAAAACAAACATTCACAAAATACGTACTCACAGAAAGAGGAAAGAACTCACATATAAGAAGATTCTTTGGCCACCGCAGCACACAACTTTTATAACGGGATTTGCCAGATACTGACCATTCAAATTTACAACAGACGACAATAACTGTAGGATTTGTTCAATCTCAAGAAGAAAAGCAATCCTTTACATACAATTGGGGAATCTTACCGTTACCAATCGTCTTGATGCACCATAAACGTATCGTACAGGAAAACCGGAAAGACATGCAGAACGAGTTAATGGTCTCACCAGGTAATATCTGTTGAATTGTCGTCTACTCGAAGATGATGCTCAGTGCCATTTGAAACAATTATTATAAATTCATTAGGATGTCCGCAAGGGGTTGTAATCTGCATCAAACACAATAAAATACCATAAGACCTCGAACAACTTGCGACATTATGAAACCCTACGATCAACCAAAAAATTTAAAACACGAAGATGGCATATTATCAAAAATTGTGCAAGAAAATTATGGCAATATAAACTTATGGCAAGTGGTAAACCGCCTCTATCACGATCCAAAACTCAACTGACAAGCTTAGTTCTTGAATTAGAAGAAATTTCTGCAATCTAAAAGCCTGAAGTTCTCTATCCTAATATGCCAGGAAAAACTGAAGCTGCGTTCACGGCTCATTGACGACGAAAATCCCAACAATGACACAAGATAAGCTTCCAGAACTCATGATCACATCAAGAGAACAATCTTATCCACACCAGAGATTGTCAAGCCCTTATACAGGAGACTAAAGAATTCAAGAAGCAAGCAAACATACCCTTATGTTTGGCAAAATCTTATTGGCGATTACAGCACCACCTGGGCCGGTGCACTTGATACTATGGCCTTCCCTCTTAATGGCCAAAGCAGTTGGTTCGCACACATCAAGACACCCTGACTGTAACATTGAAGGCAAGTATAACATTAGAAGTGAGAATCAATGGACAAGATAGTTCCCTCGCTCGATAAGACCTTGATAACTTGATTGCGGAAAACACAACTAGTACTTCTTCCTCTCTCTCTCAAAGTCTTACCGAAAAGGATACTTTATACAAAATATGACCACTATAATGCATCTTCACAATGCGGCTATGCATTTCAGGATCTACCAAAAAGGAAGGAAGGATCATCGTTCATAATGCTTATCCCAAAAAAATGTTGAACAATCTACGAGACTGACAGGAAAAAGGTGAACATTTTGACAAAAGAAAATGTCTGATTAGGAACTACAAGTCCGGTATCGCCAACTATGATGTAAATTGCAGAACAGTGATAACAATGTATCCACTTCCTGACGATGTTGACCACTTCAACCTTATCAATGTTATGGGTGTTAAAATGTAATCACATGGAAGAAAATGGGATGGCGGGAGGGGGCTTGTATATGAATGACAATAGCTCATGAACTGGGAGCGAAAAACCCAATTGAGCAAGACTCTCATGACAAAGTGTAGGATAGCAAACTTTTGAAGTCATGAAAAATTCTGAGTTGACTTATGCAAAAATAAAAGCTTTCCACCAAAAAGTACGAGGATGTGGAAAATTCTAGCAATGCAGAAACAGCAACACAAGTACTGACCACAGGTGATCTTCCTCTGCTCATTTGCAAAAACCTTCACAAGCTCTCCCTGGAGACATTTCAAAAAAAAAATCAAAAGAGATTGCATATGCCTTCCATTATGCAACTTAGAACACAACTGTGACAAACATTCTCACTTGGTCAATATTTTTATGAGCAGAAAACAAGGGCTGAAATACTCGTGTCCTAGAAACAAATATCAAACTGCCCCGGTCTAAAACATAGATATTACACAAATGCCCGTGTGCGAACCAATGAGAAGAGATGCACTCACATATGTCCAAGTATGTCCCAGCCTCCTAAACATAATAGAAGAAGCCAATCATCGAAACCTACTCGAAGGTGTTTTCCTTTGTTTTTATTTTTTCTGCAAGATTAAGTACATAAGATGCTAGCTCGGCTGGGTTAAGTGAAATAGGGTAAATAGCAGGTTTGAAACAGCATGAAGAGAGATGCCTGTGAACAGGCTTGCTGAGGATGAGAATGAAGGTGACCCTACAATCTCTCTCTCTTGTTTCTTTTTTTTTTTTTATTATTATTTTATCTTCTAATTCTGCATTCAGCAACCCTCATTGGGAAGAAAGAGCAGAATGCCCCTAAGGAAATCACCAACTTCTTCTTTTTAAGATTTTTTTGAGTCGAAAAAACCGACTAAATGGATAGCAGAGGTCATAGAAGCTTAGCTGAAGGAGCCTAGACACTTCTCAGAAAGAAACCAAAAGCATACAGCTTCCTGATATAGAGAGAGAATGTAACACACACACACATATGTCTTGCCTGAACAAAACATTTTTCTGAGTGGCTAGAATTTCATGAATAAAATGTCGCCAATTAACCAACCAACAAAACTAATTGTTACAGACAACATTTTGTTGGTGCGTCCAAGCATAATACATTTCATATCATTTTCAATTGCAGGTCTCATTATTTCCAATTGGAGGATCCCTTAATCCAATTGATGGAGGATTATAAATGGATCAATCTTATTGATTTAGACTAGAGAGATGCAGCAATTAACGGTTATTCGTGGAAGTGATATACCATTAAATTTTGTCCGACATGTAACCCCGATGCCACATAATGGCTGCAGACCCCCCAAAAAATTATTTAGTGTATGTATGTATGTCGCCTCAATGACTATTACTCTGGACAAAGATTCCAGGATGCAGGGGACAGGCCAACGTGTAGGAACAACCGATTCTATCCAGCACACTGGACAAACATATCAGGAAAACTTTGCAGGAACTACATCAAAGCCTTGCTTGTAGCAGGGGGCTTAGAAGGTGAAAAGGGGCACTGGCAGAACAATGACACCAGCATACATGATGTTTAACTATTGCAAAGTGCAGAGAGATGGGGTAAACCCCTAATAAAAATTGGTTACTTTCCACTTCCGATCATCTAGAGGCCAGACTTCTATAGCAAGATGGGCATCAACGTTATATCAGCAGTAACAAGATAGCTCGGTTTCTTTGCTCCTGTTAAATACTTGTAAAGTTAGCGTATTTTCTTATAATTAATCCTAATCCTAAAAAGGGTTCAGATTTCATGTTTTAGTTGTTCCAAAAACAAAAAGAAAAAGAAAAATTTCATGTTTTAGCTTAGGCTTTGGTTTTCTTTATTTTTTTCCTTCTCTGAAAAATTGGAATTAAAATTTGGAGGGCACATGTTTTTGCTTTTTAGAGGCTACTGCTGTTGTTCAGTTTAAGAAAATAAGGTATTAGGCATTTAGTAAAATTTTTTAATAATTGAGCAGCAATTTTTTAAGAACAGAAATCAGCAAAAGTAGCAATTAGTAAAAGTAAACAAAAAGAAGGAAGACGACAGAATTTTTGGAGGCAAATCCGAATTAAACCAATGTTAGTATAGATGTGGCCCTGGTTTTGCTATCCGAATTGGATTTTGGTAGGAAGACGACGGACTTCTTATCAATTTATATCACCACAGAGTACCACTTTCTGAAATGAAATTCAGGACTTTTTAAGTTTTTTTTTTCTTTTTTTTTTTTGGTAAAGTAGTAAAAAGGAATGAATGATTTTTTGTGGCCTTATAAAAAAAAAAAGATATATTAAATATACATAATAAAATATATGGAATTATTAAGTAAATTTTAACAATAAAAACGGTTAACTACAAAGTCAAATATATGTTTATTTTTAAAGAAAATCTTAATGGGTATTCATATTTACAATTTCGAATACTTCAAATTAGGTATGACATGACTATTTCTTTTTATTTTTTATTATTTTATATTTTATCTATCTTCTACTTTCTTGTGTATTCTACAGAGACTCTAGCAACCCCACCAAATAAATACAAACACCCTGCTGCCCTGTTTGCTCCTTCTCCAGCGCACCTCATCCTACTTGTGCTGTCTTGCTCTCTCTCTCCTTCTCTCTCTCTCTAACCAACGAAAAAGCCAAAACTACAACTAAAAACCTAAATGGCCAAGAGAGTTTTACTGTTATGCGGCGATTACATGGAAGATTCCGAGGCAATTATCTTTTTTTTTTTTAATTTAATTTGATTTAAATTTCTTCCTTTTTGTTGTTTTTTATTTTCTTTTACAAAGCAAAAAAGAAAAATGAAAAAAGGAAATATAGATTAATGGTGATGTAAACTGCAGGCGATGGTTCCTTTCCAGGCGCTTCAGGCCTACGGAGTAGCCGTTGACGCCGCTTGCCCTGGCAAGAAAGCTGGCGACGTTTGCCGTACTTCCATCCACGAAGCTTCCTGCCATCAGGTCTGCCCCTCTCACCTCCTTATGTGTTATATCGCCCGTTGTTGTTGTTGTTGTTGTTGTTGTTGTTTCTTTTCCTTTGTTAGCAATCTATTTGTTTGAAAGCTACCTACTGATGATATGCTGAATTTTGTTTTCTAGATTTCGTTTACTCAGACGCGTCAGGTCTAATTGAATAAACATTTCTACTAAGTATCTGCATCTATTTCTTTCATACTCTGTATGCTTTGCAACTTCTATTGATTGATTGATTGATTGATTGATTGATGTAGACTTATTCGGAATCGCGCGGTCACAATTTTTCCCTCAATGCAACATTTGACGATATTGATGATTTCGACAAATATGATGGTCTGGTCATACCGGGAGGACGGGCTCCAGAATATCTTTCCAGGAATGTCTCTGTGCTAGATTGTGTAAGGAAGTTTTCCACCTCAGGTAAACCGATTGCCTCTATTTGCCATGGACAATTGATCCTGGCTGCTGCAGACACAGTCAAAGGTAGGAAGTGCACTGCATACCCTTCTTTGAGACCTGTACTCATTGCTGCTGGTGCTCAGTGGGTTGAACCGGAGACAAGGGCGGCCTGTGTTGTTGATGGCAGTATCATTACCGGGGTTACATATAAGGGCCACCCTGTGTTCATCCGGTACTTTATTGAGGCACTGGGAGGCAAAATAACTGGTTCAGATAAGAGGGTCCTATTTATATGCGGAGTAAGTTTTGGCTTTTTAGTTGGTTTCAGTAGCTGAAGAGACCATACACAAGATCTAAAGAGACTATGAACTCATTTTGAAGAGAACAAATTAGGAGAAATGAACAGTTCATTGCTTATTAAAACATCAAATTTGTTGTACTACAAATAAAATAACTTAAGAGACTATATCCCCCATACGCAATATCTAAAGAGACTATGAACTTGTTTTGAAGAGAACAAATTAGGAGAAATGATCAGTTCATTGTTTATTAAAACATCAAATTTGTTGTACTACCAATAAAATAACTTAAAATAACTATTACTGATAAATGAGTAATGTTCCTTCACCTTTGAAGATGGCCCTTTGCCTCTTCCCTCAAATAACTCAGAGAATTTCTATATAGATGATGGACAGAAATTTTATTAATCATTTTGTTTTACATAATACATTTTCATGTCCAGAGCTCTTCATTTCTCCCACAATCCAGGTCATAATAGGGTAACCTTTGCCATTACACTATCTCTAATTCTAAAACTAAATTAAAAAAAAAAAAAAGAAAAAAACTTCTTGTCCAGGCACCATCCTGATGTTTGCTTTTGATTTGGTTCATGCATGACCTTGTTTTCTTATGGTTACTGATATTATATATTCTATCCTTTTTGTTTTTGTTTTTTGTTTTTTTTTTTTATTCTTTTTGAAGGATTACATGGAAGATTATGAGGTTACTGTTCCTTTCCAGTCTCTTCAAACTCTTGGATGTCATGTTGATGCAGTTTGTCCCAAAAAGAAGGCTGGGGATTCTTGTGTCACAGCTGTCCATGACTTTGAAGGGGATCAAACCTACAGTGAGAAGCCAGGCTATCATTTCACCCTAACAGCCTCCTATGAAGCCATAGATGTCTCAAGTTACGATGCTCTTGTTATTCCTGGAGGCAGGGCTCCAGAATATTTGGCACTGGATGAAACAGTGCTTGCTTTGGTGAAACACTTCATGGAGTCTAGGAAGCCAGTTGCATCTATCTGTCATGGTCAGCAGATCTTAGCTGCTGCTGATGTTCTACAGGTAATATATAGATGTTGTTACAACAAGGATTCTCACATTTATGCCCCCTAATGCCCCTCCAAAACTTATAAATGTATGTGTGAACAGGCTTTGATCTTTTATTTTTCTGTTCACTTGGCACCACTATTGTTATTCCTATGGGAGAAAAAGTGGAGGGGAGAGAAAGGAAAATACTTGAATGCATGCTTTTCTATGGTGAGAGATTAAAAATATGATAGTATGGGCCTGCCTTCCCTTCTGTTCCTTGATTTGAAAAGCTTAATAATTCAGTCGCGGAAAATGTGAGGTGATGTGAAAAGTGTGTAGTCTGGTAGAAGTTCACCTGCAGTGCTCGTATTGTTTTTTCAGACCAGCATATTGAGCATTTGGCAATTGAGTAAACGCTGGCTGCAGGTTTAGAAACAAATTGAGGCAGCCAAGGTAGTCTTGTTCACTTGGTCATGTATTACCTTCTGGCTGTTTACCGACATAAGTACTTTCATATGTTACATCATGATGTATGCTGGCTGATTGTTTTCCCAAGTACTTGATGCAACCCTGTAATTTCTGCTGGAATCAATACCCACTTGGTTGAATAATTAATTATTTTGTTTGTGCCTTGCAATTAGTAATAATCTTAGTGGACTTCCAGACGTACGTTCCATGGGAAACCTGTCTCACATTTCTTTGCAATTCTATGGTTTGGATCCCTCTGACTGCATTCTTGGTCCTATTTGAACATTCATGATGTTCCCTATAACCCACGTGACTGTCTTGGGATTTCCAATTCATTGAGTTGTGTCTTGTCTTAGCTATTGACTTGCCTAAATTAAGTAAAGGCGGGAGAACATGATCTTTGTTCCAGATGTTTATCATGAAGTTTTTTAACTTGAAATGTTATATTTAATTACTCTTAGAATTATGTTTACTGACCTTGTCATGGTTCCCTGACTTGGGTTTCCTTGAAGGGGAGAGAGTGCACTGCTTACCCAGCTGTGAAGCTTCACGTTGTCTTGGCGGGGGCAGAGTGGCTAGAGCCTGATCCAATAGATAGGTGCTACACGGATGGAAATTTGGTTACTGGAGCTGCTTGGCCAGGTCACCCACAGTTTATCTCTCAGTTGATGGCATTGCTTGGAATCCATGTGTCATTCTAGGTGCCGTCAATCTGTTTGTAGCATGAATGTGCAGTTTGTCGTATCAAATAGCTAACAAGTACGTCATATCAACTTTTCACAGGCTTTGCGCTGAATAAAGAACACGCAAGACTAGCTGTGCATCCCATCCAATACTTTTTTCCTTCCCTTTGTACATTAACTAGAATTGTATTGAGGAAGTAACAAACCTGCTGAGAGCAATTCCGAGAAAGGAAATGATTGGCGTTCCTTACGGTGCAAGAAATAGATGATTTCATAGATCTATATTGTTCATTGGACGTTGAAATCTATTTATTTCGGAAAAAGTTGGACCAAGAAACGAAAAAAAAAACTAATTTATCATCTCTTGTTTCAACAAATGTCGACATTTGAACTCACGAGGCATAGTTTACATACATGGTATTGTGATATGTTTTCCCCAACACCAGAGGAGTTCAATTCACAAATTAGGACAACAATGTTGGTATAGGATCAAGCTTCATTAAGCAAATACAATTTTCTAAGAGGAGAATCACACCAAATGGCTCCAGTGGCATCAAACATTAAATAGAGGGAGGGAGGGAGGGAGAGAGAGATCATTCTAATCGTTTTCTATGGCTCTATGCTATCATTATTTTTTCTCTTCAGGAATTAGAAACGCTGAACGCGTAAGGGCTACTAGCTGTTATTGTTTTTCACAAATAGAAAATCTACCTAGAAACAACAAATCAGAGAACAAAATCAAACCAATTAAAGGAATGGCGAAAGAGGGGCACAGGCCATCGCAACGATATCACGTCGACTAGACGTCTTCAACAATCGCTTTCATCCACACCGTTGGTATTGGGACATCATCAAAGAGATGGTGATACCCTGGCTGCCTGCCCATAAATTCCATACTACTTTCCAGATGAATGTCGAGGGGAATTTTGGACGTTGACAGGGAGCTCCTTTGATGGGTTATTCTAAGATTCTTGCGTTTTCTCCGCCTTAATTTAGATGGAAAATGGTGAAGTTCTCCGCACAACAAACACCCAACCTCAAGTCGTTGCATTCCATCTCAAATTTATAGGAGGTCAGCATCGCAATACCCCCCCCCCCCCACGCCCCCCACCGGCTTTGTAGAAGTAATTATACGGGGGAACGGCTTCCATCTATCACACCAGTAAGTCCAGCCTGATCAATATTTGACATATTAATTTTGAAGTCTTGTGATTTATTTGCCTTTATATTTAAATGACATATTAGAACATTTAACTCATTATTCATTTATTTCAAGTTAATGATATTAGAATATCGTAAGTCTAGTCTAGTAAGATGTAAATGGGCATAGCTTATAATTTTTATTTATATGCCGGGTGCTTTCTAGCTGTGATTCTGATCCAAGATTTCATCAGATGCAAAGCCATTAAAAAGTGCCTCCATTCGCAAGAACAGAATATAGAAAATTGCATTATGAGTAATTTATTATGATGCTCTATGAATCATAGCCGTACGATCATGAAATTGGTGGGTCCCGTCCAGATGATGCATGGCAAGAAGCCGAGTTCATTCGGCGCTGTTGCATGAAAGACACCGCCGAGGGGATCACCAGCTTCTGCGTTGAACTCGTCGACGTGACGTTTGGAGGTGGTTTTGTTTACAAGCCTTTACGCGCAAAAATTGCGGGATTAAATGGATTCCACCAATATGATTATTCACCTAATCTTTCTCCCCCCCCCCCCCCCGGCAGCACAAGAATCATTAGTTTTCTACTTTTCCCTTGTTCTTGTGCTTGGGAAAGTTCTGTTAAATATGGCCTTTTCATGACAATGATAACAAGTGGATTTACCATGCTCGAATCTGGTCTTTAGAATTAATTAAATGCGTCGTCGGATTGTTCATGAGTCATTCTGTTTCTAACAATCAAAACATCTATTCGATTTTCTAAAAATGTTTATATCATCTGTTTTTAGCGCTGGTTCCACCATTACAAAACAAAAAATTCAATATTTTTACAGTGACAGCAATTGACTATAGTTAATTGAGTTTTAGTAAACGAAGAAGATTTGTCCACAAAATAGAAAAGCATTTAATAATGCAATTAAAGTCATTATTACATTTCTTTTTCTATAATTATTACACAATAAACTTTGTTGATCATTGATTCTAAAGAACTCCAATGTAGATCATTTATTGGTCAATTAATCAGTTAATTATGTTAACCTTAAATTGTGTAAAAATGGGAACTCGATTCACGAACGAGTCCGAAACTATTATATATTTTTTTATGTGATCTTACTACTTTTTGCTTTCTCATTTGAACCCTATATCTTTATTGTTTGCTTCGTTTGAGTCCATTTCTATGAGATTTTGATTTTTTCTTTTTTTTTTCTTTTTTTTAAGCATATCGTGGTTTGTCAAACACCTTTTTTTTAATTTTTAAATAGATTGGCTGAATTTAGTATGAAAAAGGAAATGATAACCAAAGGTAACATGACTAAATCGAAAAAATCATTAAGTTCAGGCATGATTTTGGGCAACTCCGTTGATTTATGATTTGGTGGTGTTGCTTTATGAATTCAAAAACATTTCATTAAATTCTCAAAATGTTCTAATTTCTTTGAAATTACAATATATATATATATATATATATATATATATATAAACATTAAAAGGGCTAAACTGAAACTAAATCAGAATCAAAATTGAAATCTAAATTATAACCGAACCGACATCTTAATCTATAACCGAACTGAAACCAAAAATTGACTATTCTGACTGTATCGGTCCTTCCGAGCTCCGAGCGTTGGTTCGAACAAAGTGGTGTACCAAAACCGAACCACGGTCGGGTCATGTCCGGTAAGAAGTACTCCTCAAGCTTGTTTGCTTGCATCATCGATGACGCATGCCCATTCTGCTTGCGTCATTGATTACAACAACTCTTGATTCGTTGACCGGCCCAGCAATGTCACTGTGGACTCCAAATGTCCAAAAAATAAATTTTTTTTAAAAAAAGACCACGGAAAATGGCAAAAAAAGGCGGAAGAGTTCAATGGTTTTTGCTGGATGGGCCGGTCGGAGGACCGCGATCTTCAATTTTTTTTTTTTTAATATTACTACTTGATGATAAAATGAAGCACATTATTATTTTTAAGAAAAAAAAAACAAAACCCTACAAAAATAATTATAAATAAAATAGAATGCAAATCTAAAAAAAATACAATTGAAGTAAGATAATTCTTATGATTTTTATTATTATAAATGAAGAGAAGAGGAAGGGGATAAGGGTGAGTTAGGCTTAAGTCAAAGTTTCTGGAAAACGGTAGATCAAGAGAAGAAGAAAAAAAAAAAAATGGGCGACGGAGCTGTGGTGGAGGTGGTGTTGGGGTTGCCGAAGGAGTATGGGTACGTAGCTCTGGTGCTGGTGGGATACTGCTTCTTAAATTTCTGGATGGGTTTTCAAGTTGGGAAAGCCCGGAAGAAGTACAACGTCTCTTATCCAACCCTTTATGCTGTTGAGTCCGAAAACAAAGATGCCAAGCTCTTCAACTGTGTCCAGGTTGGTGTTGTCTTTAATGGGTGCGTGTGTGTGTGTGTGGGGCGGGGGGGGGGGGGGGGGAGGGGGATGATTAATAACGATGATTTTTATTTTTATTTTTTATTTTTTTGTGTGGAATTAATTGACAGAGAGGGCACCAGAACTCGCTGGAGCTGATGCCTGTGTTCTTTGTGCTGATGATATTGGGAGGGCTGAGGCATCCACTCATTTGTGCTGCTCTTGGATCTCTTTATATTCTATCCCGTTTCTTCTATTTCACTGGCTATGCCACGGGCGATCCCCAGAAACGTCTCGCCATCGGGTTTGTTTTTCCCAACCCAAAATTTCCTCCTTTCTATCCTCCAATTAGTTATTTTTCTTATAAGAAAATTAAAAAAAAAAAGGAATATTTTTTTCCCATTAAATTAAGTTGGTTTTTATAACCCTGTGTTGTGTTTTTTTTTTTCTTTTATTCCTTTTTTTATATGTGCAGGAAATATGGGTTCTTGGCTTTGTTGGGGCTTATGATATGCACTATTTCATTTGGCATCAATCTGATTAGAGCTTAACAATCCCTTGGATCGGCGTTTGGTGTTTTAAATAAAAAAGGGTGTGTGCCTCTCTGGCTTTTGAATACAGGCCTGCGTTTTCTTTTCCAGATTTGTGGAGGTAGTTTGTAACTTATGATGTTAATGTACTGAATGATGGTTGTGAGTTGGATTTCAGTTCTGATTTCTTGACGGCATGTGTGGGCACATCCGCCCCCACACGACGTAGTAGTACCTTGTAAAGCTTGCTCTGATGCCTAGTTCAATGTCATGTTTTCTGTTTTGACTGATATGGAGATGTTGTCTGCTTTGGGACTCCCTAGTTTTGTCCTGCGCTTCACATGGTTAGGGCTTAGGTCAATATTGGATCTTGACGTATGAACTCGTGATCACTTCAATACACGTCCATGTTTGCCGTATTGCATGCCAGCCAGAGAGCTCAGTAAAAGATTAAAATTAGGCCCAAATTGTAAATGTCCCTCATTTCTTTTGTTTTTTTTTAACTTGGTTTTCTGGAGTGTCAGAACTCGGATACATTTACAAAGAGGAGAATTTTGAAATACTCTTTAATGGAATCATCCTCAGAGTAAGATTTTTTTGTATTTTTTTCTCAGTTTGTTGGAAGCTCCGTGAGCTTTTTTAACAAGCAAGGCTAGCCAGGGAACTCAAAGGTCAACTCACAGGGGAACTGTTTGTTGGGAGTTAGATATATTAAATTTGGATCTGCCTTTTTTACACCTCCTGCCCCCTGTTATCAATATATAATAATAGTAGACAATTCAAAATTTAAAAGCTAAGATGCTTGTGAATAATCACTTTTTTTTTTTTTTTTCAAATTTTGCACCTTTTGGTTACTAACCCAAAAATGCCATAGCATTGTTCAGTTAGCTTAGGTTCGTAGCTTGTTTGATGTCAACGTTTTAACGCAATTCAATTCTAATTCTAATTCAATTAATTTAGTAATTTTTAGATTTTAATATTTCTCTCTTGGCATAGGATTACTTGAATCGAATTTTATGGTTTTATGGTAGTAATTGAGTCTGTCTTCCTTCTTTGAACCAAGCGAGCGTCCTCTCTCTTTATCAATTGAATTTCTGTTTGGCGACCAAAGATTTTATTCTATTTTACATGACGTTACGTGTATACGATTTACATGGGATATCACACTTTCCATTCTCAATTCTTGCTGCGCAAACGAGGAAGAAAGAGAGAACATTATATTTCACCAAGTAAACTTGCTTCATAATCAAGCAAAACGAAGAAACGATAATCTATTTAAGGGAATGATTACGTTCAATTAAGTCGGGGAACGCTAAATATATTCAATGACCACTTGTCCACATAAAATTAAAATTAAAATAATTTCCATTTTTGATAAGGAAGAATTCGAATTTGGGCCATAAATTTAAAATTAAGAATTTAAATAACTCTATTATTAAATTTCATAGATAATAGTAAAAATAAAAATTATTAAGCATTATCTTGAACCCCCTTTTTTTTTTTTTTTTTGTTTCACTTATAAGATAAAAGTCTAAAATATTAATCATTAAAGCGCTTTTATAAAGAATTCACACTAGTGGGATGATGTTAGAGATACCAAAATTAAAAAAGAAGAAAAAAAAATCACTTTACAATCCTATCATACCAAAATTCTCGTATAGAATTGACACGAGAATAAAAATTATGATTGTTTACATTCGTGTCACTCAAGAAAATTGACAATAAAATTTTTAGTCATCCAAATATTGCACCTAATTATTAAAATTTAAAATATCTAAAATATGACATAAATAATATTAAATCAATAACAAACTCGAATTATCTTAAACTCACAACAAATTAAGTTACACTCAACTATAGTTTTTAAATTGGGACAAGACTCACCAGTTTGATCCAAAAAAAGAAAAAAAAAAAATGATGAACTGCCTATTGGTACGATCCGGTTAGCTATTTAATCGAACTAAGCAGTGACCCAAGTTAAACCACATCGAATCAGAGGAAACCAACTGACCCACTCGACCTAAAGAAAAAGAAAAAAAGAAAAAAACTACTTGGCTTAGATGCATTGGTTTAAAGGTTTTAGATTGAGCATAAATAAAATCATATTTTGCTTGGTGTCTCATTATTATTATTATTATTATTTAACTTTAATAAAATTAAAATATAATTGTTATCTAATAAATCACCGGTGGGGGTTGGTCTGGGTCAGGAACTGGACAGGGTTTAAACTATGCACCCGAGTGCTTGCCATGGCGACACGTCTGTGCTGTGGATCTTATCTAATGCGTATGTTTGTTGTACGAAAAAGCACGGAAAACCGTTTGATTGCGAGTCAGCACATTTACAGTCTGCGAATCAAACGGGACAA
The DNA here is from genome assembly GCA_037832385.1 of Rhizophora apiculata. Lineage (NCBI taxonomy): Eukaryota > Viridiplantae > Streptophyta > Magnoliopsida > Malpighiales > Rhizophoraceae > Rhizophora > Rhizophora apiculata. The sequence continues at coordinate 3,760,662 of CM075427.1, forward strand.
AACAAACCTTTTCAATGCGAACTCATGTACGTAATAGAAAAATTTGAAAATAAAAAATAAAAAAAAAAAATTGAATTTTGGGGAATAGAAAAAGGAGAGCAAATGAACCGAATTCTTATGACAATGACCCCGCGAAGCATGGAGGCACATGGTTGCTGTCAAATCAGTCCTCATATTAAAATAACGGTCACGATCCTCCCGTACGGAAACATCAACGGTAGAGATTCAATCTCCTCTCTCTATCTCTCTCTCTCTCTCTCTGTGGTCTGATCTACGAACTGGTCTCAGGTCCACTTCGGTCGCCTTTCCATATATTTCTCTGTCACTCTCTTTCTATGCAAGTGCCCAATATAATAATACATATATATATATACATACATACATATAGAGAGAGAGAGAGAGAGAGCATGTGGATGCTGTCTCTCTGTCCATTGTTGGTTAAAGTAGCAGGGAAAGTGAGAGAGAGAGAGAGAGAGAAGGAGAGAGAGAGAGAGAGAGAGAGAGAGAAAGCGGGAAATGAAGCTTTCGACCTCAGGCATGGGGCAGCAGCAGGGTCATGAAGGCAATACATAAAAATCTATTTAATTCTTTTTATTTCCCTCATTTGCTTGCCTGATCCTAATTAGTTTAAATTGGATTTATTTATTTATGTGTAGGGGAGAAGAAATGTTTGAATTCAGAGCTATGGCATGCCTGCGCTGGACCATTGGTGTCCCTGCCGACAGTTGGGAGCCGTGTGGTCTACTTCACACAGGGTCACAGTGAGCAGGTTTCCTTCTTTGTGCGTGCGTGTGTGTGTTGATTGCAATGCTAATAGTTTATCAGTTCATAGTTTTCGAGTTATTCCCTTGTGTTCTGTTCTGATCATTGTGGCTGCTGCTGCTGCTGAAATGAACAATTTTGTAACGCATCTACTGATGAACTCTTGTAGGTTGCTGCCACTACTAACAAAGAAGTTGATGGGCATATACCCAATTACCCAAGTTTGCCTCCCCAATTGATTTGCCAACTCCACAATGTCACCATGCATGTGGGTGGGCCTTCGTTCTAGTTTATCTTCTTCTTTTGCATAAGAAGAATGCTTTAGCGTTTACTTGTACAATACCAACTAGTCAATGTCCCCTGTTTTCTTTTATTTTTTATCATTTGAAGGCAAGCCTTAGTGTAACTAAGGTTAAGGTTACTTCATTGGGATTTGAAAGTCACCCACATTTGACATTTCACAGTTTTACCCGAACTCCACACTGTGGGAGTCTCGTGCACTAAGGGTTTTTTTTTCCCTTTTCTCTTTTCATTTCTACTGATTGTGACAATGGTCATATTGGAGCATGTTTGGAGTTTCAGGCAGATGCAGAAACAGATGAAGTTTATGCTCAGATGACATTACAGCCTTTGACACTGGTACTTGTGTCTTCGATTATGTTGGCGCTAAGAATTTTGTTTCTCTGGTATATTTTGAAAAATGACCGTGTATATAGGAAGAGCAAAAAGATACGTTGCTTCCTGTGGAGTTTGGAATGCCGAGCAAACAGCCTACAAATTACTTTTGCAAAACACTGACTGCAAGTGATACTAGCACACATGGGGGCTTCTCTGTTCCCCGTCGTGCCGCTGAGAAAGTTTTCCCTCCTCTGGTAATCTCTTTCTGGCCTTTTGTATTGTAAAATACCTTTTTGTTTGTTATTGCTTCATACTGTACTTCCAAGGTAATTTATTTAATAGGATAAAAGATTTAGTATAGTTGACCATGATAGTATAGTGATACTGTATTATTCATTGTGCAGGATTTCTCACAGCAGCCACCAGCTCAGGAACTTATTGCTAGGGATCTTCATGATGTTGAATGGAAGTTTAAACATATATTCCGAGGCATGAATTATTCTTTTTCTTTCATTATTGATAGAATGCCACTAATGAGGGACCAACTGGTGAACATGCTATCTGTGTTTTACCCTTTTTAGAATGATGTAAGAATAGCTATGACCATCTGGCATCTTTTGATGCATTGGCCAAAATTTTGCCTTGTTGCTTGTTGAATTTGAATCTTTAGACCAGCCATCTGCGTGAACTCTTGAACTTGGATATGTTATAATTAAGTCTTGCGGTGATCAGTTTCATGAATCCTTATCGGTGATTAGTGTGTCAACTAATAAATTTTTGGTTCCTTCTTTGTTGGGTGAGAAATGAAATTCATCATTCATATCATGGTTGGACTCACATTGCCTCCTTTGATTTGCGGTCTCGTTGTTTTTTGTGGCTTGTGATTTTTGGCATGAACTCACATGTTTATTTCCTCACTTATCTTGCAGGACAGCCCAAACGCCATCTACTTACAACAGGGTGGAGTGTGTTTGTTAGTGCGAAAAGACTTGTAGCTGGGGATACAGTTCTTTTCATCTGGTAGGTTTTTGTCTTGCTTGTTCCTTGCTAATTCATGGTCTATGCTACTGAACTTGCTAGTGCCTGCAACTAGGAATGAGAAAAATCAGCTGCTTTTGGGGATACGCCGGGCCACTCGACCACAAACTGTAATGCCGTCATCTGTGCTATCCAGTGATAGCATGCACATTGGACTACTAGCTGCTGCAGCCCATGCTGCTGCCACTAATAGTTGTTTTATTATTTTCTATAACCCAAGGTGCAAAATGTACTTGCAAGTTTCTTTTCCATTGCTGTCTATTGATTAAGCTTCTCACTTAGCATGTTTCTGGTTGCAGGGCTAGTCCATCAGAGTTTGTTATACCTCTTTCCAAGTATTTTAAAGCAGTATTTCATACACGTGTTTCAATTGGGACGCGCTTCCGCATGCTCTTTGAGACTGAAGAATCAAGTGTCCGAAGGTATTATCATAGTTGATAGTTTATGGTAGTATTGATTTTCCAGCTCTTGTTAATCTGTTTCAAGAATTATTTTTTTCTCATCAGGATTGATATTCATTTAAGTCATTCTCATTCTTGAATTTTTTCCAGTGCCATGGACTTGTTTCATTTTGGTAAGTGGAATAAATTTAAACATTTGAAAGTAGTGTCCAAGTGCCATGGTATGGATGTTAGATGGCATATGCATGAGTTGTCTTTCAGAGCACCAGGTGGGCACTCAAGATATAACAGGCATCAATCTGGATTATGACCAGCATGTCTAGATTGCCAGATGAGTATTGGTTGCAAAATGGCCCACCAAAAATAGTTGAAATGCATGCATATGTCCATTAGTATTATGCTGTGAGGAAACCACTGCAGTTGAAGCATTTTGTTCATCTGGCTGTATGTTTATGTAAATTTTTGTTGGTGTAAAATGCTTGTTTTATACAGGCACATGGGTACAATAACTGGAATTAGTGATCTGGACCCTGTTCGTTGGCCAAATTCTCCTTGGCGATCTGTGAAGGTAAATCAGACTTTATTTGTATCTTCTCTTTTGTGTCTGCTTGTGTCCTTAACCATACTATATCAAACATTTCTGTCCAGTTCGGTACTATTCTTTTTGTGATCTAGTCCAAAGGCAATATCATGTGTTGCATTTGTAGTGTTTGTACCCCAGGATCAAGAACAAATTACCAAAGGGAAGAACAAAAGGAAAAGAAAACAAAATAAATCATTAGATTGCAGCGTAGAAATAAACTTTTTATTGTTTTCCTTTTATCCACCAAGATAACAATGTCAACTTTGTTTACAGGTCCTATCATTAAATTCCTGTATGTGCAGAGGTCTTGGATTTAGGATCTGGATTGGACTTATTTGGTTTATTGCATATATTTCATTAGATTGTTCTGCTGTAAAATGTAGACTGACTGTATTTTTTTTTTTTTTTCTTTTTTGACTTAGTGCAAAACTTTTTGCCTTCTGCTTTTTTCCTCTGCTTTTCATTTATGTTTATTTGGGGGTTACAATTTTAAGAACTTTGTACTGCATTACAAGGTTCAGGAGACTCTTGAAGATGATCAATAGTATTAGTAGTGCTGATATGGACTCTTTTTGCCTGCATGAAACTATTAGGTTCAGTTGCTTTGGGCTAAACTTATGCATTTACTTTCATTACAAGTTCTCCGGGAAGAGCCCTCTCTCTCTCTCTCTCTCTCTCTCTCTCTCTCTCTCATGGAGTAAGCAAGTGTATGGCTTTTCCACGGCTTTTTAGCTGTCACTGCTTGATTCCCCTTCTTTGTGAGGAAAGCATGAGGCAATGGTCCCCAAGGGTTTTGCCCAAGATTGTTTTCTAGTCATTCATTGTTTATTTTTTTCTTTGTATTCCGTTTTATCCTATCATTTCTGTCAATTTTACATGTAGGTTGGCTGGGATGAGTCAACAACTGGTGAGAAGCTGCCAAGGGTGTCATTATGGGAGATTGAACCATTAAGCAGTTTCCCCATGTATCCATCACTTTTCCCTCTCAGATTGAAACGACCTTGGCATCCAGGGCCCACATCTTTTCTTGGTATCTGTTGTTTAAATTTTTGTGAATTTCTTTGATGTCTTTTCTGTAAGAAAGCTGAACCAGACCTATTATTCATTGTAAGGATTTGAAATTGGTAGTGGTTTGCTTTTAGGCATATGAAGGTCATATTGAACTGGTCAGTTGCAGGTTTAAAATGAAAGGATGTTTGATTTGAGGTAAAGAAGGACAAAAGACAGAACCCAGATGTAGGAAACAACTTGGCTAGTTTTCATTACCCCTTGGAAAGGTGTTTACTGGGTTGGCTTTCTTATTGATTTTACAAGTTGCTTTGAATTAGATTTTTGGAGACATATTAATCATGATCCTTAGATTGTTCACAGCCAGTTTTATCAAATCTCTTGGTAGATCGAAGTGGTTATGTCCTTGAAATGGTGCTGGTAAATATTATAAGGTTAGAAACCCTTTATGGCCCTCAAAAGGTGAAAACAAAGAATCAGGTTAACTAAACTATAGTGAATTCTTTTATGGTAGACCCTAGAACTGAAAAGTTTAGTGAGCCCATGGCTAGCTTAAACTTATATCATTACAAATTGTCCTAATATTTCTTTTCTTGCTATTTTTACTGAGGAGCTTTAAGTTTTCATCTCAAATAACTCTATTTCTTCATTTTACTTGTATGCAACATTGCCTTTGATTTGTTTGTTCTAGGACCCCAGGGAAGCTAAGGATTATATTACCTAACAATTGATTGACATGGATTGGAGCACAATTGTTCCTTTATTGTTGTAAAAAAGGGAATGCCCAAATTCCTTTTATTTATGACAATATTTCATATGAAAAAGCAATGCTTTATGTAACTATTAGAATTGGGATTATATTTTTCCGTTGTATGTTTCTCATGTGATCATAAATGTAATCATGATGTTTGAGAACCCCATAATATCATGAGGTTCCTTAGCATGCTCAAAATCTTTCTCTGGCCACTACACTGTGGCAAGGATTTTTTGAGAATGTGCTTAAAGCATTTCCATTTTAATTTGCATGTCTAATGAGTAATGTACTCAAACCATGGTGCAAGGTGAAACTGAAACTGCTTCTCAAATCTGAGTGGAATGAAATCACTAATTGATGCCCCTTCTCTAGGTCCAAAAATTGACACTTAAGTTATCTATGGATCCTCTCTGTTTTTTTCCAGGTTTTTGAAGTTCCCATTATCTCCAATGTGCTGGTTAGTATTCCTCTAATTATTATTTAGTAGTAGTATCAATTTTTTCAATCTTGTCTGGTGGCAGATTACAGAGATGAAGTAGGTAGTGACTTCATGTGGCTAAGCAGTGCAACTGGAGAACAGGGTCTTCACAGGCTCAATTTTCCTTCTTTTAGTGGGTTTCCTCAGATGCAACGTGGGATTGATCTAGCAGTGCTAGGCAATGAACAGAATCAGCAGTACCAGGCCATGTATCCAGGTAGTGGAGATCTCCTGAGAAAGCAATTTGTGCAGTCTCAGCAGCCCTTTCTATCCCTTCAGCAGTCATGCAGCCATAATCCATCATTGCAGCTACAGCAGCAACAGCAAGTAATTCAACAACCGGTCCCTGATAACATGCTACTGACCCAGAACCAGATTTCAACTGAAAGGTTGGCCCAAAACTTCCTGCATGAACAACTCAACAGTCAGTCAGACAATCAGTCCCAGCAACAGCAACATATCTGTCATGACTCGCATCTAATTCCAATGCAAAGACGGGAGTCTTATGTGCCTTCCCCATCATTTCCAAATACAGAACACACAGACTCAAGCACCAAGTTCTCTGTATCTACTGCTACCTCTGTAGAAAAAATGTTGGGTCCTTCATATGCTGGAGGAGGTGGCAATCTTTTGGATTTAACCCAAACTGGGCTGTTTTCACTAACTGAGCAGTTATCCCAACAATCCTGGGGCAAATACACACGTTCACGGGTCAATGCTTTTACCAACTCAATGTCACCCCTACGAACATATCCTGAAAAATGTCCTGCAGTGGACCCACAAAACTCCAATTCTGATGCTCAGAATCCTACTACTTTTGGAGTGAATATGGATTTATCTGGACTCCTATTACCTGTCATGACACCTAGATTTACCACTTCTACTGATGCTGATGTGTGCTCAATAAAAGTAGAGAATTCTGGGTTTCAAAGTTCTAGGTATGACTGTGTGCAAGACTCCTCTGAGTTATTGCATAGTGCACTCCAACTTGATACACCAAACTCTAGTGGAAACTTTGTCAAGGTACAAGCCTACAGGCTCAAGCAATTGAAGCCTGTCCTTTATTACCATGCCTGCTGGCTAATGGTTGTTGGCCATGGCTAAGTGATGCTGTGCATTTGTTTCTCCAGGTCTACAAGTCGGGATGTGTTCACTCATTGGACATCTCCAGGTTCAGCAGCTATCATGAGCTGCGAGAGGAACTGGCTCAGATGTTTGCAATTGAGGGAAAGTTGGACACTCATAGATCAGGCTGGCAGCTTGTGTTCATCGACAGGGAGAATGATGTACTCCTTGGAGATGACCCTTGGGAGTAAGTACTCACTTACAGCATGACTCACTAAGAGTAGCCAGATTACAGTTTTATTGTTTTCTTTTTCCCTGCATTTAATACTCATTTCCGGAGTGACTAATGAAGACTCGATGAACAGCCAGAATGGAATATTCTTATTGTTTCTTTTTCTAGAGTTATCTCCCTTCATATACTTTTAAGCATCTGAAACACTGATCTTATATATAGGTCATTTGTGAACAATGTTTGGTACATTAAGATACTTTCCCCAGAGGATATCCAGAAAATGGGTGGGCAGGCAGTAGAATCCTTCAACCCCATGCAGACCAAAGGATGAGTAGTTGTGGGGACTTGGGCCTCGCCTCTGGCTTACATAAATAGAAACTGTTGTGAGCTTCATGGCTTCCACGTATGTTATCAGCTCCATGCTTCGTAGAGCTGAGATTTAGAATATCAACTTTCCTGTATTGTGGATTTTCTCTTCAAAAGCACTTGCTTTTCGAAGACTAGCTAGCTCGTGTAATAATTTCACATTTATCATAGACAAAATACTTGTTTTTTTTCTTTCCCTTTGCCTTGCAAGCAACAGTTAATATAATGGACAAGTATGTTTCTTCCACGCTTTTTCTGTTACTCTCCCACATCAATGTGTCCATTAGTCTTCGTTTGAACTTGTTTGAACCATCATCATAAACTCCCTTCGACGATACATCAAACTCGGTGCAAACTCATTACCGGGAAATAGCCCTTTTGATGTAAGGTAATGGCACATCCTCTAATCGACTTCGGCATTTGGATTAAACCGCGTGCATGCAAATGCCAAATAAACCTGATTAATTTGGAAAGTTATACGATAGCCACCTTTAAGTAAGCGTAAATTGTTTTGAGACCAAATCTTTGAGTCTGCCTCTTTCATTAAGCGATAAAAGATAAATTTGAACTTCAAGCATCCACCGACCGCTCTTAGCAACAGTTGCTTGGAGATGGATGACGATGCTTGTCCTGCCAAGGTAGAACCAAACTTGGCAGGAATTTGAGTTGCTACTCGAGGGCACCATACGGGGAATCGACATAAACCCATCAACAGTTTGGTGAAAGTCCCTGAATTTGGCAAAAAAGGAATTTGCCTGATCACACAAAACCAAGAACCAAATTGCAAGTCGCCAATCTAATTATACAAAGTGCCATTTGCGGGGAAAAGAAATCAGAACTAACCATCAGAAAACACTACATTAGGAAATTTATAAATAGATGTCATGATCGCAAACAACAGGACAAGTTTGGGTTTGTCACGGTGTGCTACTCAACAAACACTACAGAATTGTAACTCTGTTCAGCAGAACAGGAAGAACGCTAGCCCTCAGGGCAGAGCTACGGGAACAAGGTTGTTGGAGGAGCAAAAGCCAATCCAGAAAGAAGAGGAAAAGGTACAAAACTAAAATAGAAAAGCAAAATAACAGTAAGTAATAACCCAACTAACTGTGACCATCTTCAGCAGCAGCTTCAAAGGTCTGACCAGGCACAAGTGCTGGAACATCATCATCATCGTCTTCTTGTGGTGCTGCAGCACCAGTGGCTGGTGCTTCCTTCTGAAACTGCTCTGCCAACTTCTTAAGGTTTTCCAAGTTATCTGGCCCTGACAAGTTGCAGTCAAACAACATCAAAGGCTGCTCTGAACATAAGCTAGAACAATTGGAAATCAATTTTTAAATTTACCAAGGCTCTAATACAACATGTGTGTTATATAAAGTATTTGAGAATAAACAAAAACTTGAATAAAATAACCTTCATGGTGAGAACACATGTATGTGGACATACAAAAATACACAACAAGCATGTGTTAACAAGACACGTGATGTGATTTTGAATATTTAAGTCTCCAAATTCTTAAAACATTTCAAAATCATCCTGGACTCCTGTAACTGGAAAATCATCTCCATGGTGGCAAATGGCAGATTATCCTCACACAAAAGAAATGGATTGATTTTAAAAGCAAAAGAAAGCTCAAACTTTCACAATTTCTAGCTAGCTGGAAAGGATTCTTCAAATTGTTCTGGAGCATTATTTTGAAAATGCAACAAATACAGCAAGAAGCCATCAAAGTAAATGGACATATAATAAGGCCAACAATGAGATCAAACTAGGGTAAAGTTATCTTCGAGAACCCTCCACAGCTCATCGGAGGAAAAGGAAAGTAAGAGGACGATAGGTTCGCTTAAGGAAGATAATTTTTCTCATTAAACAAAAGGAACTGGAGCCTGGGTCTGGGTTTCTCTCCAATTTTCTCATGAGAAATGACTTAGCAAGTGGCAAAACAATGCTCAAACGATGAAAACAGGAATAGGATTGTATGATGCAATCCCAAAAAGGTGATGCTCCACTACTAAGTAGTTATCACGCATTGCTTAGAACTACAAATAGAAGATATGTTGCTTCTGTCACCTCAAGTGAAGCTAGAATATCAGTCACATTCATCCACAGCTTCTTAATGCAGATAGCCAACAAGGAATGTCACAAGTCACGAAGAAAATAAAGGAATAAAAGCTCTAATAAATAGATGTATAAAGGAAGTAAGTTGGAAGACTGACATACCAAGTTGGCTAATAATTCCTGGCAGAAGATCTTGCAGTTCTGGAAGAAACAAGTTCGGGCATCAGTTATCATCTACCTTCTATAATCTGGTCACTAGCATTAAACTTATGGCAAAACATTTTGTAAATGGCATGACTAAACATGGCCAAATCAACCCAATTGTTGTCAATGAATCTTGAAATTGAAACAACCGCAAACATTCCAGTACACAAACCAATAAGAACAAAGGGAGCACATACTTTTGGTCTGTGGAGAGCCGGTAACCACCCATGTGTTTGCAACAATGGAAGCTTGAACCTTAGGACTACTGAATTGAATAACCAAATCATCCTTGAAAATGTTAACTTCTTCGATTGCCGGGATAGTGTTGACCCCTATTCTCTTCAGGGTGCTCTGCAGCTTTTTATCGTCGCTCGTGGTCGACTTGTGTACTGCCTTCTTCTTTCTACCAAATATTCAATACCAATAATTATCCATTTTTTGTTCATTTTCTTATTTTTCAAGATATTAATTCAAAAAAAAAAAAAAAAAAAAACCAGATAATACCCATTACAATTTTCAGCCCCCACCCCCATTGTCTCATCTCTATGTATATATACAAAATTAATTGAAAAAGTAAAAATTAAAGTTACCTGCGCATCGTCCCCTTCCCGCCTGTTCGAACAGAACCGGCCATCTTCATAAGCTTCTCCCTATTCATCTGCATACAGCACAATAGTTTCACAGATGACTAACCCAGTAACCAAACAAAGATTGGATTTAAATTTGTGTGCGCAGGAAAAACAAACCAAAAAATAAAAAACAAAATGAAACAAAGATTTAAAAAAACAAAAATGAAAAGAAGTTACCTTTCTGAGAGAAGAAAAAGAAGAACACAATTATTAGAGTAGAGCGGCGGCCGAGAGGAAGCGAACCAGACGCTGTGAAGCGAAACCCCTACCTATTTATTATTATTATTATTATTATTATTATTGTACGAATGGCTATCTATCTTTTGTAATTCCTATAATGCCCTGCTCTTTAAACGTCTCTACAATTAGCCCCCATGTTTTGGCAAAAATGCCCCCCTTCCATGCTTTAGGAATTAACATTAAAAAAAAAAAAATCACAAAAAAAATGAAGGATGAGAGATTTTTATTTAGTATACTTTATTTTATTTTGAGTCCCATAAAAAATTCATACCATGCATTTATCATATCATGTATATCTTAAGATATCATGAAGACCGCCAGTAATAAAATACAACAGAAGAAATAAAGAAAAAACAAAAAACATTTACACCTTTCTTTCATAACGTTTTATAATGCTAAAAAAAAGGATAGCTTTAATAATTATCAAATGCGAAATATAAAGGCTTACAATTTATGTTTAGTTTGTTTATTTGATATTGTTATTATTTTTAAATATTACTGATTGTTGTTATTAATTATTAATTATTGATTACTAATTCTTATTATTGATTATTAAAAAAATTAATAAAGTATTTAATTAGTTTTATATTTGTTGTTGTTGTTAAATAATAAAATAAATAATTTAAATATTTAATTTATATTAATATATAATATTAAAATTTTATCTCTATTTTTATAATTTCAATTTTTAGAATATATATTGAAAAAATAATACGAAAACTTTTCTTACTTATTTTTGAATTTTAAAAAATTTTAAGAGATATGATATTTTAGATTTTTTTTCATTTATAAATGGTAATGTTAATGAAAATTTAAAATGAAAGGTAAAACAAGACATATTTATATAAATATTTATGAGATAAATATTTTTTAAGAGTAATTTAGCTGATATGAATTACTTTTAAATATTAATAAGTAAAAAGTAGATAACCATTTAGCTCTAATAAAGTCAATGATAACAATTAGTGGCTTGTAGTGATGCTCAAAATTATTTTAAGATTCAAACAAATTCTGATTTAAATACAAGATTTATGAAAATTGTCTAATTAGATAAAAAAAAAAAAATCTGATTTTCACCTTTTTTTTTTAAGTTGGTCTTGTACTTTAGCAATATTATTCTTATTAATATGCCAAACGCACAAAATAATGGCATTATTTGGTAATACAACTTCTATTGCTTTCATTAGTGCCAATTCTCTATTTGTTATAGTTAATAGAGCTTGTTAATTTGCACCTAAAATATTGCTAAACGCCTTTAAAAGCCCCAAATATAATCAACTTCTCTTTTTCTTTGTCTTGTTTTCATGATTTGCAAGCTTGTCAAAGAGTTCTTTTGTAGGAGATGGGTGTATTTTGAGCCTGTATCGCACAAATTTTCTTATATTAAAGTCCAAAGTCGATAAGAATTTTTATCACCGTCTCATCGTTGTTAAGGCCAGAAAGAACGATTGAATGAATTATATTTAGTAAATGATTATTCCTGTAATTTGATAGATTGTAGAGAGATCTTGACTGGGATTTGAGATTTGCGCAGAAATCTCAACCAGTGTTGCTATCCCATCACCATCTTAGTTGTTTAGTTGTTTCTTTATCAAGGAATCCCCTTAGATTATTGCATAATTTTCCCAATTTGTGGAGAGATCTTAATTGGAATTTTACTACATTAACTGTGCAAAAATTTTAACCAGTGCTGTCGTTGTTACCTTCTTGGCTATTTCCTTATCAAGTGTTTCTCTTGTCACTAATAATTGTAACATTTCGACTCTTTTGTTGTCACTGAGTTCATCCATAATCTTAAAAGGAAAGATAAAACCCAAAAAAAAAAAAAAAAGGTGAAAATAGAAATTGACCTCCGTAAGACATAAAATTCGAGAAATATTCTCCGATTATAATTATCAAAGTTAATATACACAAATAATACTAATTTAATATTATATAACAAATTAGCACAACATCTCAATTGTATCAAAATTAGTGCACCGTCAACTACATTTGCGGGAATCTGTCAAACATGTTGACTTACAGTTAAAAGACATAAATCAAACGATAAGATGGATAAAAATAAAAAAAATAAAAAGATGACCGGAAGATGTACGCGTCATGTCCCCCTTATGAGTTTGTTGGGGAGATCAAAAAATTAATTTAAATTTAAAATAATTTATAAATTAATTATTGAGAAAAGAATTATTTGAAAATAATTTTAATTATTTTAACTAAAAAAAGTATAATTAAATACACATCATTTTGAATACAAATAAACAAATAAATGAGTTTAAGAACAAAACTCAAAATTACATCGAGGGATTTTTTATTGTTAGCAATGGTGAGAGAAAAAGAGAGACAGAGCGTCTGAGATGGGGCGTGAAGTCACCATCGAAGGCGATGTCTGTGGTTCGCTGTGAACGAGACATTGCCTAGTTCATAAGATAGAAAAAGCGAAGGGGATCATCAATTTTAAAAAGAAATGGCAAAATGAAGTCGTCAAAGGTAAAACTTGGGGTTTACCATTCAGAGACATGGGATGGGACAGTTCACATGATTAAAAAATTGAAAAGTGGAGACCTTTGTTTTCAAAAGTTAAAAAGAGAGAAATTGTCATGCATTTGGATTTAAAATTTTTTAATAAATATAAAATTAATTTATGAGTTTAAATCGTACTGAGAATATTTTATAATTATTTAAAATTAAATATTTTACTTATAACAAAAATATTAGTTAATATCTGCTGTTTATTCCCTCTATTATCTTTTTTTTTTCTTTATTACGTTACATTTTTCAGTCTCTCATTGTGCAATTTGGAGTTGACATTTAGTGCTCCAAAGGGCTGAATACGCATGAGATACTACTACGCTATACTGTTTCTTTCTTTTATTTTTTTTATTTTTTATAACTTATTTTTTATTCTAAAACTAATTTATTTTTTTAATCAATTACTTAATTTAATTGATAAGTTATTATATATTTGAACCCTAGCTGTAATTAGTCCAACAAGTCTATAAAAATACATGACACTCACGCTTTTCAATTATTATTATTATTACTATTATTATTTTCATTTCATGTGATTTATGTTTTTCAATTAAATCAACATATTTGATAAAATTTATTAAAAGTAATTGAAATTGTACTATTTTTTTCTACATTTAAGTTTTAAAATATAAATTGTTACATTTGAAATGTTGTTTTATATTTATTATGGTATGTAAAATTAATATTATTTTTATATATTATTCCTAATTATAAACATCAAAATAACATGTATCATGGAATTAATAATCAAAAAATGGATTTTCGTAACAACGATCCTCCGTGTGCAATCATATTCTTAAAGACGACGACAATATATTAAAGAGAAGGATAAAAAAATAAAATAATAGAAAAAAAAAGAAAAGGTATTAATCGATAATCAAACCTCTCTAATTATAACTGCCACAATGATTTTGTGATAATGGAGTAGGTTTTTCATTATCTGTATATATTATAAAAAAAGGGAAAAAAAATATTTAGTAATTATTTTGCAGAGCTTTAATCTTTCGTTACAGCAAATAGAAAGGATACACCGATCGTCCACAGGAGAGAGACTTGATCGAAGAAGAAAAGGGGAAGGGTAAAGTAAACAACGCCACGTGGCGAGAGATGAGAATTTGAGAAGGCATATACGAGAAATTGAGAGAAGTAAATACACGTGAGATATTTTTGTCTTCTTGTGGTGAGCTGTATCCCTCTTTTGCGTGCGTGAGAGCAACTTTTAGCCCCGTGTAAATATTATTATTATTATTTTTTATATCATTCGAATATCTATTTTATCGAAGAATATCCAATTATAATGAAACTTCTGTAATATACAACATTTAGTAAGTATGAGAGTAACCTTCACTTCATTATTATAACTTAGAGAAAAAAAATGTTATTTTGTGGTAGCATGAGATAATCATAAAGGATAGAATATGTTAAATAAAATGCAGCTGTTATGAACATTAACTTGAAAAACATAGACAAAATTTTAAGAACTTCGTTTTGTTATGATTTGACTTTGTTTTATTATTATTATTATTTCTTAATTTTTTTTTTTCCTTCTACTTGCTCTTTTATTTTGAATAATTGAGAAAAAAGAAAAAAGAAAAGAAGAAATCTAGTCCCCACCATAGAGACTTTTGAGACCTTGAGTGGTCCAATCTCCTGTTTTGTTTTCTTGTTAGCCAGAGGAGAGCAGGTAGCATTATTGTATATAAAATAATGCAACAAGGGCATGAAATAGCCGTTGCAGACTCTAAATTGAATTGCAAGAAAGACGTTAAAGGGATTCAAGAAAGAATCGCGTTATCGTTATTATTATTGTTACTATTATTATAATAATAATAGTAATGAATAATGGTAAAGGATAATAACCGCATCGTTTTTGATTAAAAAAAAAAAAAAGGAACACGCAACTGCGTATCTCCAACGGCTTTATTTTCGAACTTGACAGGATCTGCATCTGCACGTCTCTCTCTCTCTCACTTCTCCAAACATTTGAAATGCGTATTTACCAGTATTTCAATTCTTTGTTTGTTTGTTTGTTTGTTTGTTGGCCTTGTTCTACATTGGGTTCGTATGTATTTCTAATTCAAATCCCACTCTTTTCTCGTCTCTTCCCCTGTAACTAAAGCCCATGGGTTGCTGTATGAGCAAGAAAGGACCTTCCTCTTCTTTGAATGCTGCAGCAGCAGCTTCACAGCCAGTGGATGTGCGTCCCTGCAAATTTTCTGGTAACAATCCCGGCGCGGAGAAAATGAAATTTTCATTAGCCCCAAAAGAAGAAGACGAGCAGAAACAAGGAGTGAAGGCGAAAGAAGAGAGCTTGGTGAAGGAGGAGATGTTTGTCATTTGTAAGCACAGCAAGAACCAAGACTTGGATGAACACTTCCTTCCTCCTACTACTGCTACTAATTCACCATTAATTGTGAATAAGAAAAATGTTCCGCCAGTGGAAACTGCGCCGGCATCTGGGGTTCCTGCTGAAATGGGTATCATCGTCAACAACATCAGCAACGCTAATGGGAAGGCAAGAACGTCAAGCTGCACCAAAGAAGAGGTGGATGCCATTCTAATCCAGTGCGGTAGGCTCAGCTGCAGCAACTCCACTGGGACTCCAAGGGTGGCTTCTGGCAGAAAGTACTCTGGATCCAAGAGGAGGAGCTTCGATTTCAGTAACAATGGTGCTGACGCTGATGCTCAATGTAAAGACGAGGAATACAGTGAGGAGACTGTTGTTGCAGACACAAGACAGCATCGCCAACAACATCGCCACCGACGTCAATCTCCTTCTTCTTCTCAGGGAAGAAGGAGGACGCCCAGCAGGGAAAGGGACCAGAGCAGCACTAGCAGTGAGAGACGGCTGAGTCGATCTCCCGCTAGAAAAAGATCTGAAACCAACCCAAATGCTAATAACCCTGTTGCTGATAGCAGGCACCGGCCTGCAAAGATGCTCTCTGTCCCTGCTTCCCTGGCGGTGGATGATAGCAACAAAGTTGTTGAAAACCTAACCCAAATCGGATCTGCAATTAAACGGGTCTCAGTGAAGAGATGCAGCAGTCCTGTTAGTGTTAATGTTGGCGAGGCTGCTGCAGCAGTTGTGGGCTCCAGGGCTGCTGCATCGCCCCGTTCTCGTTCTCCCGCAAGAGCAAGAGCAAGAGCTAAGGGTTGTAACGACGACAATCAGCAGCTGCAGCTGCAGCAGCAGCCATCACTTAGTTGCACCTCTTCTAGGAAAGCAAAGCAATCACCTTACAGGAGAAACCCTTTTACTGAAATTGACCAAAACTCTTTGCCATACTCACAACCAACTGCCAGCAAGGTTACCTGCGTCGACAATGGCAGTAGTAGAGCACAACCCAAAAACAAAGAAATTGAAGGAAAAGTTGCAGTGAAGGAATCCAACAGTGCTCTTGATCAGGTACTGCTCAACTTTTCTCCCAGTGTTTTCTCCGCTGACGGCCAAAATATGACAAACCATTGGTCTTTGCCGTACATTCCAAAATGATTAATCATGCTGCAAATAAATATATATTGCTCTCGAAGGTTCTGTCATTATTTCTAAGGAACTCAGTCAGCAATGTGGAAATATGATTTTGATGTTTATCCTGAAAGAACTCAATTTGCAATCCTCGATTCGATTATCCTTTTGCAGGCTCCAATGCACAAGTCAAACATTGAGACAACCAGTAGTTTCATTGCTCAGGGGGCTAACAGCGAGGACTGCAACAGGGAATCAAAAGAGCAGCAGCAAAATGTGGAAGATGCCAAGGGACAGACACGTCTAACTAGCAATGTCATCACAACCACGGCCATTCCTTCTGGCGTTGATGGCTTGAATCCCCACGCCCTAACCAGAAGCAGGTCTGCCAGGAGATCTCGCGATCTAGACCTTAATCCTGAGAGTCTGTTTAATCCCGCGCCATCATCATATACCGCACTTTTGCTTGAAGACATCCAGAATTTCCACCAAAAGAACACTACCCCTTCTTTCTCAGTTCCGCCTTGTGTTAGCAAGGCCTGTTCCATCGTTGAAGCAGTTGCTGATCTCAATTCCACTACAAGCTCCAATTTTTCTAGTGCATTTTCCAATGGTAGGAGAAGCATCCTCCCTGCAGTGGCCGCTGCTACTAATCTTGAACCTTCTGAGACCAGAGAACCTTTCCTAGAATCTGAAATACCACCAAGGGATGATCTCACAGAGCCAAGCTTTCATAAATACATCACGGTGAGGAGGGGTGGCACGTTATGCGGGGATGATATGGATGAATCTTCAGGTAGCAATAGCTTTGTAGATGGCGGCCAGCAGCATTGGGCACATTCTACCTCTTCGTGTGAACCCAACTCGGCAGATTCAACCGATCATTGGGTTTCAAGATCAAACATCAGCAAAGTGGATGACGAGAAGAGTCTATTAAGATTTCAAAAGCATGCATCGTCTGAAACAGGACATGCTATGGAAGAGGCCAGGAGGAAGGGTTTCAGCGGCCAAAGAACCGGAATTGGTGGCAGAAAAGCTGGCACGGCGAGAAATCTCCATGCAACCCCTGTGATTGCAGCTGGTGCTTCAACGTGAGCCCATGAATTTCCCATCAGATTGTGTTAATTTTCTGTTTGCATAACCACTCAGTTGTGTTTTTCCAGTCGCAAACATTTGGGCTTGTTGGAAATTGCAAACTTGCAGCCATATTCTTTTTGATGTTTAAGAACTATGGTCATTCCACTTCTATGTATCTGAATGTTATGACTAAATGCAAATGCACAAAAACAAGATCCTAACGTAAGGAAAATCTTTTAATGTAACCTAAAAACTCAAGCTATGTATCCCTCCAAAAGAAAATGGCAACCTACAGGTATCGCAAAAAGAGCTCTATAACTACAGTTTTAATCTCACGCCGAGCCTTCAAGCCGTAGTGTCTTCCTAAAGCTCTATCACCATCAGTTTTAATGTCTTTCTTGTATTTGATGGACCCAGTAGATGAATCTCAATTTTCTACATTGCAGCTTGCGGTGCTTCTCGTCCGGAGTTGTGTAGATCCCTGGAGAAAGCTCATTCATGGGTTTTGACCAAAAAAAAAAAAAAAAAAATGCAGAAAGGCAAAAAAAAAGAAAAACAAAAATCACATCCATGTCTTTATTTTTATTTTTATTTATTTTTCTTGGTAATGTTTTATATTCAATTACTTAAAATATTCGATTTCGAATTACTCTGCACCTCCTAGCGAGCATTGCGAGACGGAACCATAGATTACAAGTTGCAAACAACACCGCTTGAGTGGTTCAATTACAATAACAGGCTCTTTCAATTATCGAGAACAATTATTCGATGTGAAAAAAATGGAGTAGGAATTCCATGAAGATATGGTCTTCAATACGGAAATCCGAAATGATAGCCTACCCACTCATCGGATCATTATGACCGATTTGCATACCTTCAAGTTTGGGGCATGCTCCATGGAAACACATACTCTTGCATACGGGTTTCGACTTTAAATTTAAATAATGTGTTGTGGAATAGTTTGGAGTAAGAATAAAGTCAATTTTATTATATAATTCATGGTGCTACCATCTTGATAAAAATATTAATATTGTTTTAAAATTCAAAAGATGTTTTGTTAGGTTATGTAATATCGACGCGAGTCCACTAAATTACTTTATTACCTTGTCACTAAAATTTTCCATAATAATGATAATAAATATCTCGGGTTGTTCATGATGTGTTGTTATACATGCAGTTTTGTTATGACTAAAAGTAAATATTAATCGGTGAGGAACCGACTGAAGATATATATCTGCATATATAAACACGATGTAGTCGTACATGGAATGGAACCATCTTTCTCTAGGCTCCCTGCATGGACACTGCCATGTGTCGCTCAATCCTGTGGCCCCAGTGATAACTTGAAGCTCATCCGACACGTCTAGCGAGGAAATGAAATATTCAAAAATCCGATAACTTGAACCGCATTAGAATTTTATTATTTTTTTAAAAATTAAAATTATATAATAAATATATTTTTTATAAAAAATATAATAATTTTTATATAAAAATAAATTTTATATTTATTTTTTATAATATTAATTAAATTATATTTTTATAATAATTTTATTTAAAAATTAATTATTAATATGACAACTATCCTAATATAATTTAACTTATCTAATAATGGATAACTTTAATATAATATCTCCTCAACAATTAACAATGAAAATTAATTAAAACTGTGCATAGCCTTAACTTTCCTATAGTCACCAACTTAACTAATATGTTAGTAGAATTCTTTGTATTGTATTAATGTCCCATCATTCAACAAACCATATATAAAGTGATTCTTTAATTATACATAAATATGAGATTTATAATAAAATGAATTGCACTCTAATTATTAGAAAAAAGAATACTACTTCCTTGCAGCTTGCTTATTTTTTTTAAGAAGTTTTTCAACTAAACCAATTCCTTGTTTATTTCAATGATGATAATATATTCAATTTTAGTAGTTAATAGAGTTATAATCTTTTATAATTCAGATACCCAACTTATAACAATATCACTTAAAGTGTATACATAACCTATTGTACTCTTTTTACTATCAATGTTTCCACCAAGATTTGCATCAATAATGCCTTAAAAGTTCATACTTTTCTTCTTAAAATACATTGTTATATTTGTACTACTTTTTAAATAGCAAAAAATCCACTTGATAGCCTCCCAATGTTGTTTACCAAGATTAGCCATGTACTTGCTTATAGCTCATATTGCATAAGACCACCAACTATTGAGGCATAAAGAACTTTTAACTTATACTTGCGTTTCTCATATGTCTTTGGTGATTATTCCTTTGATAGCTTAAAGTGATTTGTCCAAAGAGTGCTAACTAGCTTTACTTCCTACATCTTGAGCAAGTAGCCAATGATAGTTTTAAGGTACTAACCTTTTTGTTACTCATAATTCTCATCTTCAGAATTTACTTCACAGTTTTAAAATCTTTCATTACAAATTCATTTGACAATTTCCACTTTAAGTTATTATTTTTTGACTTTTAGAACTTGCATTAAGCATCATTTACATACAAAAGCAAAATAACATAGCAATTATCCAATTTTTTAAAATAACAACAATGATCCTTGTTGCATCTGTTGAAACTTTAATGGATATAAATGCATCAAACTTCTTAGACTATTGCTTGGGAGCCTATTTCAAACCCTACAAACTTTTATTAAGTTTGCTCACAAGATTTTCCTTTTTGGGATCTAAAAAACTATCCAATTGTATCACATAAATATCTTACTCCAAATCATTATGAAGGAAAGTTGTTTTTACATTAAGCTACTATATATGCAAATTTTCAAATGTAACAATGCTCAATATTATTTGAATTCGTGATATCTTCATAATTGGAGAGAAAATTTAGTGTAATCAATATCTTTTTTCTATTGAAATCTCTTTAAACTAGTCTTTTTTTTTTTTTATATATTTCTTACTACCATTATATTCTTCTTTGATTAAACAAATTTATTATTTAGTGCCTTTTTGTTTTTGGTAATTAAGTTAGCTTTCATGTATGGTTTTTTTTATAATGAACTCATTTCTTCTTTTATGACTAACTTTTAATTGATATAATCTTCAACATGCATTATTTCATCAAAGTATTTTGGCTCCCTTCATTAAGTAATAACAAATAATACAAGGAAGGAAAGAATTACTGTAGAGGCTTAGACATTTTATAAGATTTTGTCACTTGTGTTATTGCTATAAAAGGCTCTAACTATATTGAGTTATTAAAATTTTCAGATACCTTTCTAACTACATCATTTTTTGAAATTTCTTCCAACTCAATATGTTTTTTTTTTTTCTCTGACCTGCTTCCTTGTGTTATCGAATTATCTAACATACTTGTTTTTATAAACAATATTTTCATTGAATATGACATTTTTTAATAATTTTTTTTATTTTAATCATTCTAAAGAATTTGAATTCATTAATTTCATACCTAACAAAAAAACACTTGTTAGATTCATAATTTAATTTATCTCTTTCATTAGAATCCATATGTATATAAGAGACACAATGAAAAACTTTTATGTTTGAAAGATTTATCTTTTTACTTGTCTAAACCTCCTCTAGTAATTTTTCATCCAAGGGAATAGATGATTCTCAATTAATTAAATATATTATAGTGTTTAAAACATTAACTCAAAATGTTTTCAATAATCCAACATTTATTCTTATACTTCAATAATATCATTTTGTTTATTATTAAATCTTAGGCATTTTATTTTTGCACTAAATTTATATTTTTACTAGAGTTTTTCACTTTTTGAAAGTCATAAATATATCAAATTTATTTTTTAAAAAATAAACTTATATCTTTTGAGTGGACTCATCAATGAAAGTGACATAATAAAATGAGCCATTGAGGGATGGTACTAGGAAGGGATCCCAAACATTAATGTGCATAAACTCTAATTTTTACATCTTGAGTGTCTTTCTAACTAGAGAAACTAATTTTTTTTTTATTTCCTAAAAATGTAGTCCTTATAAATACTAACATTCACAATTTTTATACTTAATAACTTGTCTTTTACTATAAGTACCTTTATTTCTTTGTCATTCATATGTCCAACCCTATAATGCTAAATCCTAAAATTAATCCCTAACTTAACAACTCCCACCAAATCTTTTATACCCGAGGTCATATAAAGTGTCCCATACTTGTTTCCTTTTGTTATCACTGTTGCTTCTTTGGTGATTTTTCATGACTTCCCAATAAAGGTTGTAGAATGCCTTTCTTCATTAAGTTACACTATAAAGATTAAATTCCTTTTTAATCTTGAGATGCGTCTAACATTCTTCAACTTTCATACATTTATGTTTGATGTCTTGATATGAAAATCACCCTTTTTCACTATATCCAATAATTTATCATTAGTAAGATAAATTTTTGTAAAAATACTAGTAATATAATTCTATATACAATTTCTCTATGAGGTTGAGTGAAAAGATACCCCAAAGTTTATAATCCATGGCTTTATTGGACTATCAATACTTAGAATCAAAGCATCTAGGATATCTTTATTTTGATTTTTCTTCTTTGGTTGCTTGCAATCTCTCCTAAAATGGCCCTTATAGTTGTAATTCCTATATGTAGCTCGATTTACTCTTTTTCTTGAATTTCGATTTGCCCTTATTATCATTACATTTAGTTATTCTTCCTCTACCTTTAGTTTTCAAGGCAGAACCAATATTGGATGATATATCAATTCTCTCCAGCAAATATTTTTGTTTAAAATTAAATCTTGAATTGTATTAAACTGTAATTGTTGAAAACCAAATGAATTATTTCCTGCAATTACAATGATATTTCAATTTTCTGGTAATGAACATAACAAAATTAAAACCTTAATTTTTTTATTAAAATTTATATTTATCGAATTTAATTAATTAAAAATTAAATTGAACCTTTTCTTTTATAATTTACAATAAAAGTACTTTTATTATTTTCAAATTAAATAATTTTTTTATCAAATATACTATATTAAAAGCAAATGATTCTTCATATATATGAGTTAATGCTCTCATCAATCTTGTGATTATCTTATTTATTTGGACATTAAAAGAAATGTTTTGGAGCCACCATTAATTAGATGACTCTTAAAACTTGTCCATCTAGCAATTCTCAGTCTTTCTTACTCATCAATCTTAGTTTTCTTTTTAAAAAAAGATTGATTCAAAATTCTGATACTAATTTTTAAGAAATGAAATATTTAAAAATAAAAATAAAAATAAAATAAATATAAAAAAACTCACATGATTTAGAATTTGAATATTCTTACATCTATGACCTTACTGCTAGAATTATATAATAAACATGCATTTTTATACAAAGAAGTAAAACAACTCTACCATGAAATCAAATTACATATTTATTCCCATATGATATTAACAGGCTCCACTTCTACGACATAGTGGTGGGTGTGTCGACCACTGCCATCAGTCGGATGCCGGTGCGAGGAAAAATGCAACCTCATCGGAGCAGATGGTTTCGTCAGCGTTTTTGGCTCCTTCCAGCCTTCCTTTCCACGCATGGACATAGTAGACAAATAGATCGACGTTAGACGACCTCAACAATGATGACCTCAGGCGATTCTGGCAATTCACCGTCGTAGATGGCAGTCTGGCGAGCACTACGAAGACACTTCACCAGCAATAACGGGGCTGTGTCAGTTCAGTATTAACCTGCCTCTTTATTTTCTGATATTGATAGTAACTCAGACCAAATTGACATGACTTGGACTTGGGGTTTGACAATATTTCCACGCTTACTCGAATTTAATTTCGATCATGATGCATACTATGCCATACATGACCATAGATAATCTCGCAAGTCACGCATCAATGTTAGCTGCCTAAGTGTCGCGTGCTCGATTATGTACATTCACGGTTAACTGAGTTCTCTCTCTTTTTTTATTTTTTTTATTTTTTTATGCGCATGAAATGTTATTTTGTGGTAAGTACTTGTTTATAATAATATTTATAATGCACATAACGACATTATAAATAACATATGAATCATCATAGAAGACAAAGTATATCATTTCATATACAATATATTTCAAGAGGGAGAGCAGTTCGTTAGCACCCTCGACTTGCTTATCATTTTATGCATGTTGTAATTAAGACTGAATGTCATACCTACTGTTAAACTTTCAATACTCTTTCGAAAGTCATGCTTAATGTCACCAACAGCCTGCTTAAGTTGTCTTCCTTTTAGTTATTTAATCTCGCAGTACAGTGCATTAACTCTTTATGGTGAGTTCAAAAAGCCAAAAAGCCAAAAAAAAAAAAAAAAAAGGGGAAAGTAGCTCGTCCAACAAAGGAAGTTTACTGAGATTGGCCCCTCAAACACAAAGACCCCAAGCTAACGCTCTGTGTTAAGAAAAACATACAATGAGCCCTAGGAAAAGGTTCGTGTTAAGAAAAGCATGAATGAGCTCAGGGAAAAGATAAGAAGACCTAAAGATTTGAGCACTAAAGACCAACCAAAACACCAGGTATCCAAAGACCCAAAGATATGGGTAGTATAGACACGGTCAAGTGATTGGGCACCCGAAGACTAAAGATATGAGCACTAAAGACCCTGTTAAGACACCGAGTACCCAAAGACCCAAATATAAAGGCTTCCAAAGATTCCGAACAACTTGACACTAGAGATCAAAACATGAGGAAACTTAAACATTCAAAACTTGGACACCCAAGACCTAGCCCAAATATTGGGCACCCAAACACCCAAAGATATAAACACCAAAGGCTTGAACCACTTGGCACTAAAGACCCAACCAACCGAGCACTAGAGACTCATAGATGTAGGTACAAAGTCCCAACGGTGTTGGCATAACTTGGCTGGCTGCTACCAAAATGAAAAAAGAAGAAATTCCCTAATTATCGCCCGGAATAGATGTGAGAAGGAAAAGTAAAAGAAGTGAGAAAGAATCCCTGACGCACGAATTTCCAACATGGTCTTTGCTCTTAGCCGGACAAAGGCTAACGAAAACTCGTTGAATAATAACTAGGACAAGAAAATATTGTTCCCAAATGCCTTTAAAGTACCCATAATTAAACCTTCGTCACGTCTTCCTCCTTTAGGGGTTGAATCTAAAGGTTTTTTTGGCCCTTTGTCAAGTGTCATGCAAGGAGACTTCTTGCACTAAAACCACAGATGTCCGCAAACGTTATTAGTACCATTCCTTTTTGGGTAACTGGCATAACTTTTGTTACAATCGTTGTAAAAGATTCTGGGATTAACTTTATTATCATTTCTTTAAAAAAGTTCATATATGGCTGAGTTTGCCTTTTTGCATCATATAGTTTCTCTTTATCAGCTCACCCTTTTCCCGATTTCTTTCGTTTTAGTTTCTCAGGTTTAGGAGGTAGTTTAATACCTGCATTAGTTTTGACAACATCATCTCTTTTAGGTTTTGTAACTGCATCATCCCCCTCCACGTCTATATTTGAATGGAGGCCTTCAACAATAGTATTACCACCTTCCATCTAAAATTAACAAAAATTGTAAGTAACTATTAAAATAAACAAGAAAAGGCAGAAAATTAGCTCTTCCTCAGCTTTCTACATGAAAAAAAAAAAAAAAGGAAGGCCCAACCTACTGGCTTTGAAAACAAAAAGACGCCTCCCTTCTCTTGGTTAAAACGATGTAGTATGGGAGATATATAACCCTCTCATTTATCAAGACCTAGCTCTCTTTTCTTGCTTTTTAAGCTTATTCATCAATTTCTATATATACATATCAAATGGACTATATTTTAATGAAAACTCTGTGAGTTGAACTTTGACAATAAGATACTTAATACTTTACCATCAAATATCCAGAGAGGCACGATTTTTGCCAAAAGATGAATGAAAGAAGGGAACCAGTCGTGTGCAAACTCTACCATACTAAAAACCACATTGCCTTAAATTTAAAGGATGGTCAACACACTTGTATTCATTTTTCCTCCAAACCACGAGATTGCAGCTGTGAAAGAAAAAAAAAAAAAAAGAAAAAAGAAAAAAATTAAGAACAATTCACAATTCAATTACTTTCTTAAAGATGATTTACAACTGTGATTTTATAAAAACACCCTCTTATATTTTCCTGTCATTCATATAATAACATCCCTAGTAAATTTTCTCAATTGACTAAAATACCCTTCAAATGATTTATTTAATTTGTGCACCCAACAAATCCAAATAAATATAAAGGGTTTCAAATTCAAGCAGGACCGGCAATACTTTCAACCTAATTAAAGAAAATAAAATTTGTGTGTCGGTTGATTTTAAATACAGTTCTAGAAATTTTTTTATTCATTCAAAATTGTGGGTTTACAACGATAGAAGTTGACTCTCAACAACTTTGCCGTGCCTTGTCATTTTCTTTTTGACAAATGGATACCCAATACGAAAACTCACACTAGTTGTCGGTGCAATTGTGTGGTTTTTGATGCACATGCAATGCGAGTAGAAACATCACATGAAAACACCCAATTGTTCAGAAACCACCGCACTTGAGGGTCCCTTAATGTTGGCAAATTATTGCGAAATCATGGCAATTGCAATTTTTTTTTTTTTTTGGCTTTTTGGGGGTAGGTTGCAATCTATTGGTCTCATAATGTGGCAAATTATTGAGAAATCATGGCAATTGCAATTTTTTTTTTTTTTTTTGGCTTTTTGGGGGTAGGTTGCAATCTATTGGTCTCATAATGTGGCAAATTGCAAATTTTTAGTGTCAATTTGTAGGGGGTAGGCTAGTTGGAATCAGAACCCGATGGGACCACCGTTTGTATTAATTTTAGACGCAATAATTGTAATGGCATGAACACAATTTTGCTAAAACAAGGTTTCTCATCATGGTCAACACAAAGAAATGAGATTCCTTGTCAGGTCCAAAATGTGCTATACGTCTTCTAGGGTTCTTAATGTTCCATTGAACATCTTAATTTGGACGATGCCTTTTCCGGCAACAAAACAAGGTGTAATGTTCTCCATGAATGTTGTTCTACTTATGCATGGTTTTATAAGTGGAAAACTACCCTTTATTAAAAGTAACATGATAAGAATGACTGTAGTCTAAAATCCACTTGGAGTCGGATCGTTTTCTGCCACTACTGTTAACAAAGAGAATATCGCGACTTATCTTCTGCAAAACTAGCATTTTCGGGGTTATTTCCATTTTGCTGTTTGATTCTAAGTTTATTATATTCAGAATTGATGTGCCTCTTCTTTGACATATGCAAGAGAAATAGTATTTTTACCATAAGCAGAGTTTTCCCTGAAATTTCAGTTATCTTTGTTTTTGATCTTGAAATCCATAATAATGGAATTGAGCTCATTGAGACAATACTTAATTGGCATGTCACCGATGCTTCTAGTGCACTTTATTAGTGAGAGAGACATAGGACTTTTAATTTCTTTTACGATCCCATAGGTGTTTTGTTTTTTTTTTTTTTTCTCAGATGGCTTCGTGCAAAACTCATTAGACAAGCACAATTCAATTGGGACAAATACTTTTATATCAACTTCATTTTTCTGATCTGTGGTCATGGTTTTTAAAATTGTTCTTTTGTCCAAGCAGAGTATCTTGCAAACAAGTTTGATTCAGGATAGCAAACATCTTGACATGCTACAAAAGAAAGCTGGTTTTGCGATCAAATATCTTGATTTTAAATTTTGGTGTTATCGTACTTGGATTCTACAAGAAATAAAACAAAAGTTTTGATACTATTTTATTAGGAGACGAGCCCATAGGTACAAAAGGTATGGAATAACGAAATAAAATAAAATAAAAACAGAAGAAAGAAAGAAATAGATGCACAGAGAGTTCCGCGATTTGCCTCGTAGCCTACATAAAGGTGCAAAGATGGACTAGGAATAGTTATTATCAAGCAAGTAAAAGACCCAAATACCCAAAGACCGAATAGACCCAAATTGACACCCACCCTTTCGCACAAAACAAACACAACACACCAAAAAAACATATTCAAAAAAATAAAAAAGCTAATCTTCCTCTTTGGCTCTTAATCCATCTCTACGTGTCCATCAAAGAAAGAAGGCCGAATATATAAATATATAGGCCAATGCAAATAGAAAAGTCAAAACAAGAGAAGACAAAGGGACAACAACATGAATCAGGAACAAGAGCCATAACTATTCCCACTGTCACGTGTGCTACTAGAACTCTCTTCTCTTGTCTTTGACTATTAACAATTTTATAGCGTTGCAATCGCTGCCTCTCTCTCTCTCTCTCTCTCTCTCTCTCTCTTTTTATAGGTAGATGTCATTGTTAATTTCAAAAATATTTCGTCCAGAAACATGCGTGCGGTGGTGCCGTCCCGACGATTCAGCGTGGGAAGGAAGCGTAGAGCTCCTTGAGTTTTTAGAATGTCCATAATTTTTTCCAGTCTTTGTCCACCGTCCGCGGCTACGGAGGGCCACCAACTCGCCGCCAAACTCCAACCATTCAAAAGCATGCACGAGAATGTGGTTGCAAATAAACAGTCCAAGAGAATACGGGAATGGAATAAAACACATCACTGCCAGCTTTACAATCCTGATTCTGGCAATCAAAACTCGTAAAACCATCTCCTCCGATGCAAGTTAACCCCCCATATCATATCGACCCTTGGGTCCTTAGGCTAAACACAAGCCCAATTCATGTACCAAAATCCAAAACTCGTACAAAAGTCCTCGAGAAATCAGTTCTGTAACCACAGCTCCATTTCTTTCGAAAATTCAGTCACTACAACTTTGAGGACAACAACTTGACTTCCCATCATCCATTTGAAAAGATCCTAACTCCATTTTGCCACATACAAACTCGGATCTCCACATCGGAGAATGAATTTAGACATCAAAGTTTACAGACATATCTCGTTCTTTAAACTTTAAGATTCATCATTCTATCCGCTAAAGTTAGCAAATTATTGCTCTTAGCAAAGAAAAGTGAATATTACTTTAAATACAAGAGACCAAAAGTATCAAGTAGAGTAAGAAACAGATGGATCAGGTTGAATCTGAGTCGGATTATTGCAAATTTCTGGTTATTCAGACTTCAAATATTTTGAACTATAGATTCATTGAAATTGAGTTCATTGAGTCTCTAGTCATTTGAATTTAAGATATCTTGGGTTTTGTGTTAATCAAGTCTCGGACACATCGATCTCAAATTCATTAGATTTTAAATATATTACATTTTGGTTATTTTAGATTTTAAACTCAAGTTATTTGGATTTCAGGTTTTACGGCTTTAGGTTATTTAGGTTAATGGGTTTCTAAACCAATTAGATCTTGGGTCATTTTGGTTTTGAATTATACAAATTTCATGTTATTTAGGCTTTAAGTGATTTAGGTTACGGGCCATTAATTTTTCTAACTAATAAGAGTTGAGTTGAGTTGAGTCAGAATTCTGACAGGTTAAGTCGAGGTATTGAGATCAAATTAGTCTTTGAATAATTTCAATAATTATTTAACTATTGCCATTTTGATTAATAATGTAAATGAAATGGACAAAAAATCCTGAATCTAGATTGAAGGATATGATACACAAATAATTTTTCAATCTAATAATTAAACATGTTTTATTTACCCTTTGTCTTAACAATCGTGGGCACAACTTGTAATTGCAAGATAAATATCTTTGAAACAATTTGTTTCAATACGAGTCATAACATTTCAGCTATATTTGTTAAAGATCATGACTTCTCTAATATTCCATTACTCCCCAACAAATGTGGCAAGTTTCAATCGCATAGTTGCAACCTTTTTGGTTAAAGAAAAATCACTTATATTAGTATTTTGATGTGTTCAAATCTAATTAGTTAAGGTTTGATTAGTTCGTAGTTTAAGTTAGTTTAGACTTCAAATTTCAAATTGTCAAAACATGTGCTTAAGTTTGAATGCATGGTTGAGAAGAAAAGGAAGGCTCTAACTTTTCTGATTTGTAATTTGAAATGTTGTATAAATTAGGACTAAATCAATGAAACAAGAACAGTGAAAGTTCCAGCAACTATCAGCTTCTCTCTTACTCATTTTCATTAGTTTTCTAGCAACTTTAGAACCAAAAATAGAAAGTTCTCAAGGATTTAGTATATACTAGAAGATCAATTTGTTTAGAAACTATTAGTGGTATTAGGGCTTAAAGATCCTTCAGAGATCTATCAAGTGTGAGAAAGATTGAGTTTAAACACTTGAGAGGAGAGAAAATTAGCAAGGAAAAGCCATTAAACTTCAAACACTAGCCAAAAAAAAAAAAAAATCTTAAATGACATCCAATAACTTTAATCCACCAGCAACACCTACGTTTTCAAGGGGAAAGTACCCCATTTGGGTTGTTAAAATAAAAGACTGTCTAAGAGTTTTAAATTTATGGGAATTGTGGAATGTGGAAGAAATCCACCTCCTTTGCTAAGCAATCTAATAACAATTCAAATCAAGCATCATAGTGAGCAAATGGAAAGAGGATTCAAAGCACTAACTTTTATTCATTTTAAAGTTTTTGATATAATCTTCACTAGGATCATGGCTTGTGAGATTGTAAAGGAGGCTTGTGAGATTGTAAAGGAGGCTTGAGACAAGTTTAAAGAGGAGTTTCAAGGGAGTGATAGGACTAAGCAACTGCAAGTGCTTAATGAAAGGAGAGACTTTAAAGTTCTACGAATGAATGATTTTGATATTATTAAAGATTACATTAACACATTGATGAAGATTGTAAATCAAATCTGGCTTCTAGGAGCAAAGATGACATATCAAAGGATTGTTGAAAATATTCTTATTAGTTTGCCTAAAAGATTTGAGTTTAAGATCTCATCTCTTTAAGATTCCAAAGATCTTTCTAAATTGTCTTTGACTAAACTTGGTAATACTTTACATGCATAAGAGCATAAAAAGACAATTAGATAAGAGGGATGTATTGAAGGTGCTTTCCAAGCTAAGCACAAGATCAGTCCACCACTTGAAAGCCAAAAGAATGATGTTGGAGAGAGAAGCCCCAAAAAAACAAAAACAAAAAAAAGTAGAATCAAGTTCAAAACACCAGCAAAGGTAAGTTTCCTCCTTGTGGAACTTACAACTAATCATGCTGAAAATGATTGTTCTTGGAAGGACAAACCTTAATGTAGATATTGCAAGAGGTTTGGACATATGGAAAAATATTATTGAAAGAAGTAGTAAGTAAATCAGCAAAGTCAGCCAAGGTAGTAAGTTTAACAAGCACATCTAATTGAGAATGAAGTTTAAGAGGAGCAACTATCTATGACATCAACGGAAAATGTGGTAGATAAAGAGATATCATTTCTAATAGTGGTTACACTAACCATATGACAAGCAAATTAGATTTGTTCCTAAATTTATAGCCAACTCAAGTTTCAATTAAGTTAGGAGATAGAGAGACAATTCAAGCTATTGGTAGAGGTTTAGTTAAGGTAGAAACCTCTTTAGGTATCAAGCTCATCCATGATGTGTTGTTGCCTCCTCATCTTGATCAAAATTTGTTTAGTGTTGGGAAAATAATGGAGAAAGGCTACTCTTTGATGTTTAAGAATGAGTCTTGTCTTATTTCTTATGCTACTGAGACTAAATTTTTTTTCAATTCCTATGAAAATTAAAAGTTTTCTTGAATTGGAATTCAAGTTTTCATCAAGGTTTTTTTACAAAGTTAGAAACAAAGTTTCATGTTTACTAAATGTATAGTGTGAAGTGCAATTGTCTTGAAATTTAAATGAAGTTGAATGAGAAGAAGAAAAGAATTGAATAAGCCTTGAGGCATATACATATGTTAAAGAAAGATTATTCTAATATACTTAAGATTAAAGTAGCAAATCAAGCTTCATTTCAAATTGCATCTCAAAATTCAATAATGACAAGTGAAGTTTCTAAAGATAGAAAGTTCATAAAATGCTTCAAACCAATGTTGAGATTTTTTCACAAATGCAACATAGTTATTATGAAATTTGCAAATATGAAGGAAGCAACAATGTTCTTTGGTTATAAAGAGGATCAACATAACAAATGTAAGAAGCACAATAGATTAGGGGTTCATTTGGCTCTTACTTTGTCAAAAGTCTTCCTTAGGTTCAAGTGTGTGAAGCTATTGAAGAATCTAAATAGGAACAACAAAGAAGCCAAGGAGGAATGTTAAAGATAATGGCTTTTCTATTATTCCATTACTCCTTAACAAATGCAACAAGTTCAATGGCATAATTTTAGAATTTTTGGTTAAAGAAAAATCACTTGTATTAGTATTATTATGTGTTACTTCAAATGTAATCAGTTAAGGTTTGATTACATTGTGGTTTAAGTTAATTTAGACTTCAAATTTCAAATTGTTGGAACATGTATTTAAGTATGAATGTATGGGTGAGAAGAAAAGAAAGGCTCCAACTTTTCCAATTTTGTAATTTAAAATGTTGTATAACTTAGGACTAAATCAATGAAATAGGGCACTTTGATAATAAGAAATGGTTTTCAAAAGTATTGAAAGGTTACACATTTTTATAACTAAATGATAATAACTAGAATTAATATTGAAGATAGTGAGTAAGGTAAGCATGTTCTTTAATTAAATAAGGGAGTTATGTGAATTTTGACTGATCTAAACTTCAAGAAAAATTATAGGCAGTGTAATCACAAAAAAATAAAGTTAAATTTCTTTATTTAAAATTTTTGTTTACCTTATAACTATGATGATAAATTTTTAATGGGTTTAACATTCACGATCATAGTTAGTTTAAACCAATCTTTTTTATAAAAATTAAAAAATATTTTATAAAATTTTCTTAAAAAAAAATGTGTAGCCTAGTTTGAAATCAAAACTAAAATTGAATTCAAATAAAACTAGATAGAAATCAAAGTTGATCAAGGACCAAAACCAAAACCAAAAACAAAAACAAATCCTGGGTAATTGATTTGATCTTAGATTATCTTAACAACGTACTTGAAATTAGAATCAAACCTATTTATGGTGAGGTTTTTTTAATAGTTTTATCTAAATGAGAATTGAATATAATCATGGTTCCAAATTCATCATTATCTTGGAATTTTCTTTTCTTTTTTATTTAATTTTTGGATTATATTTAATTTACTAAGACATTATATAAAATCCTATTACCATTATATAATAGATTGATAATATATCATGAAGAGTTATTCTTTACCTTTTTGTAATGCAGTGGATAGAGCTCATACCATGTAAGAGCCAATGTTTACGTATTACAATAGTTTACTTAACCAATGAGCCATGCCATGATTGTGTAATGATTTAAAGAAAAGCACTTATAGCCATTTGATTATATTAAACTTCCTTTTAAATTAGAGTAAATATATTTAATGACATTGAATAAATTCATTGTAGGGGTTTTTTCAAAATAAAAAGAAAAAAAAAATGTCTATGAAAGGATTATGCCTCCTAAGATTTGAACTCATTAGCTATGTATGTTATAAAATTATATAACCATTTGTTCAATTTCTTTAAATGTTTTATATGTTATTTCAAAATAAATGATAAAAAATAAAGAAAAGTTGTATCATTAGTATTTGAATTTATGACTATTTAATAAATGATCAAGTTTTTAATTGCCAAAGTAAAGGTGCATATTAACAAAAAGTTATTACTACTTTTATAAATATTAAGAGTTTGACATTTGTTCAACAAATCAATTTTTTTATTGATATGTTTATTATTATATCAAGGATCTTTTTTTTTATAATATTATTATAAAAATATTATTAATATTTTAAAAAGAAATTATGAAAATATATCAATTTTTTTAGGATTTGATTTTAGTAGTACAATTTACAATTAAGTGTATTTTATTTTATCATATGTAGGATTTGCATAAATCTCTATTACAAATTAGTGAGAATGAATTTTGCTTTAAGGAGAGTGAATTTTGTCTTAAGGGGAGTGACATTTGATATACTATTTAAAGTAAAAACTTTTTCAATTTTCAATATAGTCTAAACTTTTGTTTCAATAATTTTAAGGAAAAAATTTTATGATGACTAAATCGTTGAAACAATTGATTTCAAATTTCATGAAATTAGAGAGGTTTGATAAATTAAACTTTATACGATAACAAAAAAAGGTTCACTTTTTGTTAGTGTCACTGTAAGTGGCTTATGTTTGAAACACCATAAGACTAAAAGATTTTAAAATGAGACTATTATCGATAACAAAAAGAGACAAGATTAGGCAACAAATGATGAAATATGCAAGGAACATATCTTAAATGCAATGGGTGATTCATTATTTGATATTGATTTTAATTTTTAAATTACAAAGAAATTATGGGAGAAATTAGAAATCAAATACATGTAAGAAGATGTAAAGTAAGAAATTTCTTATCTTTATATTTAATAATTATAAGATGACTGATGATATATCAATAATAGAACAATTTATTAAGATTAAAAGAACACTCAATCACTTTTCATAACACAAGATGTTTATGGATGAAACCATTATTATGAGTTTAATAATAGACAAATTACCTCTTTCATAGAAAGATTTCAAAAGAAGTCTTAAGTACAAAATATATGATACTTTGAAAAGCTCGCTAACCATCTTCATGTAGAAAAAGAATGTCACATGTAAGAAGAAAACAAAGAGTACGGCTCTCATGTTTTAAAAATGTATATAGTTGAGGACGGACAATCAAGCAAGTCCTTTAATAAAAGGAAGAATCAATTTAATAATGATGAAAAATAAGAAAAGTAGCAAAAAAAATATGAAAAATGTCATTTTTACAAGAAGAAAGGATACTATAAATTTAAATGTTGTCTATTTAAAAAGCATAAGGAAAAATAAGCATCTTCTGGAATAATAAATGAGAAAATAGTTTCCATGGTCACAGAGATCAATTTGGTAAAAGTTAGCATTACATGGTGGATTGATTTTCGGGTTATTTAGCATGTTTAAAAAAACAAAAGTCTCTTCAAAAGATTAAAAGTAGTAATTAATAGTATTTTTTGTATGTATGAGAAATTTTAACATATTTTATGTTAGAATTTACTTATGAGAGAGTCATTACTCTTACTAACATATTTTATGTTTTAAAAGTTAGGAAAATTTTAATTTTAAATAGTTATTTTTGAATAAATATGAGTTTAAACTTATATTTGAGGCTAATAACTTTATTCTCTTTAAAAGGAGTGCATTTTTAGGAAAGAGTTACCTTTTTGATAAGATGTTCAAAATTCAGTATTGTTTCTAATAATAATACTAATATTTTCACTTATATTATTAAGTATTTTTCTTTATGACATAATAGATTATAACAAATAAATTTTAAAAGATTATATAATATCATTAAATTAAAATTATTATCATATTTTGATATATCCAAGATAAAGGCACAACTTGTATGTTAACAAAAATAACTATAAATGAATTTTCAAGCATTTAAAGAACTTTATGTATGCTAAAATTAATTCATAATGACATGTGTGATTTGCTTAACATGCGAACATTAAGAGGAAAAAGATATTTTATGAACTTTTTGATGTTTACTTTTGAATTCTATCATATTTACTTGCTACATTTATAAATGAAATTCCTAAAAGATTGAAAATTTATAAATTTGAAATTGAATTGTAATGTGAATCTAGTATTAAATGTTTATGATCTGATAAAAGAAGAGAATATTATGACATTGCTTTCTTTACATCCTTAAGGATTATTCATTAAATAACTACTCCTTACATATCACAACAGAATAATTTTGC
Organism: Rhizophora apiculata; assembly: GCA_037832385.1. Taxonomy (NCBI): domain Eukaryota; kingdom Viridiplantae; phylum Streptophyta; class Magnoliopsida; order Malpighiales; family Rhizophoraceae; genus Rhizophora; species Rhizophora apiculata. Next base: position 3,795,882 of record CM075427.1, read on the forward strand.
TAAACACAACAATTAAATAATGATAGAAATGGTCAATGTCATATTGTTGAATTACGACTTAAGTTATGGATTTTAAGGTGAGATATTACTTATAGCATGTCATATTTTGGATAAAGTTCTAATAAAAAGGAACAAAACAACCTTATATGAATTATATAATAGAAGAAAATCAAACCTTAATTACTTTCTAAACCAAAAAGGAAAAAGTTAGGTGAAAGAGGAAGTAAGTGTATTTTTTCGGAATATGCTCATAATAACGAGGCCTATCAATTCATAGTCATAGAATTTAATAACTCTATATTTGTTAACATAATCATATAATCGAGGGATGATATTTTTGATGAAAATAAGTTCATTTCTATTCCTAAAGTTTTAAACAAAAACAAGTTCATAATAAAGAAAATGATATGTTGACAAAAGGAAATAAAAGTGACGAAGTCATTGAACTTCGTAAAAGTAAAAGAGTAAAGAAAGTAAAAACTTTTTATTCTAATTACTTCATATTCTTAGTGAAAGGAATAAGATAATCAGTAAGTAATCAAATTTTATATTATTTTAATATTAAAAATGATCCCAAGAAATTTAGTGAAACGATGAAATTGTAAGATACTATATTTTGGAAGAAAGTAATAAATGATGAAATTACAAGATACTATGTTTTGGAAGAAAGTAATAAATGATGAAATGGATTCCATTATAGGTAATAAGACCTGGAAATTGTTATGCCTTCCACTTGGTTTCATAAAGAAAAATGAAGGTTAATGGAACTATTAACAAGATTAAAATTATGTTGGTTGCAAAAGGCTTTATACAAAATGAAATTATCGATTAGTTTGATACATATTTACCAAGGGTTAAAATTTCCATAATCAAGCTACTCATTGCACTTACCTCAATTCATAGCCTAATAATTCATCATATAGATGTGAAAATAACATTTTTAAATGATGAATTAGAAGAAGAAGTATATATGGAGTAACCTAAGAGATTTGTTGTGCTTGGTCAAGAGAGAAAGAAAATGTATAAATTGGTTTAGTCCTTTTTATGGACTAAAACAAACACCTAAGTAATGACATCAAAAATTTGAAAAAGTGATGCTTGCTAATGAATTCAAGATTAATGAATAAGATAAATATATCTACAAAAAGTTCAAAAAAAGAAAAGGTGTCATTATTTATTTATATGTGAATGACATGTTAATCTTTAAAACTAACATAGAAAAATTTGAAATTAACAAATTGTTTTTATCTTGTAACTTTGACATGAAAGAAATGAGTGAGACAAATATCATCCTTAAAATCAAAATCTTATAAGATCAAAAGAATATAATGCTTTCTCAATCACATTGCATTAAAAAGATTTTTAGTAAATTTAATCACATAAATTGTATTTTAAACTCTACCCCGTTTGTTTTTAATATGAATTTTACCAAGAATTTTGGAAGTCCAGTATCGCAACTAGAACATGCCAAGGTGATAGGATGTTTAATGTATGCAATGACATGTACAAGGGCAAATATAACCTATGTGGTTAGAAAAATACATAGGTATACAAGTAATCCAAGTGACCTACATTGACATAAATTAAATAGAATCCTAAAGTACCTAAAGAAAATAAAAAATTATGACATAAGTTACATAGATTATCATTTTATAGAAAGATACTTAAATGCTAATTAGATCACTAATAAAAATAATCATACTTTTACTAATAGATGAAATTTTATATTTAATGGAGTGCAATTTCTTGGGTTTCCAAGAAACAAATTTGCATAACATACTCTACTATAGTTGTAGAATTTATAGCATTAACTTTAGCAAGTAAAGAAGCAGAAAGACTAAGGAATTTGCTTTATGAGATTCTTATATGGCAAAAGCTAATAAGACCCATTTATATACATTGTGATAATATTGTGATTCTAGCAAAACATACAATTAAGTATAGAATGGTAAATCTAGACATATTGGATTTAGACATAACTATATAAGAGACTTACTCATGAATGGAGTGATCACGATTGATTTTGTAAAATGAAGTCAAAACATGGTAAATCTTATAACAAAAAGATTAATAAGAGACGTAATGAATAAGACATTAAGAGGGATGAGTCTCAAGCTCATAAATACAAATCACTTATGTTAAAAACTCAATTTAACAATTAATATAACATCAAGTCTTGAGTTTAATGAGTCAAAATACATTATTAGTGTGATTAAAGCATTATAATTAATTTTTATTTTCATCTCAAGGTTATATGGTGCTTAGTTCTCATAGTGAAATTGGGAGAATGAGTTTTAAGGCTTTTAACAAAATTAAAAAGAGTACTTTATAGTGGAGGTCTCAATTTATCTATATGAATGTGAAATGTTTAGGTTATTCCAATAAATTAAAGAGTTTAGTTTTAAAATATTTATGAAAATAATATGAATATAAACCTTTAATGTGTCAATTAATTAAAAAAAAAAAAGTATAATATTATATAATCATTTGTGTGAATTTGTTCTATAACTTGTTAATAAGATAACTGATTTAAAAATTATCTACCATATTATTTAAATCTATTATAATATACTTTTCAGCACCATTACTTTGTCTATGATAAGATTGTGAATTGATATCATATGGTGTAAAAATACATGACTATTGGTCCAACTATTATAAATAATTATTTATTTTTTATATTAAATAATAAATATGATTTTAATAAATAAATAAGATTAGTGTTTGATGAGTTTTAAATCCAAAATCCATGGGTTGCAACAAAAAGTTATAACCACTTAACTAAAAAAAAATTATACAATAATTAATAATTAAATATTTTATATATCATTTTAAAATAAATAATAAAAAATAAAAAAATTATATTTTTAATATTTAAATTTATAATTATTTAATAAATAATCAAATTTTTAACTATTAAATTAAAAATATTTATTAATAAAAAATTACTCCACTTTTATAAATATAAAAAATTTAATATAAGTATAAAAGATATTAACATTTATTAAATAAATTAAAATTTTTATTTTTTTTTAATATTTTTATTATAATATTAAAATTTTTTTATAATATTATTTTATAAATATTATAAATATTTTAAAAAATAATTTAAAAAATATATTAATTTATTGTGAGTTTAATTTTAATAATTTAATTTATAATTAAATATATTTTATTTTATTTTATAAAAAAATTTATATAAATTTATATTATAAGTTGTTAATAGCAAATTTTTTTTTTTAAAAAATCACATCAAGTAATCATCTTTTATTTTTTAATATAATTCAAACCAATGTTACAACGTTCATAACCTTGATTTGAAAATAAGAATGATCCAAATAGACAGCTTTGCGTAATAGTGGCGTGTCATGTACGTGAATAGGGAAAACCCATTAGATAGTTAAGCTAACAAGAAGAATATTAAAACTCCCTTATTATTTTATTTCAACATCTAAATACGGATTAATTAAACTTTACAGACGCGACAGAGCCAAAATTTGTTCACGAGGGTGATCATCATAGCCTGCAGGTACCCTCTTTCCTTTACCGTTGTTGGTTTGGACCAGCTTGCTAGTATTGTTCTTGCTGGAAAGATTCCCATCAGAAACTGCAAAGTTCTGTGCCAAAGCCCGCAATTGGACCTTCTGAATCTTCCCAGTTGAAGACTTCGGTAACTCAGGCAGGAAGTGCACCCTCTTTGGCACCATAAAATGAGGAAGATTTTTCCGGCAGTAGGCAATAATGTCAGTTTCTTTAACATCGTCCATTAATTTCTCATTTGATGAGTTACTTTTAAGTGCAATAAAAGCACAAGGACTCTCACCCCAGAGAGGGTGAGGCATTGCCACCACAGCTGCTTCCAGTACTCTTGGATGCCTGTAAAGTATGGACTCCAATTCTACACTGCTGATGTTTTCACCACCAGAAATGATCACATCTTTTGATCTGTCCTTGATCTCCAAGTAGCCATCAGGATGTATTACCCCAACATCCCCAGTGGCAAGCCATCCATTGTTGAAAGCCTTTTTGGTAGTTTCAGGATCCTTGAAGTATCCTCTCATGATGCTGCTTCCTCTCAGGACAATCTCCCCCATTGTCCTGCCATCCCGGGGCACGCTAGCCATTGTTCTGAGATCCTTGACATCCACATCAGCAAGCGTCAGAATGCTGACACCTTGCCTTGCCTTGAGTTTCGCTTGCTCATCGTGTGGGAGCTGGTTCCATTTGGCCTGCCACTCGCACACAAGCGCTGGTCCGGTGGCCTCCGTGAGGCCATAAGCATGAGTGACATGGAATCCAAGCAGCCTCATTTTCTCCAGCAGAGCAGCCGGCGGAGGTGCTCCACCTGTGAGTATCTGAACAGGATAATTGATCTGTCGCTGCTCATGAGGCTTGGCCTCAAGGAGGATGCTGAAAACAATGGGCGCGCAGCACATATGGGTCACTCTGTGCAGCGAAATGTTTCGGTACATATCGCAGGCGGTGGCGTTGCGCATGCAGACATTGGTTCCACCACGGGCAGCAACACCCCAGGTGAAGGTCCAGCCATTGCAGTGGAACATTGGGAGGGACCACAGATAAACTGGTTCGCCTCCCATTTCCCAGCCAATAATTAGGCTAAGGGTGCTAAGGTAGGCACCTCTATGGCTATAAACAACTCCTTTGGGCTCTGAGGTTGTTCCAGACGTATAATTTAAGGTTATGGGATCCCATTCGTCTTCAATCTCACTAGGGACAAACCCCGGATTTCCCTTAAGAACAAGTTGTTCATACTCCAATTGCAAGTCGTTGAGCAGGTGGACATGGCCCGTAGGGTTGTCAATGTCGTCAATGACAATGACCAAAGGGATACGAGCAGAATCAGATTGGCCACCCATAAGTATCTGGAGGGCCTCGGTTGCCAGGGGAACGAACTGGTAGTCCACAAAGAAAGCCTTGGCATCTGAGTGCCTGAGAATGGTGGCTATGTTCTTGGCATCAAGCCTTGTGTTGACGGGGTTCAGGACAGCCCCTGCCATGGGCACAGCAAAGTGCATCTCATACATGGCTGGAATATTCGGAGCCAGCACCGACACCTGTTCGCACAAGATAACCAAATTAACTCTCGGAAAATGCTTTATATATCACCATCGGGAAATGATCTTGATTCATATACAAATACAAGATAGTAGAATGATGATGAAGGGATGAACTTACAACATCGTTCTTGACAATGTTTAGCGAACGCAGAGAAGAAGCAAGGCGGCAGCAGCGCTCATATGTCTGCCTCCATGTGAAACGAGTGCCTTCATATATGACAGAGGTACGATTGGCGTAAACCGCAGCAGCTCTCTCCAAGAACCTTATGGGGGTGAGAGGAACATAATTTGCATCACATTTTGGTAACATTTCCATCTCACTTGAAAGCATTTCTGGCTATAGTTGAGACTTGAGAGCTAGGAAGAGAAGACAGACTTAAGCTTTAGAGTGAATGGCTTTTGTGGTTTTTTTTTTTGGTATGCGTAGCTCGTTGCAGTGTGGTGGGTTTATATAGGCAAAAGGTCTTGCGAGATTATGATAAGCAGTTTCATTACTGTTTGACATAATTATTTTTCTTTCACTTATAATTTTGATATTAATGTATTTAAAATTTCATCGTTATAAAATAAAATTTTTAAATATACTTACCAAAATAAAAATTAGTAAAATAATCCAAATATAGGTTTATATATATATATATATATATATATATATATATATTGAATCATTAACTATTACCTTGAATAATATATTATTATGTTAATTTAAAAAATCAATATGGATTTCCCCAAGGGGTAAACAGGAGGAAAGAAATTGCAGGGACATTACCCTAGAATTTGAACAAGAAATTGCCTCAAAGTTTCTTTCTTTCTCTGTCTACGGTCTCGTTAGGTGGGGCTGCTGGACTCACATCATCAAAACTTCCGCGTATATTCTGGTTAAGGTGACCGACGGTTTAAATATACATATACAAACAAGACTACTATCTCGAATAATTTGTTGTTTGTTATGTTAATTTGAAAGATCATTATGGACTTCCAACAGGGGAATAAAATTGCCGGTAGAGATCTACACTGGAATTTGAACACAGGAATTGACTCAAATTTCCTCTCTTTCATTACATTCCCATTACCCGGGGCGGCGGGACTTCTCCCCCACCTAACTACCGCATGTTTTCCCACGCACCTGCTCATAGTCCGTAGACACACAAGTAGAGGGAAATTGCTGCAAAACTTCTGCCAAAATTCCAGCTCCTTTCAAGAAATCTAGGAACTGTTCATGGTCACCCAAACTTTCAAGCCAAAAAAAAAAAAAAAATAATAATAATAATAATAACAGGTCTGCATAGACCATAGCAACTTTGGGAAGAGACACTAGACAAAGCATGTTGGGGGTAGGTGATTTGAACCAATGGTTGAATTTAACTTGAAAATTACAGGAAAGAGAAGTATATTTCTGTTGAGAATTGCCCATGAGAAATAAAAATGGAAGGTAGACCCAAAATATATGCATAAAATTAGATGTAAATCAATTATAATCATTAATTACATTTCATTATTATATAAATTACACATTAATTATAATTAATAATTATGATAGGCCTCTATATCTAATCGTAGGTTCATTTTTGACAAGAGAGCTCCATGAGATAATGTTAGGTGTTCAAGGAACATTATCAGGCTAAGGTGGGACTCGTTGTGTCAGACGTTTGTTTTTCTTTTTTCTTATTTATTTGCCCTATATATAAAAGTAACAGATTTATTTTCATCCACGGAATTATTTACCTTTTTCTTTTTTTTTTTTTTTTTTTTTTTGGAAAAATAGAATTATTTGTCTTTATTCCACATAACTAGCCAGGAAACCCATACAAGGAATAAGGAAGATATATATTGTATATTTATTCCGAAGGGCACTCATGACTCGCTTGCATTCAAGATTTTATTTTATATATATATATATATATATATATAATATTTGTGATTATTTGTGGCCATTATTTCTAAAGTGGTCCCATGGTAATAAAAGCAAAATGACAAATAAGGGGGCCCAAGGATAGGTGCGAGTCCAAGGCAATTGCAGGCAAAGAGATTGTTGCTCGCTTGAACAAGAAAATGTCCTTTTCTTGACCGGGATAAAAAATTGAAGAAAATGAAACAAAGGTGTACCTCGTGTGGTGGTTGTTTTGACCAAAAGAAAGTAACCAAGAAGTTGCATGCCAATGACAAAAAGAAAAACAACAAATCATGACAATGAAATATTTGTTTCATTTTCGAGTTTAGAATCTATCTAAGAAAGATACATAAATATTAATTGTGTATCTTCCTCTCTCGTCACTAGGTAGTGACTACAACGTAACGTGGATTCCCATCCATTCCTATTTCATTTTATAGAAACACGAAATAGGGATTGAACTCTTGTTACACACTAATTTGAGGGCTATAACATTATTGGATTTTTCCTTTTATTTAACTAGACAAAAAAAGTAACTCGAAATATATATATATATATATATATATAAGAATAATATTTCATTTGTTTTTATAAAATATGAAAACATCAATTATTTTCTCAAAATAAGAATTAATCGACTGATTCCACTGTTAACTCAACGATCGGACCATTAATCCGTTACGCTAAACCTTAAATGGGATCCGATTTCAAGTTGAAAGGCTATGGGGTATATAGCAGAAACGATGGGATGGGATGGGAAACAATTGGCAAATGTTCAGGAAGGCGAAGCGGTACAACTAACACTGGCATGGAGTTTAGCTGCAGGAAAAGGACCACAGTCAGCCTCCTTTTAATTAATTAGATATAAAAATATGGCATGAATCGGCAGACCAGAAGGCTTCTTGCAGTAATGTAATGAATTTATAAGCCTACTATGTTTATGTTTTTCAGAGTCCACGGTAGATACCAGATATAAGTATGTAATGCTGACCAAAAGACCAATGGCTAATTATTTTTTTAGTTGGGTTGGTTGGTGTAAGAAAGACAAGCTATAAGAAAATACAGAGAAGAGAAGGGAGCAAGTTTCCGCTGATATGGACAAAACGAATTTTCCTCATCTTTTGCCGGTCTCTCTATAAAAAAAAAAAAAAAAAGTTACAGACGAAAAACGCTCCGTCAATTCACTGAGAAAGGAACTCCCTACTCGTTTTCTGTGGAAGTAACGTCCGAGGTAGCCCCTGTTTAGGATGGGTATACTTTTTCTCGAATTACTCAAATTTTAAGTATTATTATAGGGCACGTCTTATTTTTATTTTTCTGAAAATAAATTATTTCTTCAAAAATTTACAATAATTAGTAAAATATCAAAAAAAAAATTTTTTTGAAATTTTGTGTTCTACGAGATTTTCAAATTATTATTATTTTTAAATTCAGAAGATAAAAATCGAATTACAACGAAAGGAATTATTTGTGAGCGCATGAGAAGAATAGAATCTGAGCACCAAGAAGAATTGAGAATTACTTATTGTCAATCGTAATTTTATTTTCTCGGAAAATTTAAGGAACACAAAAGTATCAATTGAAAAAAGCAAAGAACCTTAGAATTGAATTAGTACCAAACCGGCCACTTCCATGTAGAAAAACACACTTAAACGCGTGTCTAGTCGTCACAGAGTAGAATTTGGACTTTTGAATTTTGAAAGATATGAACACTCTAATTCCCGGAAAAAGAGGACAAACGGCCGATGGCTAAACCAAAAATGCAGCCAGATGAGCAAAACTGAAATTAATATAAACATATATTTTTACTAGGTTCGAGAACCCCTTTTTTGTTTTTTTTTTTATTATTATTTTTTAGTTTACAACTTTACTTAAACGGAACAAATAAACATGTATTCTTGCTTATAATTTATACATAGTGGCAATTGGCATAATCTCTTTATATGGGGTGTGCCAATCTCTCCTTTCTTTTTTTTTCTTTTTTTTTTTTTTTGGTGATATCTAGAGGAAGAAAAAAAAAAAATTCTTGGTATGGTGGGTCGGTGAACTTGGAATATATTAAAAATTAGAATTGCTTGTGTATAATATTCCCCACCGGCCATGAAGGCCAACCAAAAAAAGTCTAAAAAGCCTGGAATTCAACAAACATTTTAATGTTTTATTGTATAAAACAAGTATGATGCATTACAAAATAGAGAGCCGGAGTAGCCGTTCCAAGTCAAATCACGTGTAGGCTTTCTTTCTCCCCCCGTGTTTTTCGAGTAATGCCTTTTCCATTTTGCGTGACTGTCATTTTTTTTTTTTTTTAAATTTTCCCTTTGTGTGGGGGTGTGTGTTTGTTTATGGTTCTTAAAATAACCCAAAAAGACTGTGGTCACCATTTAATGACAACGACCGCCAACCAGAGAATGAAAACTGTCAAAGACTCAGTTTTTATCACTAACTGACCTTGGAGTTTTAACCTGGACGGCGTTGGAATGCGTCCAACGGACACCTGGCACACCATCAGCCATGGCCGTCAAGGTTGGTTGACAGGGGCGGGGTTATATTTTCTCGAGTAATCGATGTCATTCGGCCCCCCTACTGTTTCCAACTCAAAGCCGAGTTCTCTGGCATCGTTTGGACGCATCGATGCAACCACCCGTGTTACTGAATTATTATTATTATATTTTAAAAAATATAATTAATAATTATTATCGTACATATAAGTTTCTAAATTTTAATTTTTATCTAATTTTTATTTATTTATTTATTTTTATTTTTAGATAATATAAGCATATTCTTATCATCATCTCAAAAATTTTAAAAATATTTTTGATAAATACAAATATAATAAATTTAAATAAATATAAAATATTTTATATTATACTTATATATATATATATATATATATAATTTTGTCCACTTAGGTCTTCTAAATTTGTATGCACGAAATCCAACACAGAGTCTGAATCATAATTAATAGGGAGACGACTCCTTCGCCGCATATTAATTGGATGGTAAGTCTAAGCGATATGGTTTGAACATCACCGGACATGGCACAACGTGGCGAGAGCCATGCCAAGCTCGGCCCTCCTGACCCTGTTGCCTGATAGAGTTGGTAAATGGACGAGTTGAGGTCGGACTTGAACAGGATCCTTTTCGGTTTCCTGTCATATGGTCTTTTTAAGTACTTTGAGTTTTAATTTTATTAAATTTTAAATATATCAAATTCAATTTCATTCAATTTTAAATTTATTAGGTTACACATCAAATTTGATTTGTCAAATTTTAAATATATTATTAAAATTCTACTTATTGAAATTTTAAATCAGTTGAATTTTAAATTATTTAAAATTCTTTAAATTTCAAGTATTTTAAATCATTAATAATTATTAATATTTTTTTTCAGTCAGTATAAGTTGAATCAGATAAAATGACAAACAAATTAAATTTGAATTATTAAGATTAAATTAACATTTGTGATCTTTAATGTCTATTATGTGTTAGTACATATGGATATTGTTTTAAGTCTCAGTTTTTTTTTTTTTTTTTAATTCAGTTAAAAAGAATTAACATACAATGATCAGAACAGCAGAACCAAATGGGGCTCTAGCATTGAAAATATGGGTGCGGGCGTGTAGGTAAACGAGAGGTGGTTCACTTAATACCTTGCGTGCCAACACACCTTCAGAATGCAACTTGTGCACTTAAAGCACACGCCAGGAATTTTGTCTCGCACCATTGGCAAGGATACGCACAACCACCATAATTACAAGATAGAATGTAGGCAAAGGTTTTCTGCAGCCACTTGGGAAAACATGCCTCATTTTAGTTTGATTTTCTTCCCACACGCACGTATGCATGCAATCATTACCATGAGTAGAAACTCGAATTCTCATAGATAGAGGCCTTTCATGAAAAGTGTGATAGCATTCAGAAACTAGAACTCTCACTGGATAAGTTGGATCAGTGCAACCAGGAAAACAAGGCTGAAGACTGAAAATTTTTACACTAGAGTTTTATTCCTTCAAAAATTTGAAGGGCAAAGGAGAAATAGGGAACTAGGACAAAAGGGAAGGGCTGAAGGAAAAGGTATAATTATCCATTCCAACATAAAATTTGTAATTTGATCCATGCCACACGTTCTACAAGTGCAGCTAATTAAAGTACAAAAACAGAAGCACACTCAAGGATACCATTGAAAATTTCCTAAGTTGGTGGAGAGTCCATCTGAAGTCTCGTCTTTACTTCATCTTGAAGAGCTTGGAGATTCTTGAATTCTTCTGTGTCTGAAAAGCTCTCAGCCTGGCATTCCATGGACAAATTTCATTACTTAGATTAGTGAAAAAATGTTATGTGAAGAACCAGCATTGGTGCAGCTAGACCTGGCCAACAGATTAATGGTCAACAACAGAAAAAGACTACTTCCAAGTTATGTCAAGCATCTTGCCTGTTTAACTACATTTTGCAGGTGCATCCCAGCTGCAAAGAGTTCTCGCCGGCTACCAGTTGAAGAAGAAATTTCCAGATACACCTTACACAATTCTGACGAGGCATGTGCAAAGTGTTTGAATCGCTGCCTATCATTCCACAAGCCAGAACCCTGTGAAGGCATCATGAAATGAAGGTTAAAGAACCAAAATGAAAAATACAGTTGTAGCTTTCCAACCTAAAATTACTTACGAAGTAGAGGAAAGGAATTTGTAGAAAGGAAAAATTAAATGCCAGATACAGAAAAAGAAAGCAGGCAAATGCAAGACATAGCAGCATATGCACAATAACAATTGCCATAATGTTGAAACAGTTTCCAAGAATTTGCTACATATCAAATCCTAGTGATGTGCAATTTAAATGTTAGGAAATCAGTGGCTGTGCAGAAAGGGTTCATGGGCTAATTGAAAATGTGAATGTGTATTAAAGTGGAACAAAAATGCGAGCTTCATGTTTGAAAAAATTCAAAGGTCAATCAGAAACCATAGGGTGGCCATTAATCTTATTGTAATTTTTGAAATAAACAAAATATCATCTCAATCAAAAGATAGTTAGCCTTCTTACTGACATGGGGATTTGAGTATCATGGAGTGATTGGAAAGTTGGATGATCAAGGTAGTTGATGCTGCCTCTTCTGGCAGTTATGCTCTGCATAACTAGAGATGGGAACAATGTTGGGTGTTGATTTTTATTCTCTTAATTTATGAGACAAATTAAATTTCTTAGTAATCCTGCTCGAAATATGTGTTAAAATTTATGACTTGTGATGTTTTTGACAACAACGTTTCTATTGATTGCTTAGCCAGGGTCTAGCAAGAGAAAGAGGTAGTTGTCTGGCAGTGAGAATGGAGAGGACCACATGTTAGAAGGTTATGCCTGTACTTGAGAAGGATTAAATGTTACAAGGAATTGGATCTGCATCTAATATTTTAAACTTTTAAAGAGGATTGGACTGGAAATAAGATATCACATCAAAAATTCAAATGTCTGTGTGCACAAACAAGTGCTTCATTTACTGGTATGTAAACTACATGAAATTCTCACTCCTGATTAACCGGTGAAAGCCACGTCCAATATCAAGCAGAAAATTAATCAGATTAACAGATCTGTTATGCGAAGACCTTACAAGCTTTAGTGAATAATATTTATAACTGTTTTTATCACATCCTCTTAAGTTATCCCAATTCAAAAATAATTCATTTTGAACTCTCAAAGCAACAATTGTAGAACAGAGAATATTTAATAAATACCTGATATGATCTAACTTGTTTCATAAGGGCTTCAGAGCACATTGTGAGATCTCCTCTAATTTTATGCCATCTTGCATATAAGCCCCATATATCTGCTCTACTCTCAATTCTAACTATCTGCATCATTGTCAGACACTTGTTTAAGACTTGCCACTGTGTCACTCTGATGGAGAAAAAAATGTTAAATCACTTATCTAACATAAACAGAGCCGACTTTCACAACATTTCCAAGTTGGTTAACTTGCAAAAATATTATAATCAAAGCATGGATTCATCTGGATCAGCCACCAGCCTGGCCAAGTTTGCCGAAATCATGACTAATAACAGTGGGAATATGATAGATGAAAACTCAGTGGTTTATCATTCCCCATGAAAAGTGTATCTCCATTGTTTATTCTTTCTTCTCTCTCTTTTTCACTTTTGGACATTTCTTGCATGCTTACCCTAGTTTTCTCTAAGTTCCTCCCATTCTTCCCTCTTCCTCAGTATACCTCTCCTTCTCCGACCTATAGTCCTATATTAGAGTATTTCCTTGGTAGAAGCATGGTGCCCAAAAGACTAAGTTGTTCTCAAAGAGTGACTAAGGTCCTACTTGGAATCACACCTATACAAACAAATGCCTGTATGCTTGGATCAATTCTAACAGATGGGAACAGAGGAAAGAATCTTAAAGGGGAAAAATATCTAAAAACCTGCTGCAGAATTTTTCCCAGCAACTCTATCAACTGCTCAGTCTCCCTTGGCCTTCCACCTTTTGATTCTGACTCATCTATGGAACCATTATGATTAACATCCATGCAACTAGAACTACAATCATCAGTCACTGCAAGGCATATAAAATCTCTACTTGAAGCCCGTGCCTCAATTTCTTGCATTATTCTCCCCAACAATGCAACATCAATTCTTTTGCTGTTACTCAACTGCAAAACCATCTTCAATGCTTCCAGAGCCTACCAATAGAAAATAAAATTAGAAAAATGCATCAACATGTTGTACAATAGTATTAGTCTCATCCTAGAGAACCTGCTGTTGCAACATTGTTTCAGTCAACTGTTTCCTTAAATCATAAATGCATAGATGCTCAAGCAGACAGAAAAACAATGAAAGCAGTACTGGAATGAGACTGCAAATAACAGTCTCAGAGAAAAAGGTTATGGCAATTGGTGATAATAGGACCAATAGGCATATGAAGCTGTTGTGGCTTCAACACAAATTGGAAAATTTATTTCATAAGTGAAATGTAGGACTTGAACCTGAGACCTTGGTCTCAGGTTGGACAATAACAATCAAAAGTAACATAGATCTTCACAAGCTATATCAAAAAAAAAACAAACAGACAAGCATGTAAATTTAAGAATACCTGTTGAATATTGCCCACGTCCATGGCTACTTGACTGAAGTTTTCCCACAATTGCCAGCTTTCTCGTCTGTCAGAAAGTTGCATTATATGACCTGGCTACAAAGTGCAAGCACAAGGAAAATATTCTCTGTATGCATGTGTGTGTGCCTGGGAGAAAGAACATCAAAGACTAGAAAAATGTTTCATAAAACTGGCATACTTAAACTTGAGGGCCTCCTTGAAAGCAATGAAAGACTCTTTACTCCTCTTCTTGATCATATGTCTGCATGTAGTAGTTTGAAACATCAATAATCTTAATGAAATTTATGCATCTCATAACCCAAAGAGAGATATACTACTGAGCTACCAGAAACCTAACCATATATTATTGTCTCCTAAGATTTGCATATCAGGCCTTTTTTTTTTTTTTTTTTTTTTTTCAGTTTTGCCACTTGGACAAAAGCAGTGGGACAGGCAGAAATTGAGGATTATATGCAGATCAAAATCAGGAGCTTATGCAATTGAAATAGACAAAATATATCAAAAGATGTCCAAACAACATACTAGAAAAGCATAGTCCACTATAATATAAAGACACAAAAAGTATGAATAAATAGAGTCACAATGTAGCTCCATCTAAGCTCATGTTCTGCTCTTCCAAACTAACTCATAACAGAAAAAGGAGTTGATTGAGTCTAGGTACACTGTTACATAAATCTCCAAGTCCAAAACTTTTCATCAAATGAATTTGCTGTTACCCAGTAAAAACCAAAGACCTTTAAGAATCATCTACTGCACCCTCTAACTTTTAACACAATGCAACAATCAAGGATTTACTGAATGGAATTAATTTCCATCAAATTAAGCTTTTCCTCCTTATTTTCTTGAAGATCATCAAATTTCAGAATCCTATGCAATCTTTGATAAAGAACAAGCTTTCTGAGGAGACAAAACTCTACCTCCTTCCACATCTCATACCACAATCACCCAGACAAAAGGTTTATTCTGCCACTAGATCCTTTACATTCATCCAGATCCTCCCCATTTCTAGTTGCCAAAGCTGCATACAAAGATTTCCAAACTACAATGCCTATATTTCCCCATCATGCAAATAGCATCCCCTGCTGGATGGATGACACACATATAAAAAAGAATGAAGAAGAGTAATCAAAACACCTTTACCTTACTTTTCCTTCAGAAAATTGTCAGGGTTTTCCAAAACAAGAGCAGAAATATGGCACAAAGAGGAGCAATCTCAAAATTATGTTATCTTCCTGGTTTATACAACCTTTGTATAAGTCCTGAGAATCACATTTATTCCCTTAAACTTCTAAGATAGCTCATTATGAAACCTTAAATTATCTACCTGAACAGCTATATTACTCTTTGAGTGCTATTCCCACCCAACAGCCAATAAACTTCATTTCTTTCTTAATCTAGTCATATCTGGAACTTCTCCCTTTGTCTTATATCATTAAAAATCTCAAACTAGAAGCTACATGTAAGCTTCCAAATGCCCCACTGCTTCCTGTATCCTTACATCTGTCATTCCAGTCAGTAAAGCAGCCTTATTCAGTCCTCAAACATGCTGCACCAATTTGATTGGACTCTTCTACAAGTCCAGAGACTACATTTGCAAACAAGTGAAGCTCTATCCACCTAAAAGCTTCAAAATCCAGGCTGTTAAAACCTCCCCCAAATACAAACTGAAATGCTTGTTCATCAACATTTTTCCTCGCAACACATTCTTTTTGTTCATATTATCAAATTATAGCAAACCTGACTGACATCTTTCACTTCCATTTAGAGCTGAAATCCACCTTCAAAACTTAACATTTCATCTGATTTTTCTTTCTACTTACTGTCAACCTCATTTTGTTAACTTCATTCCTTATTCCTTGTACAATCAATTCCCAATTATCATCAGTGTTACAATCCACAATCATCTGGAAAAATTTTTTGCCAGATAGAAGATGCAAACAGAAGCTCATTATAATTGGTTCAGCTAAACAGCATAATGATAATGTGGAAATGATGTACAAGCAAGCAATGTTATTCCAAGCTTCCCCATTGTCTGGATCAAGTTTAACTGCACGAGTAAATGCTTCCAAAGCCTTATCCACATCCCTAGCCTGTGTTACAATTTTCATGGTCAGAATCACAACCTGTACAAATATAATAACAATATTCTCCTTTATCAATCGCCAAATAATTGTCAAGGTCCAGTTCGATGGAAGAGTAATCACGAGGTACCTTCAAAGCAGCAGCACCAAGAGCAAACCAACCATCTGAATATAAAGAATTCAAGGTCATTGCAGACTCCCTGTGTCACAAGCAAGAGTAATTTATTGCTCTCTAAAGAAAGATGGAAGTAAAAGAAATATAAGCAAAGGGTACCAGAGGACTTTAGATGTCTCATAATCTCCTCTGTTATATGCACTACGAGCAAGAGACCGCTGCCATAAGAAACAGGAGTTGTTTCATGAAAAATGATGCACTACAGGCAAAGAGAAGGCCATTTGACTATATGAGACAAAAATAACCTTTGCTCGTGCAGATTTATTATTTGAAACTTCCAGGGCTTTTTCATAGCAGCTATCATTATTTGTAACATCTCCCAGTGAACACCTAGACAATAAGTTCTTCCAAATGTCAATAATGTTACAGAAAACAGGGAGCTCAGAGAAAGAGAGAGAGCTATAAAGAGAGTCAGATAACGTTGACGCAAATAATCTCATCATTGGGTTTATTAATCTTGCAACAATACCAGGGTTAAGGGTGGTACTGAAATTTAAAACCATAACCATGGTTGAATATAAAGAGAGGTAAAGGAACATATTAAAACTGTAGCTACAAGAGTTCCTTAAAACACTAGGAGTCCAGCATCATCACACGTAAATTCCCATGTGACAAATGGGGAGAAGAAAGAAGCAGACGAGTTTAGGAAGTATACCAAAAAAGGAAATACATGACAATACAAAGAAAACAATGAATCAGGAGACATTCTCATCAACTTTAGTCAGAAAAAAAATTGTGCATTACATTTACACTTTAGGTTTTGTCATGTTAAAACAGAAGAAAAGTTAAAAACGACCTGGAAAATGTCTGAATCATGCATAAATTTTCTCAAGGTATCACACATGTTGTATTCTCTGTTAGTACAGTTAAAAAAGAAAAAGAAAGATGAGTTCACCAAATATAGAATTTATATAAGTTGGCTACCAACAAAATATCAAAAAAGACTTCTTTCGGTAGGCTACAAAAATAATCCCAATACTTGACAACATTTAACCATGTCTACTCTTAGCCATCCAACTTAATTAGAAGTCACAGCAGAGAGCATGACAGATTTTCAGACCTAAAAAATAAGGTAACTATAAAAGGAAAGAATGAAATAACAAAATATAACAAAAACTAACATAAAAAGTTAGATGATAAATACTCCATCAACAAGTCAGTGTTTTATTATTTTTTACACAAAATCAAACTAGAACTTTACTCATTACCTAGCATGATCAACAGACAGCAAAGACAAAAAGGACCATTTCTATTTAAGATAGAGTGCAAAGTAACACCACATGCTTGTGCCAAACATCCAACCAAAAAGAGGTGCCTAATCCCCCAAAGTAGCAACAAATTAGTGAAATCCATTAAGATTTTCAAGGAAGGACAATAAAAACAAGGCATGAGAATATACGCAGGTTAGCATCAAAGTCACTGCCTACGTTAACAGAATTGGTCAAGATAATATAGTTTGATAACTTGACTTTCTAATGCAATACTTTTGCTATTTTGACCATGAACTAGGTAAAAAGTTTCCTATGTTCTCGGCCAAGAGGTAACATTAGTCCACAATCTTCTCTTATTCATGAAGTGGGTTATTGTGTTTATTTCCTACTTAAGGTAGCATATTTTGATTCAAGACTAATTGATTCCCATGTAACCATCTTCCCACATGGATGTAAAAGCCTATTTGGTTTCTTCAATTCTTATAATTATCATTTCATGCTCCTTTGTACTTTTAAGCAACTCATTCAATTCAACCTCATTTGTCATTTGGTGGGTTAGTATCTTGTAGAGTATAGGAATGCACCAGCTGGGGTGGCATCATCATTCCCAATGTTAAGAGGGCCATTAAAAAAATAAATAAATAAATAAAGAATAAGCATAATGCAGCTGACTTTGATGAATGCAATCTGGTCCAACATTTGAAGTGGTAAAAAGCTAAATTAGATCAACTTGGTATGCAAACAGCTCCAAGATCAGAAAGACCAATGTTATGAACCAAAGAGCCAATTTTAGCAAGATTGAAGAAAATAAAAAATTCAATTCAGCAAGTCAGATTTTTTTTTCCTTTCTGGTTTAGACTATAACAAACTATGACAATAATCCTTTTGTAATCATCAAATATAGAACACTTTTATGTACCCCTCAAATGAATATCAAGGATGACAACATTAAACTGACTCCTGACGCACCATATTCAGACTTCAATATTGTTATCGAGGACAACAACAGCTATCCTTAATACTGTGCTACATTTCAATTTC
Source organism: Rhizophora apiculata (assembly GCA_037832385.1). Classification (NCBI taxonomy): domain Eukaryota; kingdom Viridiplantae; phylum Streptophyta; class Magnoliopsida; order Malpighiales; family Rhizophoraceae; genus Rhizophora; species Rhizophora apiculata. Next base: position 3,814,463 of record CM075427.1, read on the forward strand.
ATTAAACATATAATTTGTTAGATAAATTTTTATGAGACAATGAGAGAACACTGAAAGAGAGTAAAAGGTAAAATGAACATGGAGAAAAAGGAAACAGCATGTATACCACAATCTAGGATCATTGGGCATTTCAGATAGTCGCATCTTGATGAGCTCAACTGCAGCTGCTTTTTTACCCAGTAGGCTGTTTTTAACATTATATCTCAAATGAGATTTCCACCAGCACGGGACCCATAGAACAATGACTAAAATCAGGCAAAAAGAAAAGTAAGATGCAGGACAACAGGCTATCAAGGAAAATCTTACCAGTTGCAATATATTAAATTGTCCCATAATTCTAGGCCCTCATAGATTGTAATAGCCTCCCCCACTAAACCACAGCTCACTAAAAGTTGAGCATACTCCCTAAATCAAGAAAAGCAGCAAATAAAGGAAAATTGATCAAAAGAACCAAAAGAATGACATCCTACACATTTGACTCTAAAAATATCTGGAAGACACTCATATTTAGAAACATTAAAGAATGTAGCAAGGTGCACTAAAGAGAAGGAAATCATTTTACTTCTGCAGGGCAGGAATAGTAGGAATGTAAACCATGTAGCAGAAAGGAATCCTTTGTGCCACTCCAGGCAAAGACTTATGGATACCCTCAACCTGAAACAATGCAAAACTTTTCATAAGGCAAAGCTACAAGGAATTAAAAAAGGTCCCAGGAGATGGAGGAAGATGGAGACAAAGGGAGAGACAAACACAGTCAATGCAAAAACAGTGCATCAACCAAGCTCCAAATGCATAAGTGAGGAAAATAAAATTACAGGTAATTAGTTTTCAATTAAAAAGCAGTGACAAAACAAAGTATAGCCATATTAAAAAAAATTTAATGGTGCAAATGAAATCCACAAGGGAAACTACTGGAAAAATTCTGCTCAAGAACGAGAAGCATGAGACTTTTGTCCAAGTTATAATCACTCTTCAGTGGTTTCAAAACAAACATTAACAATGTTGCTTTATCTTGACATTAGAGAGAACTTTAAAACCTTATATACTGCAAATTTGATGCAGACAGTGCACATGGGAGTCCATAAGCCTAAAATAGGTTTTGAATGCCTTTTTTCAAACTCATTTTAACTTATGAAAATAACATGTTTTACCTCCTTTGTGTTTGTAAATAACTCTATGATAATAAAAGGGTCTCCTAGTACATAAGACTTTCTCACTGCAGGGTCTAGAAAAGGATCAAATGTACACAAACTGCTCTTGTTTTCAGAAAGAGACAAACAATTCTAGGATAATAGCTAAACAAAAGGTTGGAGTTCCGAGAATGATCTGGGGAAAACTATCTAGGATTCCATTGATAATTGATAGATATTAATGGGCATATCTCATGCACATTCAAAAACACCACAGAATTTACCACTAAAACTGCTGGGCAGGTAAAGAAAACCCCTAATATCATCAAAAATCTCCAAGGATCAAACTATCACACTCAAAGCTAAAAAAAATTACATCAGACCAAATAAGCATATGCTAAAACCAGAAAAGAACCCTATACCAAAAAAAAGGGCCCAAATAAACCTTGAATCAATCGGGTCCTCAGCATAGGGTTATCATGCTATATATAGCCTTATTATCTTTGAAAACCTTGGTATGGATTATACAAGCAATTGTGAGTGTGCAAGGAAAACCAAAATCTTAAGTTTTTCCTGATCTTTTTTGTTTCCTGGAGCAACAACTATCAAGACACATAATCATTGAATTTGTCCTCCAAATACCTTGCAGCAATTGAGGGAAAATGAAGAGATAGGTACGACTCAAAAGAACTACCATGTTTAAAGGGATCATAATCCAAAGGAAAATGTGCCACTTACCAATTTTCCCATCATTTCCAAGGCACGTTCCTTTGTGTGAGTGCGACTTGACTCCCACCGAATACGTAAAAGGTTATTAAGATATTGTAGCTGTATCCCCACACAAGGAGGAGGGCAAAAATAGAGAAAAAGTAAGCACATAAAAAGGAAAATCATAAGAAAAAATTTTTCATTAAAGGTCAATTAGCAGCAGGACTTCCAGCTGTATGCTACATGGCATGAAACATTCTTGTTTTGGTGCATCAAGGTCAAGGAGTGACACTTTTTAAAAGGTTAAGTTCCACATGCATTCTATTTGTTTTGCAATAAATTATATTTGGCAAACAATATTTGTAACTTTACACAAAAGTATGTAACCAGATATATCCACTTAAGAGCTTAGATCATTAGGTGGTGAAACTGTAAGCCAGGTCAAATCTTCATATTTTATTAACATGAGAATTATACTCTCGACACATCCCTTGACATATTCCAGACTGGATAGTGACACAATAGAACTTGACTTAAACAATGGGCCAAATCAGGGTTTTTCATAGTGCTAGGAGCCTTGAGGTGATCAGGGCTCAGGGAGCCTAGGCACAAGGCTTAGGCATGCGCTTGGATGAAGTGAGGCACATAAATAAAAATAATGCCAAATTGCTAAAAAAGACATAGAAGCAAAACCTCACTATAATAGAAAAGTGTTTGGTTGAACAAAACAAGAAAACAAAACCAAAAGGTGAAACAAAATAGGGAGACAGAGAGCTGCAAGTGATAGAAAGAGCTAGAGAGAGAGGCAGAGGCGAGGAAAATTTCAGAAACAGAATGCATGTAATGGATAGGGATAGATAGAGGAGAAAATTTTGAAATTTCAGTTGAATAAGACAAGAAAGGAAAAAAAAATGTAACAGAAGAGGGACAAGAATAGTACATAACATTTAAGACTTTTATCCTAATATCAAGGAATTATGTTCCCTGTAGTGTTTGAGTAGTAACAAAACTCCATGTTTCTACAAGAGGTGCACTTTTTAAGTGCCTTTACATGCATAAACTATGTGCCCCCTGCGCCAAAGGTGCATTTCACAAAAGTTGCCTTACCTGGCAACTAAAAAGCACTGGACTCCTAGCACCCTGCACCTTGCACTTTAGGCATGCCTGAGGTGCGCTTTTAACAACACTGGGCCAAATCCATGTACCAAAAACCACTAGCATACAGCTAAACCAATTAGATTATACACATGGGAGGGACTGAACCACGAGATGCAAACAAGGGAGGGTGAACCATATCAACTTGAAAGCTTAAGTTATTAGGTGGTAAAACCCATAGAAAATATAAGTTAGAGTAAGTATTTGTATTTAATAAATGTGAAAGTCTATACTATTAACATTAACTCGGCAGTTGTCAGTGCATGAGACCCCCAAACAATAGGGTCTGGAAGGGTTTGTTTCTACAACTTGACCTCCAAATCACAACGGAGGAATTTTACTGTTATATACCACACAATAATCAATGAATGTTCCAAAAGTTCATATGTATTGATTGATTTCTAACATTTAAAGCAAATATTAAGCAGGTTAGGGGTAGCTTCTAAGATATTGACGTAAAGCAGTTTTATAGATTAGATGATGAGTATGTTATGAAGGCTCGGCAATGCCTTCTGTTGTTCTAAAGCTACTAGTTATAGTTTGCCCTTTCCAAATGCATTATTGCATCTCTATGGAAAACAAAATCCCATGCAATAAGAACATGTAACCAAGAACATGAGATTCAAATTAACATAAATTTACCAGCTTTTTACCATACATTTCTAACAGAATTTATGCAAAATAACTGTGCAGTCTCTTCCAACTCACAATAAATAAAGATGATTGCTGAGAATCAATTGCCTCAATATATGGAGCCATATTCCATCCTGAAACAGAAATTAGGAAGTCAGAAAATTCCGTAAGCAATGCATTGAACTTGGATGCACTGATATACAGTCAATCACTGAACTGAGTCCTTAAAAACCAAAAGAAAAAATTGATATTACGGCATTTAATTGAATCTTAAGCTTTTAGATTTGATGATTTTTCTTTGGGGGTGGGGATTCTATATATCATTTGAGCCATATTAAACACAGATAAAATGTAATGCTCCTTAAAACCTCCCACTTCCAAGATTTAAATAATAAGAACAAGAGAAACATGAAAACAGCATGGCACGTTAAATAACAAATGCTTTTAAATTTTAAAAAAAAAAAGAACAATGCACACAGCAACAACAAAAGGCTCCCATGCAATGCCTTCTAATCTATGCCTGAGATTGTGCAGACCTTCCTCAAAGCAGCTACTCATTTTTAATACAATAAATACATCTCCTTAATGTCAAAGGACGGACAAAATTTCTTTCTCATATTCAAATGCTGAATTTTAAAAATAACATAGATAGGTCTGCTAATGGTATCTCATAAATAAGTGAGTTTTACCACACTTTTCCCCCCAAAATTATATATTCACCATTTTTTTCCATTAAGTTGGCCAAAAGTGTGTTCAAAACAGAAAAGACGCAATTATTCATAATTTCAAACATAATGACTTACCTGCTTAGTGACAAATTGTGCTTAGTCCAATTTCCCTGATGTTAGTTTGTTATAAATTTCAAAGGGACTCAGTGGAAAGGTAATAAAAAGTCCCCCATCAACCATACAAGCTTTGGAAAAGTGTATAAGGTGCATTGGCCTTCTGAGTAAAAGCTTCATGGAAACATGAAAGCTCTTAAAGTAAACACAATTTTTATGTTTAAGAAAAACAAAATAAAGAGAGAGAGAGAGAACTTCACTCCACTGCATGAACAAAGCACAAAGTTTTTTTGCAACTTAAAGGGCAATGCCATTATGATTTGAATAGAAAATTTGCAAATTAAACAACATAGTACTCCAATAATGCAGTATATCTTAACTGAACTTCTTTTACATGAGTTTCAGGTAATGGTGTTGCAACTGAAAGCAGAAGTTAGGAACTTATTTGATCCAAATAGAACCTGTGTGGTTGTTCTGTCCAGAGAAAAAATGGGGAAAATGCTAAAGAGGACAATAATGCATCTCCATTCAAACCCCAGACCTAAAATGTAATTAAATTCCCCCTTCCCCAATCCAATTGGACCAAAAAAATAATACAAATGAAACAAAAGGGATGAAAATAGTACCAACAATGCAATAAAACAAGAAACATGCCCGATTTCATTGGATATCAACTAGATGAAAACTTCTAAAAGCACCTATGTCACACCATGTAGACACCAAATTAAAATAACCACTCCTAAAGCCAATGCATTGACGCATGTAGGTCTAAAAAATTCCCAGCATTTTCTCCAATCATTTATGCCAAATCACCAAAAACAAGACAAGTCACTTTTCAATCTTCCCAAGAAGACGGCCTCAGACACATTTAAATATCATCAAAAGCCTTGTGAGCCAACTTTGTACCCCAAAATTTTGGCATTAATAATTACACATGATATGTGAGAAAGAAACTACGAGAGAGACAACACCTTGCTTACCCTCCTTAGCACAGAGAATGACCAAAAAATAAAAACAATTGGCATAAAACCTATTAGGACTCAACAAATATAATATCTTACAGCGATATTGCAGCATTCCAATTATATTATTCAAGCCAAAAATTGCTAAAATTAAGAAGACAAATGGTGTGTTGCAAACATTTATGTTGTAATGGTAATGTACAGAGTTCAGGTTTCAGAATTGTAGTCCAGGAAGAATAGCTATGGCAGTAGCAGTTGGAAAAAAAAATCACAAAATAACGATGAGTTATTGGCCATGGCAACCGGTGAAATCTTATCACATCCATCTCAGCCAGCTAGTAAGTCATCTGATTGTTTGCTGCTGATTGAAGATATTAACGATTGTCTGCCATGCCAATGGTCAGAACAGTATAAAAGCAGGTCAGTATGATGATTGATGAAGAACATGCCATTCTGTATGTTTCTGTTTTTCTATTTTGTCTTCCCCCCTCCAAACTTTTCCAGCATAATTTTTCTTTCTTATTTTCCACATACATTCTTGTTCTCTAATTATGGAAGTTCTAGAGTTAATAAAGTGGGATAAGGTGCTTTGCATGCAGAATCCCAAACCTTCCAAAGGTCAAACCTCCAATCTACACACCCCAAAGGAGGGAGAAAAAAAAAAGCATCTTCAAATAAAAGGAAGAACCAGAACACCACTCATTAGATTTCTAAAATGATGAAAATGTCAAGAAACATGGCCTTCAATCACAGAATTGAAAATGTTTTTGGAGTGGGGGAGTGGGATTTAACTTTGATCACATAATTGAAAATTTTAAAAGTTGCAAATAAGAACATCACAAAAGAGAGTGATGATAAACACAAAGAAACACCATTAGAAGAATAAATCCTTCCAGAAAATATATCCTATCTTAATGACAAAAGAAAAAAGGGGTACATCCAATAAACAAACTTCCAAAAGTCCATTAAGGAATTTCACACAAAATTCCACCAAAAAAAATAAAAATAAAAAAGAAAGAAGAAGAAGGAAAAAGGAAAAAAAGAAAAGAAAAAGGGAAAAAACAAATAATAGTGCTCTTCCATATTGAGATGAGTTAGTGATGGATGTCATTTTGAAACACTTTCATGATTATTTTGTGCTTAAATTTAGCTAAATTCTATGTTATGATAGGGGCAAACTCCTTGAGGACCAAAGTTGAACATTGCAAACAGAAGGTTCAGTTCATTATTCCAACATATTCAAAATGACTTACTTTGCAACTCATCATCTCGATGACTTTTCTCGATTAATAAGCAGTGTGCCAGTGCCACTGCTTGTTGAATTGTGTTTAAAGAGGCAACACCAACAGTATCAGCATTTCGATTGCCTTGTGCTTTAATTCCACATTCATTACCATTCCCTATTAATTTTGGAGTCATAAGTACATCTGAAGTTTCTGAGTTTCCATGTTGACACAGATAAATATTAACGTCAGGATTTGTAAAATTGTATGTCTGTATTCCATCATCATCATCATTTGATGCCCTTCCACTAGCAACCAGTACCTGTTGTGCCTTCGGTGCATGCTGCATGCAAGAATAATACTTGGGCTAAGAAGATAGTTTTGTACAGAATTGAAAACAATATAATCTAGAGTGTGTACCTGATACAAAGTACGATAACCAAGAACCCCAGTAACAGAAAGCTGAATTCCAGCTGCAACTTCGGCTGACTCAAGATGCCGTCTGTTAACATACAAATCCTTCAGCTAAAGGAAAATCATAGGACTATGAAAAAAAGTCACGGCAAAAAATTCATCACAAGGCTGGAATCTCTAAGAAATATTTTTTCTGTAAAAGGAAAAGACAATCATTGAGCAAATGTGGTACAGATAATCAACTGTGCAGGTTGTAGAGCAATAAAACACCACAGATTAGAGATTACCCAACACATGGTTGTAACATAGGGGTACTGAATGATTTTTTTTCTCTTTTTTCCTAATTTTCCTTAATTTGGGATAACTGTACATATGTTGATAAATTTAGTTGCAAAATGCACATCAATCAACAAATTATTTTCATTTGTTTTGCTAAAAATTTGGCCATCCATGGTGCTAAAAATCTGAATCTAACACAACACATTATATTCACCAAGTCTTCTAAAACCATAAAAGTATGTGTTGAAAGAGTACCTGCAGACATCAATGTGTCCATAGATGTATTCCATTACTCCTGCTTCTAGATGGATTGTGGCGACAATAGCCACAGCTTCATAATCATGCAAATTGGCACTCCAGTAACCTTTTACTTGTTTCAAAGTGCCAAAGTGATGTAGAGTTTCATCCATACACACTTGCAAAAGATCAAATAAAGAAGAACATAGCTCGTCCAAAATTTGCTGTTGAACAAGTAAGAGTCTGGCAAACCACCATGAAATGCTTCTGAGTCCATAAATGGAAGAAATGCTTCCTTCAAATAACAAATCTTTTGTCCTCATTACCAACATTTTAGCAAAAACTAGATACTGCAGAACAATAAAGGAATTCGTTGGGGTAAACAAATAAAAAAAAAAAAAGAATAAAAATCCATAAAGGATCCTCAATTAAGTTCTCAGCATTCAGCAAATAATCAAAGACAGAACAAAGAAGGTAGAAGTTTGATCTCCCCATTGTAAAGACTTAAAAAAAAAAAAAAAAGAGGTTTATGCATACATTGTATAAAGTCATATATGCAAAAAAAATAATTATCTACCAAATCAAGCTCCTTACTCTTTACAAAATGAAATATATAAACATATAACATTGTCCTGCAAACACAGATATAGACACAATTGAGCAAAGAAACTGATTTAATACCTGAAGATTAGCAACCTTTCCAAGCAAATGAGACCCATCAGACACGAGCTGACCATGCGCCCAGTTTTCCCAATCCACAAATTCTCCACCTTTTGACACTTTGAATGGCAGAGGACATTTGGGTAACGAAACTACAGGTCTTTCACATACAAGCCATAGGATGACAGGAACAATTATCAGACCATGACTGACATTAATAAATAAAGTTCACACAATCCTACTCAATCATAAAAATACACACACACACACACACACACACACACACACACACACACACACACACACACACACATAAACACCCGTAACTTCAAAGTCATCAAAACTGTGATGACCATTGTAACTTGTTAAAAAACTTGTAACATTGTAAATAAACTCTGTAATTTTGTCAATAAAATGTTGCAAGTTCTTCACTTTTAAGTTCTAACCTTTTTTCCCTCAAGAAAAAAAAAGCCATACAAATTTGTTAGTTTATTTTATTTTACAGATTTTGCACCAAAATACTGAGGAAGGTACATTTTTGTATTCAAGATTAAAACTTTTATTAAAAAATTAAGAAAACTTCAAGTCATTAAAATGACTTTTTCTGTTTGTTAAAAAAGAGAGTTACCCCGTGATATTGGACTGAGTGAAACAGAAGAAGGCGGCAACAGCAAGGCAGACAACAAGAATAACTCGACAAGCACTTTCCTTAACATCAACGCTGTCGTCTTGCAGAAACGACTCCAAGCAGACCAGCACCTGCGAGTAGAACCGGTCGGCCGAGTCACAGTCGGTTTCGGCGTCGATGTGGAATATGGGGCCAGCGGCGGCAGAGAGGGCCCGCAGGTAGTTTCCAGTCTCGATGGAGTTGAGGACGTGGTCGACGCGGGCGTCGAGATTGTTCTCATACTCTGACGACGGTGATGCAGAGGATTGGGACTCCGGTGGCGGGGGAGCGACGGTGCAACGGAAGAGACGGAGCTCGTAGCCACGTAGAATCTCGCGCTGACGCTGCTGCTCCTCCTGTGGTACCTCCGCCATGTTTAATTACGATAAACCTTGAAGTTCAAATCAATCCAATCCTCGGTTTCGGACTGGCGCCAAGTTTAGGGTTTAGAATGGGTTTTACTTTAATATTTTGACACGTCTAAAAAAATTTCTTAAATTAGGGATAGTATTTGATGTTACATTTAATTATAAACACAATTTTAAAAAAACAAATTTAAATTTTTATCAGTGTTTCTTTGTCAATATATAACTGTATTGTAGAATAATTTCACTTTTTTTTTTCATTATTTCATTAATTGTGTTAATCTTAGCCAATATGTATATTATTTATAAAATAAAAATTATGATTATGTGTGAGTTATTTAAATTTTTTTATTTATTAAAAATAAAAATAAAAAAAAAAAATTACATTAAGAAAACAAAATAAAACTTTTTAAGTTGTTGAATGGTCGAGATCCTATTACTTAACAAGATAAACTAATCAAACATAATTTCATTACACTTTATCACTTCTTGATCAATTTTACTTGTTAGCACTCACTATCTCACTTTAAATTGATAATTTACTTTTCAATCTCTTAACTCTTATTTTTATTTTATTTATTATTATATAATTTTATTAAAAATTAATTTTCTTTATTAAATTTTTTTATTAATTTTTTTATAATTTTAATTATATATATTTACTTATTTTTTAAAAAATTATAATTTCATTATATTTAATTTATTTTTTAAAATAATATGTTCCCTTAATTATTTCTTTACATTTAATTCATTATTTATTTTCAAATCTTAATATTATATATCAAATATCAAAATATTTATCTAAATATTTAAAGTTTGCGAACAATTATTGTCATAGCAAAAAAAATGAATCAATATGATATAATTATAAATAATTAGCTTTATTATCTACTGTATAAACTAACAGAAATCAAGTAGAAGGTTTTAGTCCTAACCCAATTATCAAGAGCAATAAGGTTTTATAAAGGATTTTCATTTGTATCCAATGGTATGAAATAAAAAGTAATTACATGATATATGTGTATTATTTGTGTCCGTATGACTTATGAATAGGTGTGTAAGCGAAGGATATTGATGCGAAAAGATAGCGAATTCCCGAACCATGCAAAAGAAATGATTAAATCATAAAGGTAATAAGCAAAGGAACTAAAGAAAGCAACTAAAAGGATGAGGCAACTTACTTCAAGTGAAAATGATGAGGACTTGGTTAATAAGGTTGTGTTCCAATGTATATGTAAAAAGAAATGTTGAAATAAAAAAATTGTAAAAGATATATTAATTAGTTATCATATGTTATGTAATATTTGTTATTTAATGACCATGTAAGGGAATGTAAAAGGTATAAAATAATCAATGTCTTGAATTTCATGTAGTATATTTTATTATTGTAAAATGAAAAGAATATTTTATTAAGGTAATGGATTACCCTTGATTTTCAATCTTTTTCCAAATATACTTTTTCTACATAAAATGTTATAAATTGTGTGCAAATGTGTGTGCCAAGCATTTTTGGAATGATTTGAAATAAAAATTTGTGTGTAAAGAAAAATAAGGCATTATAATAAATGCTTAACACCCAAAAATACAACAATCCATTATATTAGGTCAAATATGAAATCTCAACTCTAATTTTTCATTCAAAAATATGATTGTCCCATAACACAAAGATGACTTTGTTTCAATAATACAACTATAAAATACATCCCTTTAACATCTAGTCAAAACTCTATTCCTAATCTTATTACTAAGCATTTTGTATATAATATCCATTTAATTGTTATAATTGGTGTTTATTATTAGATCCCTATATTCCATTCCTTATAATGTTGTTTATTTTTGCATCAGAACTAGATCTTAATCTCATTTTCTTGTTTGTGAACCTTTTGTAGTTATGTGATAGTGATGCTAAGGTTCCTCTTCCATTGTAATCTTTTTACTTTAAAAGGAAGTTTATATTATTCAAGATTGACATGAAATTTTTTTCATGTTCTCAACATTTAAACTTTTATGTGACTAAATCTATATTTTGCAAAAGTCAATTTGAGCTATATAAAAGACAAAGAGATGGACTTAGAAAAACATCAAATTAGACAAGAATATATACTAACATTGTACAAATGCATCCCATTTTCAACGTTAGTGTATAAAATATGTCTAAAAAATCTTCATGTTAGATCTTTAGACAATGATTGACTGATGTCTACTTTAATGGATTTCTTACTCTTTTTAGCATAGCAAATTTTCTCTTAACAGTAGGCTCATTACTTAATGTTAAAACAGGTCCAAACTCTCTAGAAACCAAACTTTTAGTAATGAAAGTTAGTTTGTTACTATTTGACATATATAGATTTAGTTACCTCATATGCACACTTTGATTACCTTGTCATCTTTCTCCCATTTACATACTTTAATTTTCTTATTCTTCTTCTCCCATTTGTTGATTTCTAACTTGTATAAAAACAAATTTGTATTATGAATTCTAAATCTTAATTATCAACCTCTAATATTTGTGATGAAAAAATTTTTAAAATAAATAATTATATGATAATAATAATCTCAATAATAACTTACCCATGGTTCATTTACATTATGTTTCTTATCAGTTTTTTTATTATGACTTTTTTTTTTCACATTTCTTACACTTTGGATGTTAACCTTTCCATGACATTATAAATGTTTGTGGATTTTGTTTTGACAATTTTTTTTTTTGGGTTCATTCTTATCCTTCCTTGAGTTTTTTGATTTGTTAAGCATCTTACGATCATCTAGAGGAAGAAGTTTTTTTTAATTAGATTTTAGCCAAAATTATTGTCCTTGAATTTGTTATAATAAATCTTGATATGTAAGTAAGAAAATATCCTTTGAATAGATTGAAAAAATTTATGACTCTAAAAGCAATTTAACATTAAAAATTACACAAATTGCATATTAGTAAAGAATTCATGTTAGTTGATGTGACTTACAAGTACATCTTTGGCTCTTAAGAAACATAATATGTTTGTCTTCTCCCTTCACTACTTTATAACCATCATCACCATTCTAAACAAGAGAACACTCTAATGCAAGTTACTTTTTTTTTTTTTAATTTTCTTCATAATTAATAGGCAATAATTTTCAATCCACCTTTCTACATATTCTTTCTATTGCATAAACCTTCACATAACCATAAATGTAATCTTTTCTAACATGCTGATGATTGGCTTCTACTTAGGATCCATGTCCAATTATTGAATATTTCACTCATATTATTATCAATTGAGTCATAAAGACATGTTATATTTTAAAAGGCCTTACACCATGTTTTTAGTGGATAATGAAGAACATCACTAAGGCAAACTTGCTTAATTTTTTCATTTGTAACTCCCAGTCCTAAATATATAGCAACTTATCAAACTTTCAAAATTAAGTTCTCAAATCAAAGCTCTTTCATCTTTTTTGCCAATTACTGAAAAATGTATCACATACACATTTTATAGATAATTTCAAATATCACTTGCCTAATTACTTTTAGAAGACTCTAACAAACAAGATTAATAAATTTAGTTAAATTTTATGAGTCATCATAATATAAACTTAAAAAAACAAAGAATATATTTTATGTTAACTTTTGTTTGTTTGAAATCATAGTGTAACCATCCCCAAATCCAAGTTGCAAGTCTACCTTAGGTAATTTAAGAAACTATTACTAAAAGAATTGATTTTCCATCTCTACTACTACCTATACAATAGAAAACATTTGATTATTCACACCTTCACTCACTGCATAAAGTATTTAACCTTTACAAATTCCTTTAAAAAAACATCCATCAATGTTAAATATTTTTCTACAACTTGATCTTTAACCTTATTTACAAGTATCAAAACAAATGTAAATTCTTTCAAATTCTATTAGATCACCTGTTATTTTATCTTTTGATCTGATCACATATGTGGTTTCAGGATTAGAGAGTAATAACTCTTCATTATGGTCCTACGTACTTGAATATCAATGTACATAGGCCCTTTCATGCACTTTTAACACCTTTCTCCTAACATTCATACACATCCCCATGCTCACATATTGCTTATAGTAATTCTTGCATATCTCTTTTATATTTTTCAACTTCACATCATATTGTTGGAGTATCTTATTCTTTAAAAACTTACACAAGAACTTGGAATTGATTATCTTACTCTTATTTATTTAGAAGCATTAATGCTTAAAAGTAAATGTTTTAATGAAAAAAATATTTGGATGTCTTGTCAATAGTAACTAATAACTTCAATGGATAGCAATTAAAATATCTAAATGAAAGTCTCCTCTTGTTATTTTTTTTACATTTAATGTTAAACCTAGTTTTAATGCATATTTTAACACAACTTCCTATAATTTATCTTTATTTTCAAACATCATTTCCATATCCAATGCAAGCACTTTCCACCTTAGATTATATCTTTTTTTATTGCTTTTCCTTTTAACCTTCTCATTAAACTTTTTAAAATTATCTTCACTATTATCACAATTGTATGGATTATGAGATGGAATATAATCATTATTCACTTATAAAATATGAACTTATTTGCAATTTACATTTTTTTCATCTTAAATTTTAGCTTTTTTACTCTTTACATTTTCTTCATATTTTTTAGTATCCATATGTCGACCTACTTAGTACAATGCTACCTTTATCTTTATGATCATTCAAAGTTCTTCACTTTGTTCCACCTTTTAATTGTTTTTTTTCATAAATTTCATCATAACAATTCTCATTATCATTGTTATTTTGATTGCAATTCTGTATTTTACCAAACCTTGAATGCATATCATTTTTTGGTTCCTTCTTTACAACTTCCTCTATGATATGGACACTATTATCATCTTTATCAATATTATTAGTATCAACAAATATACCTAAACTATCATCAATATACATATCACTAGTAAACCTAAGATTTTTAGCATACATAATTTTTTCTATCAAAATAAGGTCTTGTTTTGTATCATACTCTAAATATATGTCTATTATATCATTCTTAACAAGTACCTTAGACATATATATCAAAGGTAAAAACCCTATTTAAAGACTTTACTCTTTTATGAACCTTGAAATAAATATTTTGCATATTCCAGTATCTCATCTCTAGTTTAACCATTAATCTCATGGTAATATTAGATAATTAATCTACATTAATATAGTTTAAAACGCATGATTTTTCACCCTATTTTCTAAACCTAAGTTCATAACAAAACATCCACCATGAAATAATTTAAAACTAACCTAATCTTTTATATTTCTTATTAATACACAAAAAATTATATAGGGAACGAATTGTCAAGAGATGGTGTTTTGTATAATTTGTGTAATTTTGTTTGCCACAAATTTCATAAACCCTAATTTGAAATCACCAACTTTAGGAACTTATTAGACATTCATATATCTTTAGTAACTCAAATATAATAATAGTTAACAATTATCTTAATTTGAATACACTTAAATTTTAAAAATTAAAATCTTTAATTTCAAAAATCTGATTTCAAATCCCTAATTTTAGAAATCCTAATTTAAAATTCCTAATTTCAAATTAAGGTTACATGAAAACTCAAATTATAAAATCTTTATTATAAACTCATAATTTCAAATTTTAGAGTCCAAACATAAAACTCAAAATTAAAAAATTAAAAAATTTCATAAAACTCAAATTTCAATAATTCTAATTTTAAAGTCTAATAATTCTAAATTTATGTATATAAACCCTAAATTGGCAAATTATCATAAATATACTTTTATTGATTTTAAATATAACCTTAATCTTAAAGATAATATATCTTCATTGAAAATATAATATTATTCTAAAACGTCATCACTAAACCATGATTGAACAAGGCAAATATAAACCCCGTTATAAAGTTTAAAATTCTTCAAATTAACAAATAATAATAAAAAAGGTTACTTTTTAAACAATGAAAGCAACATAACCTAAACTTCAATTAATAAGGGTCCTTACAAGCTTCTTTTGTCAAGGATAGAGAGATAAGAATCCTAGAAGGCAGTTGCAACACATATGGTTAAAGTTAAATGAAAAGTAAAAAATTTATGAGGTGAAACAAGCAGTAAAGAGTGATGAGATTTTGTTTACTTAGTGTTTCTTTTTAGGTGACACAATTTCGATAATTTCAATGATTTAAAAGTTTTTCTTTTCTTTTCTTTATTTTTAATTTAATTTTTTACAAAAACTTAAATTTAGTTTTAATAAAATAAAGAAAAATTTTAATAATTTATATAATCACTATTTTTTAAAATTATATAAATATAGTTTATTAATGTGACACGTGATAAATGACTGACATTAATACAATTAATGGTACAATGATGAATAAGGGCAAAATTATTCAATAGTGAAAATGTGAGAGACATATTTTAAACAAAAAAAATATTATATTTATAATTAAATATAAGGTCAAATTTTGTAAATTAATTTAATTATTTCTACCATTTTGATATTAAGATAAATGTATTTTCCTTTTTCTTATTTAGATATTTTGATGTTAAAGAACATAAGTTTAAGAGGGACTCAAATTGAAAACACTTAATTTTTAAAATAATGTTATATTATTGAGATAAAGGTCATGTGAACATACATAATTAATTTTCAATCAATAATTAATATTGACATTAATATTTGGATGATTGTATTGGCATCTTGAATGAAACTTGAAATTACTAATTTCTTGATTGCTAGGCTTATAGATTAGGAGAAGAACAATTATAAGGGACACGTGGTCTATTTGATTGATCATCAAAGGTTGTTATTTGATAATTATCTATTGTTTTGACCAAACACTACACTATTAATTTCTTAAATTAATTGTTTATGTTAATTAATTAAGTAAATTGAATATATATATATATATATATATATATATATATTTGAGCTAATAAAAACAATATTTCATTGTAAAGTTAAATCTCACTTATATAATTATATCAACCAATATGTAAAAAAATTCGTATAATTTGATAGTTAGATAAAACTTTGGAAACCAATTACAAGAAAAAGTTAAAGCGAGAGAGTATATTTGTATTGAAATTAAAATAAATAATTTATTGGAAGTTAAGTACTCAAGATGAATGTTAAAAATAATTAAATGTGACACAAATAGCCACTTGTCTAAAATTAATGATTAAAAAAATTATTATATATCAACTTAAAAAGAAAATACTTCAATTTAATTTTAAGTTCCAAAAAATTTTCATTCAATCTCTACTTTATATCATGATAATAGATAAATAATAAATACAAAACAAGTTATTCCTAACTTATAAACATAAATTTAATTTAAAATCAGTTAACTTTGTAATTTATAATAAACACTATTTTTTCTAATTTGTATATATTTTTTTTAATTTATTCCAAAATAAAGCCCCACTTGGGAAAGGACTATTACTTTTAAATTTTCAATTATAATATAACCATAAATTGTTAATCATTAACTTTTAAGTGAACTTAAGAGATCGTAAATCTCATCAAACATTCTTATATAGATAGATAGGACTATCTAAATATTTTGGATTTATAACTTATTAGCAAGATTTTAAAAACTGAATCAGATTAATTGGTTGGACTGGTAAAACTGAGAATTAAACTGTGATTCGATTTAATTCACTTTAAAAATTGTTAGTTATAAAAATTAGTAATTAAATTAATAAATTAATTTATTAGACCATAAATTGATAAATTAGTTAAAGTTTTTTTTTAGTTTAATTAATTTAAAAATTTATAAAAAAATTTTTAAAATAAATTTTAAAATATTTTAATTTTTTAAAAATAAAAATTATATTATTTAAAATTTTTTATATAGTTAATATTAAATACTAGTTTAATTTCAGTTGAATTGGTCAATTTTTTAATCTTGCTCACTAATGGATTAAATTTCAAGATTTGAGTTAGGCATTTGAAACTAGACACCCTGAACTTTCAAAATATGTGCAGCAACTTGATTTGAGCAAAAGATAAGTGAAGTATCACAAAAAGAAGTTAGATTTGTGAACGTGGCATAGAGGGAATCAGAAGAAATTGTCCTAGTCCAAGTAAGGTTTAAGTTATTCAAAATAAAATTTGGTGGGACTTAATCGCTTTTTGGGATAAACTCCCAACGCTTTAATTATTCCCATCAACTATAATTTGTAAAAATTTACCAAGGCCTTCAATGTTTTCATTTTAATCTGTTAAGAGATCAATTAGCTGTAGGTTAATATTGCAGAAAGTTGTTTTATCCTATTCGATAGATCCAATAGATTGATGTCAAGTATTCCATGGATTTCACTTTCAAATTACATAATGCCATGCAAAACGAGACAAGTTTATGCTAACAGAAATCTGCCAAGAACTTCTCAAAGGCTAATATGAATTTGGAATAGAAATGTCATTCAGCAACTTCGTGACATGTCCCCAACCTCTTGTCAGTAAGGTGCAATGCAATGTTTTGTGGCATCTTCCAAAGGCATGTGGACATGGTGTTCTTTGGAAGACACATTATCAAAACGGACGTGTCAATTGCAATCCTTCAAGAGATCATGAACCCATGCATGCCATTCCAACCGAGCCACCGTACGTCCCAAGTTGTTCCATAAAATTTAATCCTATGTTCCTCGCTATTGAAAATTAAAGTCATAAAATATAAATAATTCAACTAGAGTTTGCTCAACCATTTGGGATCTTTGAGTTGAGTCATTAGCCTCTACAGCATCACCACCATCATCGCGCACGGTCAAGATAAAATCACTTGGAAAATTACTTATTTTTCACGGTTGAAGTCACTGACTTTCGGGGCCATTCACATGATCCAAAAACTATTTCTAGTCCGCGTAAACTAAAATTGGTAGCGATAGATTTCAAGTGGTCCGTCAGATCATAGGCTAGTCATTTTCAATGGAACCAATAAAGTTCTAACAAATTACTTTGTGACCTAATACCAATAATTGAACATGGGTCGACCAATAAGATGAATAGATATCTAACACGTCAAAAGCCGGGGGATGGTTGGATAGCTTTTCGCGCCGGCGGCCAACCGAACCCCATCATCGGTCGTGGCCCCTGGCGCGGCCTGAGCCCCAACCCCCGACTGCACACCGCTCCCCGGCACGGTGCAAACACATTTTCAATTAAATCAATAAATTTTTAATAATTTACTTTTTGGCCTAATGTCAAGAATATTTTAACATGGATCAACCAACAAGATGGATAGTATATCTAGCACATCAACTGAGCCGGTGTTTAGGATTGCTAACACAAAATTCTGTTGGACATAAATCCTATCTTTCATATGGAAGAATGATAAGAGGAAAAAAACCAGATTAGCAAGAATATTACGATTCCAATTCCTGACATGATGCAACAGGGATGGTAGGCCCTAATGACAATGGTCACATGTACCTGGCACTACATACCGATTACGAAAGATTCGTTTATAGAAAATATTGAATCCAAATTTTTTGGAGTAGCAAAGCTTTGAGGTCGTAGATGAGATACATGAAACTCCAAATAGGTATTAAAAGGATGCTTGGATTTACTAGATGTCTTAATACAAAAGACGAATCCAAAATTAAGGAGTTATTGATTATCTTTTTGCTTAACTAGATGTCTAAATACATAGCTTACAACCTTAGATGTAACCCCTCAATGTGTTAGGTGAACATTGTGTCCTCACAGAAAATTTCGACAAACTTGTCAAATGGTTCTTGAAATGTCTATTTCAACACGACCATAAAGATGAATACTTTCAGATCAACCAACAACTTCGTGGAAGTTTAGTCACAGTCTTTAATGAGCATATACGACAACACTCCATCCAAAACTTTTTTTGGCTTTTCTTTGCGTAATCTTCTCTCGTGTAGTGGGCGAAAATAGACTTTTGCATGTGGGGGGCCAATCTAAAAAAAAAATTATATAAAAGCATGGAAATGAATCTATCCCAGATGAAATTAATCATCTCGGTGATGGGGAATACTGCCGTGGTTTTGGCGGTTGACGTATTTTGTCTCTGAACAAATAAAAATGACGTGACACCAACTGGGCAGGAAGAGGGGTGTGTCGAAAATTATCATGCTTTCCCATGAAAGCTCGAAGACGCAGGCTGATAGAGCCATATAGGCCTAGCAGTCACGTACGTACTAACGTGTCCGTCTCCGATTGTCCGTTAATCAAAGCTGCACAACAATTACGGTTCGAGTCTTTAGACGATAACGTGCTAACCCCCGCCCTCCCCCCCCCCCCCTCCCGATACCAAGTGCCTCGGCCCCACATTGCTTTTATAGGCCCTACGTACCTAGTGTCTCTCAGATTGAAGAGAGCCCGTCTTCACCGGTGTCTTTCTCTGCCACCCACACGGCGCTTCGTTTGCCCTGACCATAAAACGGACACATGAACTTAGAGCTCGAATGCAAATCTTGGTTGTCGGATCATTTAATATACAGAAAATTACATGTACATTCAATGTGTCTCAAACGCGAGCGTACACATTAAATTATTTAATCATTAGTTATATAATTTTTTTAACTAATATGTAGTTATAATTAATGACAAAAAATAATAAATATACATAAAGTAGTCACCATAAAAAAGTTAATATAGAAATAAGCTTGCCAATTATAATTTTATTTAGTATTATAATAAAGTAGAATTTTTAGTTAGTTGTCATGTATTGTACAAAGTATATTTCTTAATTTGATTAAAAAACTTTCGTCACGCCTCTTAGTGTTAGATGGAGCAACAAAGCCTGTATCATATTTGCTGAAGAAGTTATCTTTGAATATATATATATATATATATATATATATATATTTTTTTTTTTTTTTTTTGTTAGAGGTCACTCAAAATTTACGCAAGTCTTAAGAGGGCTTTTCGGGCATTTGGTGGGGTTTGAAGCTCATCGGTTTCCGAAAAAATAGGCTCGCGTGTCATTCACTCAAGTCTTTCACGCTTCTCTCTCTCTATCTCTATCACTTTCTGTCCATCTGTCTTGACTGACATGGACAGTCAGAGACAGACTGCCTCTGTATTTTGCACGACTTTTACTAACCAAAGGGAAGGGAACAAAAGAAATGGAAAAGTCGAAAGCAAACAGATACTAGGAATTGACTCGTGTTAAGTTAAGCAAGCATTACAGCATTCCGAATTCCTAGCTGACGATGGATCCCTTTGTTTCTATAGTCCATTTTATTACAGTATCCCTTTATAGATATATATATATATATACACACACATATCTCTCTTTTTCTATCTGTTCGCCTTTGTATTGTTGTCTGTTGCAGGAAGAAGCATTATTTTCTTTTTTTTTTTTTTTCACTTCTCGTGGGTCATCTCGCTTTCTCACTCACAATTAAACTCCACGTTCTCCTGCATTTCTTCTCCTTCTTCTTCTTCTTCTTTGATTGATTCTTTCAAACAAGTGATCCTGTGCGGCCTAGAAATGGGAGGAGAAGAATCCTCATGGACACTAGAACCCTCCGACACAGCTGTCGAGCAGGTTTCTTCCCTGTCTTTTCTTCCTTAAAAAAAAAATAAAAAAATAAAAGCATTTTCTTGTTAGGGGTTGTTGTTCTGTTTTGAATTGGTTTTTGGCCCATTGTCATGCGTTTTAGGCATAAACTTTTATCAGTTTTTCTGCGTTCTTGAATCCGCATTTTCATTTGCAAGTTCCTTACAAACATGTCTGCCTTATGCCACCCAAAAATAAAAAGGAAGGAAGAAAGAAAAAGCTTGAAGCTTTGGATTTTTGCAGAGATGCAATTTCTTTCACATTCTTACAGTTAGCACTTTCACTCAATTTTGGTCACACAATTCCGTTTCAGCTCATTCCCTCTTTATTTCCTTCCTTTTCTGTTTTCTTTAAAATTCTGCTACTTATTTTTATACCTGCTTGTTTTTGCTTCTTGTCAATATAAAACCTGGAAAGTAGCGTCATCTTCATTACATTGCTTGTGGTTTCTTAGCTTTCTGAAATTACGAATAGGGTGAAAGGTGACACTCATGGTGTTAAAATAAAATGTCAATTTTTTTTTTTGGTGATTGTGGTTGAAGCCGGTGGACTTCTAAAACCCATAATAAAATGCAGGCAATTTTGGGTATGAAGAAGGGTGCACATCTTTTGAAGTGCGGGAGACGAGGGAAACCCAAATTTTGTCCGTTCAGGCTTTCCATGGTCAGCTCTGTTCTGAGTTGCCGATTAGTAGTTTCTTTCTTTGAGTTATGCTGATTGATAATTTTATGTACTTCATACTTCTGGAAGAGTAATACATAATTTCACCAAGTTAACAGATGTCTTTCTTTATCATCTTGTTTGATTCTTTGTACGTGTGGCCAGGTTTGCTGATTGCTGTATGAATGCAGAAACCAGTTCCTCTGCGACTAAAACAGGCTTTAACGGCATGAATAGAACTGAGACACCTAGATTTTTATGTTTATAATTATATCTTGTCTCCCACTGGATAAGCTGAAGAGGAGTTAGTAGTCTTAAGGATGAAAGAGTTCATGATCCTTGTCAAACTTTTACTCTTCCTTCATTTAGTTGTATGCTTGTACTTTTTAAAATTCCCCTGTAAATGCATGAATGCCTTAGTTAGGAATTTGGTCTGCTAGCTTCCCACTTAATCAACACCCGTAAATCCGATGCCTTTTTTGACTATTGGGTAACATTGATTCACACATTATTGCATCTTGACTATTTGTCTTTTGTGCTTTTACTGTTATGATACGCAACCAAAAGTTTGATTATGATTATGCATTTCAGGATGAGAAATATTTGATATGGTATTCTGGACATGGGGAAAAAATGTTGAGTTTGAGCTTGGTTACAAAAATTACCACTGGACAGAAGACTGTATGTAATCATGGATAACTTTTCTTTTTTCAATGTAATTGACTTCCTATCATTTGTGGATAATGATGTTGCTTCTGACAGGCCAATTTTCAGAGACAACTGCAACCAGACAAGGAGCATCAGTCACTTTCACTTGTCTATGTTAATGGTGAATGCTCACTAGATCTGGTAACTTTTGTATTTAAGTTTCTTATGTCAACACCAAAGCTTCTTAGTTCTTGCAACTGCATTTTGAATTAGATTTGTGTTTTAAATATCTTTATTTGCAAATTATCATTTACATAGATATGCAAGGACAAAGCACAGGCTGATTCTTGGTTTATTGGCTTAAGAGCTGTGATATCAAGGTGTCATTGTTCCGTGCCACATGCTGGTCTAAGGAGCCACAGAGGGATACAAAGTTGCATTAACAGTCCGGTTGGTTATATTAGAAGAAAGCATAATTTAGGAGTTTTGGAAGACAACCGTGAATTCTTGCAGGCAGGTTTTAGATTCTACTTTTTGCTGCTTTCACACAATGATCAGCAATTTCACTTGTTTCCCTGCTCTTGCTGCAGTGGTTTCACTTGTCTCTTCTCTTAACTAAAGATATTAATGACATAAGGTTGACTTTGAAATGATTTATCAACAACAAATGGGTAACTCATTTGGTATACTTAAGGAAAGATTACAAAAGAGAAAGGAGCGATACAATGAAAAATCAAATGAGTTTTGAGAAGTGGATGTGTTATTCTTGGTGATGTTTTCAATTCTCGTCTTCATGTCAACTGTCAACAACTTACTTCACCATAATGGGCATTATGACTGACTTAGGAGCCAAAGATATGCTCTGTCATTATTTGGTTTATATTAGAGCAACCATCACTGAAGTGCTTTGTTTCTTGGCATATTTTCATATTTTTTTATTCCTATTCTAAATGCTAGAGAATGTTGCTGAAAAGATTCCTTATAGACATCCTCTCACTTGTATTCTGTAAGAAATCAGAGATTTTCCCTTCCTGTTTGTTTTTGGATGAGGAATGTCACTGTTCTGCTTACTAGTCTGACATTTTGTCTCTAGCACCACCAATTAATCCTCAACTAGCAAGATAAATAATTGGATTTTGTTTTTTGTCCTTTACTTTTTGAAGGTGCATAGCTTATGCGGAAGCCCTACTCAGTCGCTTTCAGAGAGGTCTGATGGACTGTCCTTTTCTTCTGATGGCTTTTTTTTGTCAGAATCAAGCCTTTCTCAGTTACTGGATGCCCAAATAACAGATGCTTCTTATGTTGAACCATATTCCAAGAAGTGTGGAAATAATTATGCTTGTTCAGAATTCCAAAAGATTGCATCACATCGGTTTGTTGCCCCTATATATGGGTCCCGACAAATAGAAAAGAGTGACAGCTTAAAGGATGTTCTGATATGGGGAGAAGGGGTAGAAAGAAGGCATGGGGGCATGGTTCAAAGGAATGATAATCACCTTGGGATTCAGGGAGATGTTTTATTGCCAAAATTATTGGAATCAACTGTGATGCTAGATGTACGAAATATATCCTTAGGAGCTAGACACGCTGCATTAGTCACCAAACGTGGGGAAGTTTTTTGCTGGGGTGAGGGAAGTGGGGGAAAACTTGGGCATAAAGTCAATATGGATGTCAGCTACCCAAAAGTTGTTGAATTCATGATTGGTGTCCATGTAAAAGCAGCTGCTTGTGGCAAGTATCAAACATGTGCTCTGACGCATTCTGGTGAGCTGTATACATGGGGAGATGATAAATATGGTGCTCATTTGGCGAGTGAGGACCAAAGGGGTATCCATTGGCTACCAAATAAAATTTTTGGCTCCCTGGATGGTATCAACATAGTGACTGTTGCTTGTGGGGAATGGCATACAGCAATTGTTGCCTCCTCTGGGCAGTTATTTACTTATGGAGATGGAACTTTTGGGGTTCTTGGACATGGGAATATTCAGAGTGTTGCCCAGCCCAAAGAAGTTGAGTCCCTTAAAGGGTTATGGGTAAAATCTGTTTCATGTGGTTCATGGCACACTGCTGCTATTGTGGATGTCTTTGTCGATCGCTGCAGGTGTAATGATGTTAACGGGAAATTATTTACCTGGGGTGATGGCGATAAAGGTCGACTTGGACATGCTGGTTTGGAAAAGAAGCTCCTACCGACATGTGTTGCACAACTTGCTGATCATGATTTCATTCAAGTAGTTTGTGGAAGAATGCTGACTGTTGCACTTACCAATACTGGTAAGGTCTATACAATGGGAAGCTTGGTGCATGGACAGTTAGGTAATCCACAGGCCAAGGATAAGTCAATCACAATTGTTGAAGGAAACCTTAGAAAGGAGTTTGTTAAGGATATATCATCAGGATCATATCATGTCGCTGCTCTGACATTGGAGGGAAGAGTATATACATGGGGAAAGGGTGTAAATGGACAGTTAGGATTAGGCACCACAGAAGACAGGAATTCACCAACTTTTGTTGAGGCTTTGAGAGATAGGCAAGTGGAAACTATAACATGTGGATCAAATTTAACTGCTGCAATCTGCTTACACAAATCTATCTCTACCAATGATCGATCATCCTGCAGCAGTTGTAGGATGCCTTTTGGATTTACAAGGAAGAGGCATAACTGTTATAATTGTGGTCTTTTGTTCTGCCATACTTGTAGCACCAAGAAGGTTACAAATGTGTCTTTGGCTCCTAATAAAAAAAGGCCTTCTCGAGTCTGTGATTCATGCTTTTATCATCTGCAGAAGGTCACTTATTCTGAGAGGGCATTAGAGGTAGAAAATCATGATTCATGGCCAGTTTTGTCCCCAGGGAAGGTTATATCTGATGTGAAAGAAGACAGGGATGAACCTCTCACTCCAGGGGGTAATCTATGGTTAATGAAGCAGTTGCATGTTGTGGAAAGCCTACCAGGCCAAAGAAAGACCCAGAAAAGCCTATGGGAAAAAGAGAAACATTTGGAAGCTGCCTCACTTTCAGCTGGATTGCCGCGGTGGGGGCATGTCCCATGCCCTGCTTCATTTGAATCATATTATAATGGCAATTCTGTCCATCCGCTAGATTCCTTATCTAATGTCCTTGGTGCTTTGAACATGGAGCAAACAGAGTCCAACCATATGCTTGCTGAAGAAGTTTCAAGACTGAAAGCTGAGGTAGTTGCTATGCCTTCAAAACTGAAGTTTCTTAGCTCTGATGCCATTTTGCCTCTTTTAATTCTAGCTAATTTGTTTCTCCTATTTTCATCATAAACACCAGCATGGCTTGTGCCTGTGCCAAATCTCTCTATTCCTCTCCCTCCCGCTCTCTCTCAACTTTTTTGTTTCCTTTTTCTGCAGGGATGAAAACATTTCTCCCTGATAGCCAACTGATTATAATTTTTATTTCGGAATGTGCCCGAGGATGTTTTTAAGAGCTTAGTATCATAAGGGAGAAATGTTATTGATGATTTTCCAGTATTATTTTCTTGTTTCACATGTATCTGGCTCTCTTGAGGCTTTACTGCATTTGAGTGTATTGAGGGATGGAATTCTGGGTTTGGCAAATAGCTCTTGGGGACAGTTTTCTTTGTTCTCTGTTATGGACAGACCACCAGAACCAGCATTTCTTTATTGCTTGAACTGCAATTATCCTTTTTCGTTTTTTTGGCAATATTTTTCTTTTGTTTTACTTTTATTGGTATGTTTCTCAAAGAAAAGTGCATAGCTTGGAAATCTGTGGCGCTTACTGAATCATTTTGGTTTTACTAGATTAGCAGGCTTGAACTGCAATGTCAAACTGGATGCCAGAAAATCCATGAATGTCAACAGATGATAGAGAAAACTTGGTCAATTGCCAGGGAAGAAGCAGCTAAGCGTAAAGCAGCCAATGAGATAATAAAACTTTTGGCATCAAAGGTACTCTTATTTCATTGCTAGTCCAATAGTCCATTCTTTTCTTGTTAATATCCTACAAAAGATGCATTAAGAACAAGATGCACCTAAATTTACTAAATTGGGAAAAAACCAGGAAATACTCACTCCTGGACTCCCCAGGGAATTAAGTTGGCAAATTTATGTATTCAATCTGTTTTAAGATTACCCTTGTGTTCAAATTTGACTATGGTGCATGCACAACTCATTTTGCTGGATTCTGTTTTCTACCAATCTCCGTTTTTTGATTTTTTTGTTTTGCTCAAATTATCAAGTTATTGTTGTTATCATTATGATTTTATTGTTCAAATTTCTCTGAGCCTTGATGCTGCTATGCACCAACTTTATTTGGGAATGATATAAGTTAGACAATTGCATTATTTGTTGCTCCTCATGGGTCGTGGCTATTGGATTGAAGGGCTTTTAAAGTGGAAAATAAAAGACTAATTTTGGTTACATTTTTATTCCATTGCATCAAAATAGTATGGCTGCGAGTATTTATAGCCAATTTATATAATAAGTTTGTTCTTTTCTTTGTTTACAGCTGTAATTTAAAAAATAATTACATGGTCGAATACTTGACACATGTTGAAAAAATCTCTACCTAATTTCACCAACTTGCTTCTGGAAACCTCTGCTGAACTTGATTGATTCTGATGCAACTCCACTTCAGTTTTCTGTTTCAATTTCAACTTTTAGTTGTTATTGTTTGCATGCTAGAATGGATATTGCACTTAGAAGCTTTATGTTTGCAGCACCTCTGACACTTACCTTGATGTGGCACTGGAGGTTTCTGCAAACATTCTGGTTTGTTGGAGATGACTGTTGATGTGCAAAAACTCCCCTTCTCAACTCATTCTTGCTTTTAATCATAGATTCTTGGAACAACTCACTAGTTGAAGTCAATCTAAAACTCCAATTTAATTTCTAAAATGGACTCTAGTTTTTAGGCTTACAAACTGTAGTTTTACTAAAAGCTCTTACAAACTCTGATTTTTCTAAACACTCTGCTTTTAGCCTCATTATAATGTTGAGAATAAGCAGTGACCCATTATTATGTTGCAGCTCCATTCCATGTCAGAGAAGGTCTCAGCTGGGAGAGAAGTGAAAGATGGAATAATTGTAAATCTTCCCCAGTTTGCAACTGTGCAAGAAGATCACCCTGCTCCTGTGTTTGTGCAACCAACGCACACTTTGAGTCACTTGCTGCCTGAACTCAGCTTACTGAAAGACACAGGATTAGATAGTTTGTCTAGCTCTCCCGTTGTGTTCTCCAATAGGTTAAATTCTATACGTGAGAGGAAGAACAATTCGGGTGTTCAAAATCCAGAAGATAGTGGAGATAAAGCCTCAAAATTTGAATGGGTAGAACAATATGAACATGGTGTATATATTACGTTTATGACATTGCCAGGTGGGAACAAAGAGCTAAAGCGAGTCAGATTTAGGTAGCTTTCTTCTGACATTGCTCAATCATATCTTGTTTAAGCTCGAGTTGCTGAAGCAGGCTGGAATTATTATTCTAACACTTGGGATTGTGCTTTCGCAGCCGGAAACGATTTACACAGGAGGAAGCAGAGCGATGGTGGGAGGAGAATCAAGCTATTGTATACCAGAAATGTGGCATTGAAGGATACAAAAACTCTAACCAGAACTCGACGAGGAGCTAATCTTCACTTGCGTCTGTAGGAAATTTGATCTCATGGTTGGGGACAATGAAAGTAGCACTTCAGTTACTGCATGTGCCTGATCCCTTTCTCAGAGTCATTGTAGCAGAAGTTGGAAGGAATGTGGGAGTGAGTGATGTAGCTTCCTTATGATGACCCCTTTCTACTGAAGGCCTCCCACACGCAGGTGATTTTAATATGGCAGTGTATTCTGAAGCGTGAGGCCACTGAAGGATAATGGGAGGTTAGATTTGAATCATTGTTTATTAATTATATTAATCAAAATAAATAATGACAACTCTAATGTAGAAACTGAAGTGAATAATAAGATCAAATCCTAATAGGGTTTGCGTGCTTGGTGCGTATAAAAAAAATTCATGTCTTAGTGTGCGAGGTTCCTATATTAACAGAACTATATTTTTTTTTCTCACGTAAACCCTACCTGCCCTTTCACGTCTGAATTCTCCGTAATCCGTTCTCTTTCTCTCACAATTCGACGTGGATAAGTTTTAAAAATTATTTTTTATTATTTTATAAATTATATTATAATTATTATTTTATAATTTATTTAATAATATTTTAATATAATAAAAAATTATAATTAAATTATTTAAAAATATATAAAATATTTAAATATTTTTAATTAATTATTAAATATTTTTTATTTAAATTTACAGAATTTTTTAATTAGATAATTTTAAATTATATATTTATATATATATATATATATAAAAGTTTAATAATTAAAATATTTTTTAAATTATAAAATTATAATTTTTTATAATTTTTAATAAAAATTATTATATTTTTTTTGATAAATTTTTATTTTTTATTTTTTAAAAATTTATTTAGTTATTAACCTTTTATTTTATTTATATATATATACATATAGTATTTTTATTCTCCATCAAGTAATATCAAGGTAGATTTGGTTTGGTTTGATGTTGTTTTATAGAATTTAAGATAATTTTTTTAATAAAAAGGATCTTATTTAGAGAAATTTATAAGATTATAAATATAATAAATTTTGTATTAAAAATATTGTTTATAGTTAGGTTATTCATAAATATGTTTTTAATTTTAAAAATATTTTATTTTTTGATAAAAAATTTTATTAAAAATTTTGTGAGATAATTAGTAAAAATTGATATTTATTTTATATATAATAATATTTGTAAAATAAAAAAATGACACTTATATATTTTAAAAATTTAAAATTTGTTAATGATAAAAATAAGAAATTTATTAATTATTTAATTTTGACAATAAATTTAAAAAAATTTTAAATTAAAAAAAAATTTAATTTTTATTTTTTATTAATTAATAAATTACATGATAATAGTTCATCTATACTTTTATTAATTATATTAATTTTAATGTTAATATATTAATAATTTTAAAATTAAATTTTAATAATATATCAATAAATTAAAAATAAATTTTAAAAAAGAGAATAGAAAACAATACTTGTTCATAACATCATTAAACAAGTTAATTTCATAGTTGTTAAAAAAAATATTAATAAATTTGAAAATTATGACGAAAAAAATTTTAATTTATTAATAAATTTTAAAATTTTAATTTTTTATTTATTATATTTGTTAATTTTTTTATTAGATAATTAAGTAAATAATTATTTCATATCAATATTTATTAATGTTATTATTCACGTAAAGATTTACAAAATAAAATATTAAATTATGATAAAAATATTAATTTATTATAAATATTTATTTTTTTATTAAAAAATGTTAGATTTTTATTATTAATTTAAAAATAAAAATTTTTTTTAAATAAATTAATGTATATCAGAAAAATTATTTTTATTATTATATAAATTATATTATAATTATTATTTTATAATTTATTTTATAATATTTTATTAATTATAAAATTATATTATTTTAAAATTTAATATTTTTTTATTAGACTATTATATTTTATAATAAATTTTAAAAATTTTTTAAAAATTTAATTAAATATTAATTTTTTTCTATAATTATACAATAAATATTTTGATAAAAATATAAGCTCTATCTTTTTAAAAAAAATTCTATTTTTTTTAGATTAATTAAGTGTTATCTTTCTTTTTGCTAAATGCTACGTCAAAATTCGAGCAATCCTCTAGAACAAACCGAAAACCAAGGCAAAAATAGGAAGTTTGTCCATCTGCTTATGTTAAAAATAGATATTCAATTATATACTAAACTGAATAATACAAATGTATCAAATAATTTATGCTGCTGGACATTTGAAAAGGTCATTTCCTGCCTTGCGCCTATTTTGTTGAATTAGGAGGTCAGGGGTCAACTAAATACGGAATGATTCACCACAAGATACAAATGGGTAAAGATACGATCAGCAAAAGGCCTAATTTCTTCAGAAGCACGGCAAATTTGCTGCCACCTCTTATGGTCACCAGCAACTCTTTCTTCTGCTTGTCAATGTTCCACTCAACTCTCCCTGAATTTTTCCTTACGTTGACATTGCTATTGCTTCCTTTCTTTTCAACGCAGTCATTACATCCGGTGAAAACGTCTATTATTGTCTCCCTCTCAAGATCTTCCCCAAGATAGAAACAGCAATAAAGCATTAAAAGAAAGGCACTCACACAAAACACACCGCTCGCCACCCTTTTCAAAGAATGCATGAAGTTGTCGATTCCCATGCGTATATTATCCCTGGAGTATGCCTTGGACATTGTCTCAAATCTGTGTATGTCTGCTTTCTCTATCGGTGGGTTAGTTGCCGGCCTTTCAGGACTAAGGTGGATCCTAACAGTCTGCGAAGGAACTAATTGGTGAAAAAATGTGTCCGCAGCTTGGCGAGTGGAAACAAACATTCCCTGGTTTACCTTGATCTCCTCGATGACCTCAAAACTTGGCGAGCTGGCGACATCATCCTCATTGACATTACCTTCTTCTACGAAGGTATGATCTTCATTAGGATCATCGTTGATGAAATCAAGCGAATAATAATCATCTTCGTTATTAAATCCCATGCAGTCGCTAGGATGCCCAGCTTCTTCTGCTGATCAACCGAGCATTGGTAGAATCAAATTATCGATAAGCTCTTAGACATATTTCAAGTAATTTTTTATTACATTGTGAAAATGGCAGAGTGCTACCTTGAGCATATTCTTCTCTCTCCCTTTGGAAAGACGAAATATTTTCTAATGGGACAATCTTGCTTTCCTCCGGGAAATTCTGGACATTTTATCCGGAGATAAAAGAACAAAGACTAATTAGTAAATAGTAAAGCTATATGCTATAAACTCAATGCACATAGAAGAACAATTTTCTAAGTTCTTTTCCTCAAGCTATTGCTATAATATAATCTTCTGCAATTTGTCTGCTTACTAATGCATGCATTGAGATTCTTTCTTAAGCAATTTAATCTAAAGCACTACTTGCATGCATTCCTAATCCAAGCACAATTACGTGCCAATTTGTAATCTTTAATGATATATGTTATTTTTATTAAAAAAAAGTCATGTAAAATCAAAGTGACATACCTCGTGTAGTTCTTCATTTGACATTCCTACCCATCTCAAGTTTTCCAACATCCCCTGCATCTTACATTCAACATCCAAGTCTCCAAACTCTAGACACCTTCCATCAGGACTTACACTTGAAATGTGGTTGAGGTTATCATCATGATCAACTTGATTACCATGATGAGCACCTTTACCGGCTATGAAAGTGAAATCATCGTCAACAGTGGTAGCAGCAGCAGCGGCAGCATAATTGCCAGCCCATGATTTTGGAGATACGTTAGACTGATGGTTTATCAGTTGCTGATGATGCGGCACTGACATGATTTCCTGCAGGATATGATCAGTTGTCTGATTTGTGCCTTCAAAAGTTGACTTATTCATGACTCGATAGTCTGTTAGTCCCACTCGAGAGAGCTCCTCTACTCCCAACCGAGGCAATGAGAATCTGTGTTGTAACCTTGTGCACTCTAATCCAACGTCCACCTGCCATACATTATATATTGCAAACCCCGTGAGATATGTAAGAACTACATGCGTGAAAGGAACAAGGGAAAGACAAGTTTGTCACTGGTCTTTACAATAGGGAATGATTACAACAACTGTTAAGAAAATCATATCATTTTATATATTGAATTTCATATTCTTAGATACACTAAGATCACTATAATTAATTAGCACCTATTATTGGTACCTTTGTTGGCGAGTAAGAGGTTGCACCATAACTTGGAAAACAGGAGGTGGGCATGCTAAATGCATCTTCTGATAGTAAGTCTGTCCAGTTTTGGCCATCTCCTGTTTCACTGGCTTCAAAAGGGGACCCATTTAAGCTGGTAGGAAGAAGAGGAGGACATATATCTATTGGAATTGTATAGTTTGAACCATCAAGATCTTCATAGCTTGTCTTCGGATATAGCTCTATGTTAATGTTGGAGACGTGTGGTTCATTGGAAATTTGATTCGTTCTATAGCCATAATGCTCTTCAATCTTTGGCCCCACTGGGCTCTTCTTGAAAACCCGACACAGTGCATATGCATCCTGCACGAGTTTGAAATTTAATCAGGAAACACCTTTAGAACTTAACTAAAAAGCCAATGGTACAAGACTCCTACACTGTGGGTTCCGAGGAGGAGAGTAAAGGAAAACTGGTGCTTACCTGTTATATAACATTTTACCAAAATTTTACGACTTGAGTTATGAGTCTTTTAATCACATATATGTTGCTTGCTCGTCAATTTTGCTTTCCATGCGGGAGAAACTCCCACTTGCTACTCAACAATGACTAATGTTAAAAAAAACACAGTAACAACTGTTGCCACAATATTTGCATTTGCGGACCACCATGTGAAACTTGGATTAAAAATGGAAATTAAATGACAAACATAGTGATATAATTAATCAAATTTACGGGTGGATTCCCATTCTACCATATAGAATGATACATGAGTAAGAAGAAATGAGTTAACCTGCAAACCAGAAGCAGTGAGGCATTCTCGCTCGTCAAGGCGGTACTCATGCATAACCCAATCACTACGAAAACCGTGGGGGGCTCTCCCTCTGTAGTAAACAAGGGTTTTTTTCATCCCAACCGAACGTGTTTGAGAGTTTACTTTTCTATCCTTCCCAGTAGCCTTCCAGTACCCAGTTTTCGTTGCTCGATTGGTCCTCGATCCGTTTGGATACTTTCGGTCTCTGGGACTAAAGAAGTACCACTCAAGATCTTTGCTAGGCAGCAATGACTTGGCTGTAAGTAACATAATAAATGTTTAACTCTTGTTAATAACAACATTCTATACATGTTAGTTACTCTCCCTAAATAAGCCTACATAGATTGCTAAAACGATTAAAAAAAGAAAAAGGAAAAGATGAATATATATTTTAGCAAAAAGAAGAACAAGCAATCCCAAAGACTATTTGGAGTCATTTTTTAAGGTCAACTTTAGGACAAGGCATTATATTAGATCTTCTTCAAGATGTCAATACCCCATGTATTTATGCGGCCTAGGCAACTCTTGAATGAATTAGCAAGACATGAAAGATATTGCCAGATCGTGACTACAACCGTCCAACAGGATGTCCCCAGGGCGGTAGACAGGTTGAATATGAAAAGTCAGAGAACAGCAAGGAATCACCGCAGGGGGAGGAAATCAGAATATTTTGAATAGTTTTCAAGAAAGCAATATAATTAAGTAACAAATATTCTTTATCCCATTTTACACTCTATCTTTGTCCGATTTGGTTCCAATTTACAATTTACAACTAGATGAAGCGACCAAGACCAGCCAACCTTGTAATGTCGCACAAACTACACAATAGTCAAAGGCACGGCAAACATAGCATCGAATATATAGATATTGGGGGTACCTGGTAAATCCCAGGGCTCACACTTGTAGAGATCAACTTCCGGGATGACCTCTAATTCAATCTCATGCCCATTGATCTTCCTTTTAAGATAGTAAACGACGAGCTCCTCGTCAGTGGGATGGAAACGAAAACCAGGAGGCAATGAGACAGGAGCCATCTCGATTCAATTTGTTGATCTTTATTGAGATAGTTTATATATATATATATATATATATAGAGAGAGAGAGAGAGAGAGAGAGAGAGAGAGTGAGCTTACAAAAGATGACCAGTCTCTCTCAGTGTCCTAACCGAAAAAGTACGAGAGGGATCGGCGTTCGAAACAAGAAGTCCTGCACCACGTAGCTACAATTAAATGAGAAAAGAAAAAGAAAAAAAAATTATATATATATATATATATATATACATATATATATGAAACATAGTCATGAATGATGAACCACTACTTGAAGAGGGGTTACGTTGATGGCATGGAGAGAAGAGAGAAGAGGTCAAACAATCATGGCCTAAAGGCTTATCATATGCACTTCCTCGTACCAATGATAAACTGTCATGCATACAGAATCATAGATAAATAGTGGCAAGATCTTGCTTTGTGTGTGTGTTTGTAATGTGTATGAGAGAAGAGAGAGACCTTAGTTTGGGGACGTCAGAAGAAGATTAACACCGAGAGGAGGGAGAGAGAGAGACTAAAAGAGAGAGAGCTGTATGTGGGGACAAAGATATGAAGGGAAGAGGGAGGGATGAGGGTGTTATGGGGCTTTGATAAGAAGACGAGAGAAGATATATATCGAGAGAGAGAGAGAGAAAGAGAGAGAAGTAAAACGAGGCGGGGGCTGGTTGCCGCCACCCCAAAACTTCCCTTTCCTTGTTCATCTGTTTTTCCCATCCAATGATTCTTGTTAACGTTCCTTTCAAGCTTACTGCTCTCTTTCTCTCTCTCTCTCCACCTCTCTCTACTAGTTCTCTTTCCCCATCTCCATCTCTCACCAATTATCCCATGCTTCGTGCTTGTCCTTTCTTCGAATCTGACCAGCCATTATTCGATGCATTACCAGCCTTTAAGTTCTTGCTTAACGTCTGACCAACTTCCAAAAAGGAATTTCGGCGGCTTTTCATTACCTGAAACCTTGTCTCTTTTACATGGTAATTAAATCTTATCCTGAAAATTTTTTTTTTTTAATAAGTGAATGAAAAATTTATTGTTAAAATAAGGAAAACATTTGTCAAATTAATTAGATTCTCAGAAACTTAGCATACCAAGCTAGTAGCGTGCAAGGCATTTTTTTTTTTTAAAAAAAAAAAAATCATAAAACCAAAAGCTATCAAAGAATACAAACCAAATCATTGACTAGAAAACATATAATGCACATCCCCTCATCAAGTAGCTCGAATGTTTTACCCCATGCACATAAAGAGGTAATGATTGATTGGAGCGCCTTCCTCTTGTGGGCAACTTTTTTTTGGAAAATTGGATTTTTTTTTCTTTCTTTTCAAAGATTCCAACAAATATTTGCCAGAATCATAAAGCATAATTTCTTAGGAAGCTAAAGCGCTGGTTGAGACTCCCGTCAAATGCAAAAACTCTACCATGGTTAAAGAACAGTGAGAAAACTAGTTCAAGCATAGCCAAAAAACCAACCAAATAATTTCGGAGAACTTGCAATGTAGCATTAAATGATTAGCATCCTCGTTGTTACCACAACACGGGGAACACATGTTAACAAGAAACTAGTCACATTTGTTAAGGTTGGGGGCTTTTTCTTATGAAAATTTAAAATTGAAATCTTCCATTTTGTGGTTTTACGATAGTGATTTTTTTTTTTCTTATGAAATGATTTCAAATTTTGAGAAAAACGGAATCAAGCAGTGCTCAATAAACACAATTTATGTTGCCTACATGAGAATATATCACAAATTTAAAAAAAAAAAAATGCAGCAATACCAAACAGACCTCTGGTCTTTACCACTTTTAATATTTTATATTTAAGTTGTTCAGTGTTGGCTAGAAGAACTAATATTTTCATAAGAGCATTTAATATTATTATTTAGGGGTTGTTTTGTGGTAAGCATGACCGTAATTGATCACCCCTGGTCGTGTGCTACACTTCTTTCTTTCAGAGGAAGATTATGCTTTTGTCAATCAGGCTATAGTGTAGAGAACAGAGGGTGTTGGCATTCCTATTATGACTTGTTGCGATTAATATGAGGCTGCTTTTTGTGGTACAGCAGATGGTGCTAAGCATTCAAAATCTCATGCCATTATTTTGGATTCAAATCAATTTTGTAGCTTAGGAGGTGTTTTCTCTTTTTGGTAATTGGTCTTATAAGTTGCCGAAGCAGTAGGTTTTTGCCAGGGGTCCTTCGTTTTTGTTTTTCTTTTTTTTTTTAAATTTTTAGACAGAAGTGAGATTGTTGTAATCAACGAGAAAATTACCAAATTTAGTGGGATTATGTGTCATACCTTACTATTTTATATTTTCATGTTTCTTGTATACTTAATTGATATGATTACTTGTTATTATGAAATGATTCTTAAATTTTAAATTTGATTTAAATTAGGTAGTATAAATCTATTTCTTATCAAATTTTTATTTATAAAAAAGTATTAAATGAGATCTTCAATAAATTTAAAGAAAGATGAAAAAAAAAGTGAAAATTTACAATTGACAAAAATTTAGAATCGGTTCGACTTATGGTATAGACTCATCAGCTAGCAAACAAAAGAAAAAAAAATGGTAAAGAAAGAGAGAATTTGAATTAGTCGACTAAACATTAAAAAAACAAATGAGAAAAGAAAATTTACATAGATTTCAAGTTAATCAACCTAACTAGCATTTGCACTTAAAAAAAAAAAGGAAACTTATAAAGGTTTTGGGTCAATTAATTGATCTAAGTGTTACAATCAAGTGATATCTAAAAAATAAAATTTCTAATAGCTAATTTTTTATATTTGTTAGTAAAAATGTTGTACAACTTTTTTATGGAGTGTGAGCAAACAAATAAGAAAAAAGGTCATTGAAAAATTATATTGTATTTATGTGAAAATTCAAGAAAAAAATGCAAGAAAAATCAAGTGTAAGAGATTTAACAAAAAAAAAAAAAGTTAAGATGGTGAAAAATAGTAAGAGTGCTCAAGTTGAAATTGTGAAAACAATAGGAGTGTTTTAGAAAAAAAGTGTTAGAATATTAGTTTTTAAGTTATGAAAAATTATTAGTTTTAGTGAAAATTTAAGAGAAACTTGGTTGTAATTTAGATCAAGGTAATATAGTATAAAAGGTTGACTTCATCTACAAAAGAAAAAAGAACGAGTGAAGTTAAACCCTTAAGAAACAAATCTTGAGAGGTGTAAAGGGTTGTCTTAAAAAAAGAATTAGTAAAATTGAATTTTTAAAAGGACAAATCTTGAAAACTAGATTTAGGCTCCTACTTTAATTTGAACTATTATAAATTATTATACACATTATTTTTTTCTTTATCTCATTTACTTTCAATTTTTTACATTGTTTGGTTTATTATTATTATTAGTTATCTTATTATTACTTTTTGAAATTGAGATTGAGTTTGGTTGAATAATTGAACCAAATAAACTCAATTCATCTCCTATTTTGGATTGTTACGGGGACCAACATTTTTAATAGGTGTTAATGTGTTCTAGCAAACATGGAAGTGGGTTTGTTGGACTCTTGGCAAAGAACTGTCACTTCTTTTGCAAATTAAGGCTTGTCGCACTTTGATATGAGTTGTTCTCTTCTTGGTCTTCTAATTTGGTTTCTTAAGCAAGCAATTTAGTTTTTAGGTTTAGGTGAAATGATTTTGTTGTTTTATTTTAGTTGAGTTGTTATATTTTTGTTCAAGTTGCTCTATTGTTTTCCAATAATATAGGAGTTTATTTGTCATTCACATGAGTTTTACATATATGAGATGTATTACAATTTTAGATGTGATAAATAAAATTGACTTTTATTGTTAAAATATATATAAACTATTATTTAGAAATAAATGTTTTTATTTTTTAATTCTTTATTAATTCTTCAAACTTTTTTGCTTTTTCTAAGACTACCATTAGAATAGGAGATATACATGATTGTGTAATTCTATCTTTTATAAATCTTAAATATCCTTATATTGTTAAAATATTATCTATCTAAATCATTAAGTTTTTTTAAGGAGTAATTTTCTCTAAAACTCAAACTTCCACTTGTTCAATCTTTAGATTTTGACCCACAAACATACTAATTGGACAAAAGAAGCACACTAACATATATTTGATGAATAAAAAATAGGAATCATGAAGACATGATGAAACATGATGCGAGATGAAAAGATGGAAAACAAGTTATCAAAGATTAATACTAATTTGAGCCTTTATAAAATTTTTTGAAATCTATTAGAGAAAGGAAAAAAAAAAGGTTTTTAAAGATAACTTTTATTGAAATTAATAATTTATAGTTGAATAGATTTATATTCAATAATTTCTAATCTTAAAAAATCCAATTCATAAGGAAATGAATAAATAAGAAATTTAAATTCCTAAATTTAAGTATAAAGCTATTATCAAAATAATATTTTAAAACTCTTATTAAATATAAACTATTTTAAATATAATTAAATAAATTATAAAACAGAATAATTAAAACCTTTTTTACAAATTGTAGTCCTAAAAAATAATATTTATTGTATATTATATTATAAATCTCTTTATTTGAAATAAACTTGTCCTCCAATTTATGATAAGGAACTAATGTTTACATGCCAAAAATTTGATACTTTGAGTAAACTTTTTTTCTTTAATTTTTTTATTTCTAATAATATTTCTGTATATGAATCTTTACTAAATCAGCAAGATGCACCAATAAAGATGTTAAATTTGGACAAAATTTCTTTATCCCCATATAAAATTAATACAATCAGCTATAACATATAGATAATCAATAAGATTTTGGGAACTCTAAATTATACGTTTAATTTAAAATTCAAAAATTTATTTCTCTGTGGAATCAATAATGATACACGTCTTTATCTCAATCAGGTTCCAATTC
Source organism: Rhizophora apiculata (assembly GCA_037832385.1). Lineage (NCBI taxonomy): Eukaryota > Viridiplantae > Streptophyta > Magnoliopsida > Malpighiales > Rhizophoraceae > Rhizophora > Rhizophora apiculata. The sequence continues at coordinate 3,853,019 of CM075427.1, forward strand.
TGATTATCAAACATTATATGTTTAACTTTTAATTTAATTGTCAATTATTGAACCAATAACATACAAGATTAGCAAAACTAGTCTTTTTACATAGGTTGGACATCATTGCTCATTTAAATATTTGGCCAATAGTTAGTGAATAATGTATATCTCTACAATTTACACTTTAATTAATTATGTATAGCATATAATGATAAGTATAACAATATCAAAACATTGACTTAACAACATTAACTTAACGTTTGATTCAAGTTTATATAAAATTTCATCACAATAATTAGGTTAAACTCTAAAATTAACAATTATACATTGTTAAACATATTTGAATTTTGGATTTACCATTAACAAATCATATAACACTCAATATCAATATACTTATCAAATGCATCATAACCAAGTTTTTCAACTTATAAGTTTGACCTTTTTTTCTTCATCAACATTATATAGTTCAAAAAACATTTTAGCCTCTAGTAGCTACCTCACAAAATCTTTTAGGAGGAAATGCACATCACAAAAAGGATACCACTAAATTTAGGAATGTATCTAAGAATAAATTAGTGACAAACAATATTTCTAATATGAGATTTATTATTTTATGATCCCAACATGACACTTTCAAGAGATCTACCATTCACAATTAACCTTATCAAAGAGGTTACCTTAAATTTTGTATAATGCCATCAAGTCAAGGAAAAACTACAATGATACCATTTGATGTAGGATAGCATCAAGCAATTTGATTAAATCTCATTAAGTCTTTATATGAATTTTAGGAATCCACAAAAAAAAAAAAAACAAATGTTTTTAAAGAAAACTTTTACTAATTAATACGCTTGGACTTAATGAGATCCTATTTATAATAATTTCAAATTTTAATAGAAATCAATTAATAAAAATATAAATAAATAAGATATTCTCTTAATAATATCTAAAAACTCTTGTTAAGGTAAAATATTCTAATAATAACTAAACAAATTTAAAAATCAAAATAATTGAAATTATAATATAAAATGTAGAATAATAGAAAATATTTTTCATTTGGTATCATATAGTAGAACAAGAGAGAAAAGCAAAGAAATGGTTGATGAATGCAAAGAACAATAGTTAATTGAGTTTCTATTTGCTTCAATAAGGGTTGAAATCTTAACAATAACCTTTCATGTTATGCTAGCATTCTACTATGTAACTTCAAGATTTGTCCTCTTTAATAAAACACCTAAGAATATATCTTATTGATTAGGTTTTTATGATTTTTTAATATTGTTACAATAACAAAAAATTTTGCCACCCTAGCAAAATCTAAAAGGTTGTGTGTGTATGTGTTTTTTTTTAAGAACTTTTTCTTTATGTTATGCAATTTTTTATAAAATATTTGATACCATGTAATTGAAAAAGTCATATTTCACATTCCAAATTTTCATAAATTAAATTTTGTATACTAGAACTAACAAACTTTAGTGAACATGGACAAAAATCATAAAATGGCCATAATACCTTTGTATATAACAAAAAGTTAGAACCCTCACTTTCTAAAACAACCTCAGCATTACTCTCTTCCTCTCACCCCTCTCTCTAAAATCATAATCTCACTTCATTGAAATCTCTTTCTTTCATGAAATCTATCTTTACATAGTTAAAATCAATATGTAAATTTGTGTTTGGATTTCATTGTATCTTGTTTTTTATGTTTAGTGTTAAATATTTTATTTAGGGAGAGGCTAAGAGAAGGGTGGTGACAAGTGTTCATAAGTGGTGGTGAAGAAGGAGAGAAAGTGTGGATAGTGAAATAGGATTAAGATATGTAGAGTTTTCAAGAGAAAATAGGAAATGGTTGTTTGAGGAAACTTATCAATAATCAATGTCAAGGCATTGTTTGATTATGACTATTTTAAAGCACACAGAGTATCTGTCGATTGCAATGCCTTATCTGATGGACTGCACCTTCTGTCATCAACTTCATCACTCTAGCATCTTTTGGTAATTAGTCATAACTCTTTCAACAAAACTCTAAATCACGTTTCATTTGATGCATTAAAAATTGTGCTTAAACATATTTCCAATAAAAATAGTTTTTACTATGTTAACTAAATTTTGTCAAAAAATTGACTAAAATGGAATAAAAAAAAATATAGTTATAGCACTAAATTAACGAAGTGAAGAAGTGAATAACTATATTTAATAAAATTATAAAAATTTAACACTAATTTTGAATATATTTCTTTTGAGAGAATTCAATTAAAATTCCTAACTGATACATTATTTGATTGAAAACAAAAAGATATATAGAGTTGACTAATCCAAAAACTCTTTCGTGAACTTATCAATGATGAAACTAGTTTACATATATAAGAGCTCATATGTGTTTTAAAATAGTCATAATAAATGATAATAAAATTATAATAATATATAAAAAGAAACCTTAATAAAATTTTCAAAATTATATACATTTTATTTTTATAACAATATGTCAAATATGGTTTTGTAAACCAAAACAAAAAATCAATTTTTAACTTTTAATTTACTTTTTACTCTTGATAAATGAAATAAATTTTATTAAGAAAATGTATGAATAAAAAAATATATTAAAAGTTTGACCTTCTTTTCTTCATCAACATTAGAAAGTTCAAAAAACATTTTAGCCTCTAGTAGCTACCTCACAAAATCTTTTAGGAGGAAATGCACATCACAAAAAGGATACCACTAAATTTAGGAATGTATCTAAGAATAAATTAGTGACAAACAACATTTCTAGTATGAGATTTATTATTTTATGATCCCAACATGACACTTTCAAGAGATCTACCATTCACAATTAATCTTATCAAAGAGGTTACCTTAAATTTTGTATAATGACATCAAGTCAAGAAAAAACTACAATGATACCATTTGATGTAGGATAGCATCAAGCAATTTGATTAAACCTCATTAAGCCTTTATATGAATTTTAGGAATCCACTAAAAAAAAAAACAAATGTTTTTAAAGAGAACTTTTACTAATTAATACGCTTGAATTTAATAAGACCCTATTTATAATAATTTCAAACTTTAATAGAAATCAATTAATAAAAATATAAATAAATAAGATATTCTCTTAATAATATCTAAAAACTCTTATTAAGGTAAAATATTCTAACAATAACTAAACAAATTTAAAAATCAAAATAATTGAAATTATAATATAAAATGTAGAATAATAGAAAATATTTTTCATTTGGTATCATGTAGTAGAACAAGAGAGAAAAGCAAAGGAATGGTTGATGAATGCAAAGAAAAATAGCTAATTGAGTTTATATTTGCTTCAATAAGGGTTGAAATCTTAACAATAACCTTTCATATTATGCTAGCTTTCTACTATGTAACTTCAAGATTTGTCCTCTTTAATAAAACACCTAAGAATATATTTTATTGATTAGGTTTTTATGATTTTTTAATATTGTTACAATAACAAAGAATTTTGCCACCCTAGCAAAATCTAAAAGGTTGTGTGTGTATGTGTTTTTTTTTTAAGAACTTTTTCTTTATGTTATGCAATTTTTTATAAAATATTTGGTACCATGTAATTGAAAAAATTATATTTCACATTCCAAATTTTCATAAATTAAATTTTGTATATTAGAACTAACAAATTTTAGTGAACATGGACAAAAATCATAAAATGACCATAATACCTTTGTATATAACAAAAAGTTAGAACCCTCACTTTCTAAAACAACCTTAGCATTACTCTCTTCCTCTCACCCCTCTCTCTAAAATCATAATTTCACTTCATTGAAATCTCTTTCTCTCATGAAATCTATCTTTGCATAGTTAAAATCAATATGTAAATTTGTGTTTAGATTTCATTGTATCTTGTTTTTTATGTTTAGTGTTAAATATTTTGTTTAGGGAGTGACTAAGAGAAGGGTGGTGACAAGTGTTCATAAGTGGTGGTGGAGAAGGAGAGAAAGTGTGGATAGTGAAATAAGATTAAGATATGTAGAGTTTTCAAGAGAAAATAGGAAATGGTTGGTTGAGGAAACTTATCAATGATCAATGTCAAGGCATTATTTGATTATGACTATTTTAAAGCACACAGAGTATCTGTCGATTGCAATGTCTTATCTGATGGAGTGCACCTTCTGTCATCAACTTCATCACTCTAGCATCTTTTGGTAATTAGTCATAACTCTTTCAACAAAACTCTAAATTACGTTTCATTTGATGCATTAAAAATTGTGCTTAAACATATTTCCAATAAAAATAGTTTTTACTGTGTTAACTAAATTTTGTTAAAAAATTGACTAAAATGGAACAAAAAAAATATAGTTATAGCACTAAATTAACGAATTGAAGAAGTGAATAACTATATTTAATAAAATTATAAAAATTTAACACTAATTTTGAATATATTTCTTTTGAGAGAATTCAATTAAAATTTTTAACTGGTACATTATTTGATTGAAAACAAAAAGATATATAGAGTTGACTAATCCAAAAACTCTTTCGTAAACTTATCAATGATAAAACTAGTTTACATATATAAGAACCTATATGTGTTTTAAAATAGTCATAATAAATGATAATAAAATTATAATAATATATAAAAAGAAACCTTAATAAAATTTTGAAAATTATATACATTTTATTTTTATAATAATATATCAAATATGATTTTGTAAACCAAAATAAAAAATTAATTTTTAACTTTTAATTTATTTTTTATTCTTAATAAATGAAATAAATTTTATTAAGAAATTGTATGAATAAAAAAATATATTAAAAATTTATATAAAATTATAATTAAATTTTGCTTGTTATGGTTTATAAATTAATAGTTACAAAATTTATTATTATTATTAAATGTAATTAATTATTTAATAAATATTTGTGATGTTTTAAAAATATATATATATATATTAATAAAATAAAAAATAATTATAAAAAAAAGTATATAATTAAATTATAATTATTTTATAGAAAAATAAATATTAATATTTTAAAAAATTATTAAATTATAGTGCACTTCTAATAATTTTTTTTTATTGTACTAAAATAGTATATTTTCAAAAATTAGGTTTAAGTTATGTTACGCTTCCACAAAACACCAATTTTTCAGTTTACCAAAAATTAATATAATAGTATTTAACTCAAAACGTAAGTTTTCAAACTATGACCATAATCTCAAAAACACCTTAAAAGATGTTAGACGAAACAAAAGAGTTCCAATTGTACATAAATTACTGGAAAAAGGGAGACGCAAGCAAAGAGAGACGGACAAGAGAATAAATTACTGGAAAATGTTCCAATTGTCTGCATGTAATTGTATATAAGTGAATTAATTCTTCTAATTATGTCTGCTCTGTGCAGGGGGACCACTTTACGTTCCAAATGAAAAAAAGAAACCTAGACCTCCTTATCCGTTCCCAAGTCAAAGACTTGGTTGGAAGCGAGTTCCTCAGGGCTGTGTAGAGACGCAGGTGGCGATTGATGCAAGTACGTTGATAAACTATAGGTTATAATTAAAGATAACAAAGAGATGTACAATATGAGACAAAAACTCAATAAAAAAAAAATTTTGAAGCCCTAGATCTTGAAATATGTACAATAATAAGATCTTCTTTCACATACAGCAAGTTCAAGAAATTGGATTTACATTTAGTATTATTCCTTTTCCGTAAAATTAAGGTGGTTCTTGCCCTCATATGAACTATATAAGATATCCAAATACAACAAGACTTACTTCTTGAAGCATTAACATGAAGACAACATGACATGTCGGCAAGTCTGACATGATAATGTGTTGATGCATGAAATCATTTTCAGCAGACTTATATAAAGGTTATTAAAATGTACTTAAAAAAAAAAAGGGACGGTATTAATAAAAGTAAGAGAGGGACAACACAATTGCAATCCTCAAATCGCTTTTATTGGAGTGAAACAAGTAGTGCTTATCCGCTGATGCCTTCCTCAAGTAGTGGTGATCTCAATTATCTCCAACCTGAAAATCATTTTGACCAAATTAAAGAAAAGAGAAAACCAAAAAGAAAAGCCCAAATCAAAAGTGTCATTGAATCAGCATATGATGAATGAGCAAAATAACTGAGCGCATTAGATTTTATATATGGTAAGGTGAGACTATGGGAACATACAGATCGGTAAGAGACACTGGTTTCGCCAACTGTACTATCAATAGCAAGTGTGGCAAATGCTTCTCTTGACATGACAAAGGTTATGCTTGGATTATTTGGCTCATCAGCACATGAGTCCACAATTCGTACTGTTACTTTAGCATTGGAACTTTGCGGGGACTTTCAGGGCAAGTTATCTCAATGCTTTTGCCACAAGCTGCACCATCATGGAAAATTTCCTGATTTTCTCCAGCAACCATTCCGATATGTGGAGCATGTGGACATTCAGGATCTGCAACAAAATATAAAAAAAAAAAACAAAAAAATTCTCTCCTAGAAAAGGAATCATTCTATATGTAATTCAAAGTTGTCCATCTTTCACATACAAGCATAATGGTCTTCCCCAGCAAAGTAATCGCGAGGTTCATAACCAAGCAAAGAGATTCTCTCTTCTCCAAATGCCCCTTTTGGCAAGACCATCTGCCAATTCAATGGACTCACGTGTCTCATAATGTACCTGCATCTCCCCACACTTCAAATATTCTTGCTCAACAAGCAATAACAGATGTTCCAAAGGTCCCTTCCCAGATTGTTTGAGCCATTCTACAGCACACTTAAGAGTCATTAACCAGCCCTCCTTGTGGCTTGTTGGTTTGGCTCTAAGGCCAAAACCCTCAGGTCAAAGGTTTTAGGGCTGATGAGAGAGAAGAGCAGTAAGGATGTCATTTTTATTAAATAAACGTCTTGACTTTTCAATTTTTTCCTTCTTCAAACTCTTCTTTCTACTACTATTATTAAAATGTGAATTATCTAATAAATACATTTTTTTTCATATCTTTTTTTGCTAATATCTCTTTATTTATCCCTTTTTCTTTCTACTTTTTATCTTTTTCATCTTTTTTTTCTCCTTTTTTTTTTTACTCTGCTCTTGATCTTTAGAAATTGACTTTAATTTTTAACAAGGTTTTCTTTTATGAAATTCATTTTTTTTTTTTTTTGGTTGATCCAACAAAAGATTTATGTTTATCCCACTTTTCGGTATCTCGAAAATATGAAAATATGAAAATATGAAAAATATTTGTCTGCAAGTGTACCCACGTGATGGTTTGGATATGTTTGCAAAATCAGTTTTTTATTACAATTTGTCAGCCACAAATAAAAATGTCTTATTTGCCATTGATGAGTATGCAATTATATCTTTCAATCTTTTGAGTTTTTTTCTTTTTTCCCCTAAAGCTGGAGGGGATAAAGAGTTAATCATTGAAAAATAAAAATTTTCTCCATTGTTGAACCAAAACTAACCTTTATTGCGCGCTAACACAAGACATGTGCATTCGTGCTCCCCTTACCCTGTAAAGCGTGAAAAGAATATATTTTATTTCACACGTTCAATGGACATATAAATTGATATGAGAAATATCGTAGACAAACTTTAGGTAATATACATTTACTCTCAACCACGCCTCCAAATTCTAATCAGCTCAAATGCCTCGATGAGGCTGTGGGTAGGGAAGATAAGAGTTGGATTGCTGCCTCCTTCAAAAAGTTATCAATTTGTTCCTCGAGAGACACCTCAATTGTTTAGTACTTAGATTTTTATTTTAAAAGTTTTAAATTTTAATTTTAAGCTTTAAAATATGAAATTTATGAAAATAAAACTAATTATTAATATTAAATAATTTACACCCCCAATACGATAATAATCGCGGTGTTATCCTGTCCGCAAAAGGAAACTCTAACAAAATGACACGTAATACCAAAGACTTACGATGACTAACAGTTATCTCAACTAAATTTGGTAAAGCCTAACCCCATTTTGACTTGAACCGAGCAGAAGAACCTAATTTGATTTATCCCATATGCTTAAAAAAGTAAAACCCATACAAATCAAAATAAGTTAAAATTGGAACTTAAAATGATCCAAAATTTGATAGGTACAAAATGTCTAAATTTTAAATAATTAAAACTTAAAATTCAAATATATTATACCTAAAATTTGATGAACTTATTTTATCTAATACTCCATTTATATGAAATTCAATCAGCTTGAAATCTAATTAACTTAAAATTTGATATATTCAAAACCCAATGTAATCAAAGCCTGAAACATCCAAAACCCAAAGGATTGAAAATAAAAAATAAAAAACCGTTGGATCCCCCTCCCCCTTCGTCAGCCACTTTTGATCTCGATGACTGAGAGTGTAAAATGAGTCGAGACTGTTTGATAAAAAATTTATTTTTGGTTCAATATCTCAAACCAAAGGCACGCATTAAGAAAATTGCATTAGCCAAAAAAATAAAAAATAAAAATCCACAATGACATGCTCCATCCTAAATTTCACGTCATATATCATGTCAAAGTTACTAAACTAGAGATTTTGTTGCAAATCAGATGGATTATGTAAGAGATGAAATTAGATTGCTACGTTTAAGCAAGATTTAAATATTTTATGATGGTATTAACTCATTTTGAAGAAAGAAAGAATTTGCTATAAGCCTTAAATTGCAAAAGCAATCAGGCTAAGATTTGAGGTCCCGTTGGCAATAGTCTCGTAGTCTAGTGATAGGGTTGTTAGATCCTTAGTTCTAATAAGCAAAAGTCAAATCCTAATTCCGATAAACAAGAAAAGGGAAAAAAAAAAAAAGCTAAGTCTTAGCAGCCACTTTCCATGAAAATGCACAGTTTAAAATCCCATTCAATTCTCTCCTATCACATATCTAAAGTTTTAATACAAATGCTTGATAGACTCACACGAGCATTTGTCTTTCTTCCGATCTGATCCACCACGAAAAAGGTAACTTGTTTGGTTTCTAACGATTTAATTGTTGAATCATCAAGTTGCCTAGATTCCATGCCCATAATTTGAAGAATACCAACACTTTTTCACACGAAAACTAACAATAATTGCTAATATTGCGGCAGAACGTGAGCTTGACAGTCCTATTTAGACGGGACAGTTGACCAAGGCTTAGTCTAAAAGAGGTTATACTTGCCAACTAAAATAGAACATACCTCATTGTGTAGGATCATGATCAGAATTTGGCAACCGTGTGATGGACCTCAGTCTCTCATGAGCATTAGAACAAACATGAAGGCAGAATAATTTTGTGCAACAAGGAGAAACTGAGTCTTTGTCCATATCAATTTCTAAAATTTCTATATAGCTTCTTAAGCTGGTTTCACAACTTCATTAACCATCTCAAGAACAAAAATGCCGATACTACTAGGTAAATTAAATCTTATTATCTGTCTCTAACTTTTATTTTGACTAATCTCTTTTACTATATCGTACCTTTTTTTATGCTCAAATTTTCTTAATAAAATTGATCTAATTTGATAAGGGTGTTGTTACTATGAGCCTCTAAAACCTCTTATAGGCCCAAAAAGCCCAATCCATCTACGACCACTCAAGCAGTAAGCCAGCGTGTGTTGCCTGGCATTCCCTCGGATCACATCGTCCCTATCTCCTCCTCTCTTTAACTAACACCAGAAGAGAACTTGCCCAATAAAAGGAACATGCGTCACCTACAGAAACACTTGTACCCCTGTACTTGGCATAGTCGCCCCCTTCGTCACACCCTTTGCAGAAAGGCGTTCCACTACTTCATAGGATAATAGGCAGGACAAAGAAGCATGCGTCAAAAGGTCTTGAGCGGGAAAATTATAAAATATTATGATGCATAATATTAAAATAAAAATATGATGATAATAAATATGTTACTACAAAGGACAAAAAGGCAAAGGTAATAAAGGCAAGCAAATAAAATAAAATGTCAATAATAAAGTTTTAAAGAAGGCTAACTGGTAAGATAATAAAATTAAAAGGTATGCAAGGGCAAAAGGAATAAAGGGATAAATAATGGAATTTTGGAAAAGCAAAAATAATATGACAAATATAAAATTTTGAAATTCTTTTAGCCTAAAACAAATTTACCGACTAACCCTAGAGAAAAATATTAATCAAATATTCAAAAGGAAGAATTTGCCTCAGTGAGTGACTGTTTTGCCTCTTCCTTCAACCAAAATTGGAGCTCTTGCGTCCTCCCCTACCAAGAAAAGCAATCAGCGATGTTCTAGATCTCTGGCAGTCAACTTTGGCAGCGTGCGTTTCGAACAGCAAAGTCGCACGAGGTAGGCGGCACGATGGCTCTCGAAGAAACGGAAATGGACAAAGTCGAGGCTAGATCCCGGAGCATAAGTTTGCGGCCGGGGGGGGAACAGTACATTGGAGGCTTGCCAATCGTCTTGGGCCATTTTCAATTGACGACAACGAACAACGAAACGACAAGAAGGCGGTAGCACAAAATGGGGGCCAGCGGATTTGGGCAGCCTTGCCGGTTGTTCCCAACCCAAGTCTAGCACGTGGATGTCGTAGAAGTGGGAATCCGTGCACGGCAGTTCTAATGAAGTGGGTCATATGCTGTGACAGCGAAGATAGCCAGCGCACAGCGACAAGTGGAATGGTGACGGTGGTGGTCCGGCGAGGCTGTGGTGACGACAGAATAAAAGATATTTAAAGCTTTCTTTGTGTGGCTTTTGGGATTAAATTTTAATTTTGATACTACAATTGATGTAGAACAGCTTGTGAAAACAAACAGCAAATAAAAATTAAAAGGATAAGCATTGAAATCGGTACCCAAAAAATAATAACATGCAAAAAATAATACCGAAAAGCAAGGAAAATCAACGATCTATGAAAAATTCAATATCAATATTGATAATCAAGCTAACATGGGTCATAGACGTAAAAGACTAAATTCAAATAAGCGTAGAATTCAAAATAAAAATTAAAAACTTATTTTAAAAAAATAATTAAATAACCAAATCGGAATTGTAACTTGAATAGGATATAATTTAAACTTGAACTTGGAATTTCCATTCAGTCTCTTAAATTTCTATTCAGTACCTACGTCACTTAGCCTTTGGAATGTTGGCGCTGGACCACACCCTAGCATCTGTAGTCTTCTCTCATCTAAGAGGACACAGGTCATGGACCCCTCGCCTAAAACACCGTCACCGTAATTTATTAAATGCTACAACAGGTGAAATTGCAAGCAATGTATACAAGATATAAAGGATTTAAGTTAGTAATTAATTCACTAAAAGGTCTCCGGCATGTATGGTTCCCATTTCCTTGGACGAACCCATCTCCACCTCTAGCTTTTCCACAGTATACTCTTAACGCATAGCCAATTTTCTTCTTTGTGCATCCATTAGTAACCAAACAAATTCCTAATCAATATTTAGGGTCATGGAAGCCTTCAAAACATAGAAAAGATTTTAAAAGAAAAATTATAAAATTAAGAGTTTAAGCTTTTTATCACCAAGTTGTTAGGGTCATACAAGTTGTTTCGAGTGTAATAAATTAGAAAAAAGGGAAAAAAGAATAACGTCTCAGTAGGGATGCAAGTGTAGCACCAAGTTGTTTCGAGTGTAATACACGTATATAGATTTAACAAAAAAAATTAGTTTTAGGTACAATTTAAATAAACATATTTATGTAAATTTGAATACTAGTAAAGCAGGTAATGACTATATATATATAATTTTTAATTATAATCAATATTTTTAATTAATACAAAAATTTTTGTAATTTTATTTCTCGATAAGTTATAGAAATGAAAAATGTGATGAGAGTTTTAAAGATATTACTCAATTTCATATTCTCATCCAAAGAGAGAAAATAAAAAATAGAAATTTAACATTTTTTGACAAAAAAAATATATCTTTACAAAATTTCATATAATCAATTTTGATGCATAGCACTAGTAGTTACTTAAGTATAATTTACATGGATAGATTTGATGGCAAATTCACAATGTAGATCAATTTTAACATATTGAGATAACATTGACTATTTAATAATATATTTTCAATTTTTAGAAAGAAAATGAGTTCAATATAAAATGAAATAAAAAAAAAATAAAATATAAAGTGTCAGCTCCACCTTTTTGTCACATAATTATTTTTTATATATTAAAATTATATGAATATATAATAATATTAGTCTTAAATTATTATAAATATTTATAATTAAATTTTTAATTTTACATATTTTTATTTAAATCATATTTTTTATATTTTTATTAAAATTATTATTTTTTAAAATTTTTTCAAATGAGTTCCTATTAAGATAAAAAATAATTAAATTATTAATAAATTTTATTTAATTAATATATAATTTTTAATATTTTAAATTATCTTTTAATTAAAAATAATCGATTAAAAATATATTATTTAAATAAAAATATAAAAATATTAAGACTTCATTATACAAATTAATAAAAATTTAGATTAATATTTTTTATATCTCTTAGTTCCCCGAGTCAAATTAGCCCCATAATAGCAACAGTGGTGGCTCATGTGTAGTCCACGTGTACATATATAACCGTAACTGAGAGATTTAAACCAACCGTGATTGCATCGTTGTTGACTTCGAAAACAAAAAGGAAAAGAAAAAAAAAAAAAGAAAGAAGAAACCTCTAGCGTGTAATTTGGGTTTTGCCTGAGTAATTTAAGTTATACATCTATTGGCTTACACCTATCGTTTCTGCCCATCGAACATGAGTCTGTTTTAATGGGTCCAACGCGGCGTATCCATCGTTTTCCTTGCCTTTCTGGCGGAGTCGATGTTTTTCCAGGAAATTAACAGGCAATGTCTTTTCATTTGTATCTGCCGTGGAATATACTTAATTGGAAATTGCTTTGGCACCACTAAAACCGAAAAATCATTTAATGCACGCCATTGCATATTGCTCCTTCCAATTTGTTCTCGATCTTGCTTCTGGTCAATCCATTGAAGTCGCACCGAACGAAAACGCCTAAATTTGGTCCCTAGATTTTGGTCTTAGTCTTGATTTATTTATAAATTGTAAGAAATAAATATCATAATTTAATTTGTATTTTAACGCCCAATATTTTTCAAAGGTCCTAAACCATTAAGCTTTCTTCCACTGAGATTCATGAATAATAATAATAATAATAATAATAATAATACACCAAGAATACACGAAGTTTTGAAAATAAATTTTATTTCAAAAAAATAAATTGTGCAAATATTAGAAAAATGTGAATTTCGCAAAAAAAAAAAAAAAAAATCTGATTTTGTTATCTATCCGATCCAATAGATTGTATTTTAATGAATTTGAATAATTGTTATTGATAATCATAAAAAAAAAAAAAAACTATGTAACTTGGGAATTAAATAGAAGCTAATTCCAAAGTTTAAGGAGCAAATCTAAGAAAAAAAAAACATGGTGGTTTGAGCTATAAACCAATTTAAGGACTTGACCTTTCAAATATAGCAAGCAGACCGCGCCACAAATGCTCTCCTGTCAAATGCCTGTCAAGTCCACAAACATTAATTTTCATATTCAATGAAAATTAAGTAATGCAAACAATTAACAGCAGAGGCCCAGGAGGGTGAAAAAAAAAAAAGAACACACATCTTTGGAAGAAAAGCAAACAGGGGCTAGAAAGACAAAAGTTAAAGTGCCTTCTTCAGACACTTGCGCTGCAGATGCATGACTAGGTGCATCACAAACTGCTTTACACTTGTCAGTTAAAAGTGTCTTCTTCTCACACTTACGCTGTAGATGAATGGACTAGGTACACCACAACCTGGTCTACACTTGTTAGTGTTCATATAGCATTACCAAAAATCCAAAGTTTCCGATTAATTAGTGTCGGCTGGCTGCTGATTTTTATTATTGTGATTCATGAATCTACAGTTATAAAATTTATTATTAATAAATATAATTAATTATTTATAATTTCTTTTTTAAAAATTAATATATTACAAAATAATTAAAAATTTTATATAATTAAATTATAATTATTTTCTATAATTAAGAAGATTATTATTTTTAAAAATTATTGAATAGTAATGCATTTTTTTACATTTTTTTAAACACCAAAATATTATATTTTAAAAATATTAATCTAAATTATAATATAATTTTATTAAAAATAAATTTTATAATTTAATAAATATTAATAAAATTATATTTAAGGCAGATTTTTAAACTGCAACGTTAATTCGAAGGACACCCTCAGTGAACCATAACTTTCAAAATCCATCATGGGATGTAACCGTTCTTTTTAATTTGAGAAAACGCGTACACCGCTTTTCCTTTTCCTTTATTTTTATTATTTATTTTTTTTAATCCAAATTTTTGGCTCTCTCTCTCTCTCTCTCTCTTCACTCTGTGTTTGCCCCGTCTCTCTCACCCAACTAGCATATAAATACAAATTAAACCCACCCCAGTGTGCCCAACCCAGCCTGCAGCCAAGCAACATCCCTAAACACTTATTTGTCTCCTCCTCTGAAATGGGTTTCTGCAAATGCAATGAAACCATGCTTCTTGTTCTTTTATTTTCATCTTTTTTCTTATCATCCCAAGAAAAGCAACTGATGAACAATACTATTCTTTCTATCCATTTGCCGCTTACCTCCATCTCTCGCTCCGCAAAAGCTTCTCCAACTTCTTCCTCGTCCTTTGTCTTCGGTACTAATAATCATAAGCAGAAACCGACAACCCGAATCACCTCCTCATCATCAACTTACAACTATAGATCGACCTTCAAGTATTCGATGGCTTTGATTGTTTCCCTTCCCATAGGAACCCCACCTCAGACCCAGCAGATGGTTTTGGACACTGGCAGCCAGCTCTCCTGGATTCACTGCAAAAAGAAACCTCCTCCCACGACGTCGTTTGATCCTTCTCTTTCCTCTTCTTTCTCCGTTTTGCCGTGCAGTCACCCGGTCTGCAAGCCTCGAATTCCCGATTTTACCCTCTCAACCACGTGCGACCAGAACCGCTTGTGCCACTATTCTTACTTTTATGCTGACGGGACGCTAGCCGAGGGTAATCTCGTCAGGGAAAAATTCTCGTTTTCCAGTTCCCAAATTACCCCTCCTTTAATCCTAGGTTGTGCTACCGATGCAACAGAGGATAAGGGCATTTTGGGAATGAATCTTGGACGGTTGTCCTTTGCCTCCCAGGCTAAAATATCTAAGTTTTCGTATTGCGTGCCGACCCGGAAAAATCTAAGCGGGTCTTACTCAACCGGGTCATTTTACTTGGGTGAAAATCCGAATTCAGGCAGGTTCCAATATATAAGCCTGTTGACTTTTCCTCAAATTCAGCGTTCCCCCAATTTTGATCCTTTCGCATATACAGTTGCCATGCAAGGAATAAGAATCGACAACAAAAAGCTGAACATTTCTGCATCGGTTTTCAGGCCCGACCGAAGTGGGTCGGGTCAAACCATTATTGATTCCGGCTCGGAGTTCACATACTTGGTGGACGAGGCTTATGATAAGGTCAGAGAAGAGATCGTGAGAAGGGTAGGCCCAAAACTAAAGAAGGGTTACGTGTACGGTGGTGTGGCTGACATGTGTTTTGATGGCAATGCAATGGACATCGGACGGTCTATAGGCAATATGGTGTTGGAGTTTGAGAAAGGAATAGAGATCGTTGTCGGGAGGGAGGGGGTTTTAGCTGACGTGGGAGGTGGGGTCCATTGCGTTGGCATCGGTCGGTCGGCGATGCTGGGGGCCGCAAGTAACATTATTGGGAACATACATCAGCAAAACCAATGGGTGGAGTTTGACCTAGCCAATCGTAAAGTAGGGCTTGGTAGGGCTGACTGTAGCCGAACGGTGGGAGAAGACCTAGTCTGAATAGCCCTGGACCCATGATATTTAATCATCAGTGCACTAAAGATGGAATGGTGAAAAATATCTGGTCCCAAAAAAAAAAAACAAAAAAGATAAGGTGTAAATGGCAAATATCTTCACAAGTTTGTATGCTGATTTTGAGATTGTATATAAAGGATGTGAAATTAGTTAAGCAGCTTGTCATGTTTAAACGTTCTCCTATCCTAAATATTATATATATATATATATATTTATTTATTTATTTATTTTTTATCTTTTATTTTTTTATTATTATTTTCAAATGTTGCAAGTGTTGTTATTTATTTGTTGAAAAGATTTTACAAGGGAACATTCATTTATTTTTTTTTCCCCAACTGTTCACTAATCAAATGTTAAAACAAATTAACTACTCACATATCCTCATGTGGGTCGAAAATGTCACGAAACCCTTGTGGGTTGTTGCAAAGATTTTACAAGGGAATTAATTGATGGCAGGAACAACATAATTATTACTCGGATGCCTTGCAAGTAGAAGGCAGCTTTCTTCGGACTCCGTTTTGCTTTGTCGACTCGAAAGTCCTAAAGACCTTGGATTGTAAGCCTTCAATTCCCGACATTCACCTCATTAAAACCTTTAACATCCTGGTTGACACGTTGAATAAATGGGATCAAATGCCCTTTTTACCTTTCACTTCTAACCTATGCACGTGGCAACTTTTATCACCCATTAATTTTAAATTATAATGATTCGGTCGGCCTCATTGGTCCACCGTTCCCTTGGGTTTGCCCTTCTTGTTTTTTGTACACATGTCCTTCACATTGATTTGCTCGGTATTTGTCCAATCCTCTAAGAAAAGTTTTCAAGATGACAAAACATATATATATATATATATATATATCACACATCCCTTGAGATTGATTTGCTAGGTATCTGTCTAATCCTTGAAGAAACGTTTTCCACATGATAAGCCTCGCTGAAAAAGAAGTTTTAGCTTTTATTTATATAACAATTTTTCATAAATTTAAAATATTAAAAATTTTATAATTATAAATTTTTAATTATAATTTATTAATTAATATTAGTAACATTTTCTTTAAATTTTAAATTTAATATCTAAATTAATCTGAATTTAATTACTCAATATTAAATATAATTTTAAAAAATTTAAAAAAATATAATTATATTTTAATTAACATATTAAATTTTTAATTTGTTGATAAATATTTAATTTTAATAATTAATTTAATAATAAACTTATGAGTTTAAATTTTTTAATTGATACTAATAAAAAATTATTAATTAATATTATTAATATTAATTTTAAATTTTAAGTTTAATATCATAATTTATAATATTTTATAATAAATTAAATTTATTTTCATATGATAACAAAAACTTAATCTTAATATAATTAAAATAAAATTTTATAAAAAAATTAATATAAATTTAATTATAATTAAATAAAAAAATTCATTTATAGAATCTTACTTTGATATTATTTAAAATACATATTTTTAAATAATTCTAAAAACTCAAATAAAATCTAAAAATATTATATAAAAAATTTAAAATATCCAATAATTAAAAAAACCGTAAATTTTATAAATAACCCAAGATTTAAAAAGAACCAAAAATTAAAAAGTTTTAAAAATTTAAAATTTAAAAATTAAAAATTTATGAAAAAAATCTAAAAATTGAGAACAATTTGAAAATTCCTCTTTCTTCTCTATTTCTCTCTTTATATCTTTCTCTTTTATCTTGTGGAGGTGAATCAATAGATTAAAAATTCAAGAATATTACACTTTTGGATTATAAATGCAATAACAATATGATAAAGTTAAAAAGAGAAAAATTGAGAGAAAGAGAGAAGAGAGAACAAAAGTATAGCGAGAGAAAGAGAGAAACCTTAGAATTTTTACTTTTCTGATTTTTTAAATTTTAAATTTTTAAATTTTTTATTTTTTGAAAAAAAATTAGATTTTTTAATTTATATCTTTTATATTTTTTAGACACTTTTTTTATTTTTTATTTTTTGCAAACTTTCAATTTTTAATTTTTAATTTTTTAAAAAATTATTACATCATAAAAAATAACGATATGGCATTCAAGTGAATACCAAACAATTAACGTGGTACACTGACATTTAAGTATAAATTAACGAAAAATAGTAAAAACCATTAATGGTGGAAACGTCAGGAGTCAATTTTAAAAAATAAAAACGAAGTAAATATAATTCAAAATTTGTATTTTTAGAGGACTTTTTTTTTTTTTTTCCTTTCAATTAATAATCGTGACCTTCATTCACCTTAGCCACAGCGAGTGGGTCCCTGATAGTGAGTTACCTACAGACACTCGCCCACTGCCCACGCTGCCCAATTAATTATCAAATGTCATGACTATTATTGAGATGAAGACCAGAGATGTCAGTTGTCTGTAATCGCTGTTTCCACGACCTCGACTACCAGTCAATGGCGCATTCCCCCGAGAATCATGAATTTAGACCTCACGGACTTCTACGTGAGGATTGCTAATTCTCAACGCTTTAATCGCCCTTGACTAGTTTTTTTTTTTTAATTAAAATGAATTTCTTCTGAAATAAACATTACAGTAGGTTTTGAACTTTGAACTATCAAGCTTTTATTTTTTTTTCTCGGTAAGTCTCTTTAAATTGAGGTAATCAGGTGTGGTCATTCCCGCGACTACACCTTTAGCCACCCTTCATAACCCCAATAAATTGCTGATATTGATTGATCTACTTCAATCATATCAGCCGTCTACACTGTATTTTTATATTTATTAGGTAAGCAAGTATTAAGTAAGCTATATTTCTTTCGATGACAATCTCCATGACCTTTTTGTAATTTATCCCATGGACCACACTCTTTTTAAAAGCTAGGACAATCTCCGTGATCTTATTTGTCATTGTCCGGAAGCAATTAGCACAAAATATTTTTCTTTATCTAAACAAACACACAACACAAAATGAAAAACATATAGTTAAGAATTTATGACACACAACCCTCGCCGAATATTTATTTGGTTACTTGATTTCGATATTTAAATTCAAAATTTTTAATTTAAAAGACGACTCTCATGTGATTGAGGTACCGATTATTGGTGGTGAATAATTAGGTAATTTCACTAGTGTCTTTTTAGCAATTCACCAGTAATAACGGTAGAAGACCGTAAAAAAAAAAAAAAAAAAAAAAGCTATTAATCGATGACATAATACACAGCTATCATATATTAATTCATTGGCGATGCCTTTTTTTTTTTTTCTTGTTTTACAATTATTATTGCATCATTACTGTAGTTCTATAATTCTAAATGATGACTTATAATATTTTATGATTTTGCATAGAGGATAAGTATAAATTTAATCTTAGACCTTTTCGATTATTGTATTGTAATTCTAAACCTTTGAACAGTTTCGATTTACTCCTAAATTTTGAGACTCAATTTTAATTGAGAACAATCAACAATGAAAAATAGGATTTTGTGTCATATTTGCCACCAAAATTCAATCAAAAATTAGGAAAGAAAATAAGAGGGAACAATAATTAGAAATTTGGATACCAAAAATGAGTTTCCATCAAAACCCCGGCGGTATTCGGAGGTTGGATTTTGGTGGGAAATATGATTCTGTGGCGTATTTTTATTAGTTTTTTATTTGATAATATACGAATTTAATAATTTAATTGATTTTTGTTTAAGATTAAATTTGAACTACTCACAGATCTAAGACTACATTACAAAATTTAAAACCAAGTTTATGCTTATCCCTTTTGCACGGTGATAAAGTGCTTTCATTCTTGTAAATAGAATCATTCTCTTTCAAAATGACTTGATATGTCCTGGCAGACATAAAAAAGGAGTCTTCGAAGGAGACAAAAGTTCCATCTCTCCGTGTGGAAGAACACAAACAAAAGCGGCAAAGAAGGAAATAGCTGGCAAAAGATAGAAAGAAAAGAGGTCTGCTTGGGAACCGAATCACTTCTCAGCCATTCATGAGAAGCTAACCAATGCGGCAGCTAAGCAAAGGTACGCACGCACCTTTGAATCTCACTTTCCACGAAAGGTCACCAGGTCTTTGCATTGGAGCCATGAAAATCAATGATTGTTATCTTCGATGTACCTTGAAAAAGATGAAAAAACAAAAAATCAATGATTGTAATCCAGCGGGGATGGAATACGAACATTTGAATCAATGCCGCTTTCTTTGAACCTAAAACAAGTAATGCAACACAACAAATCCAATTTTCGGCTCGTTATGGTAGGCTTCTAGCTCACGGACATAAAGTTACGGTCCCACCTGGCCCAAACACGGAATATGGGGAACAGAAAGAAAAAAAAAAAAAAAAAAGATGAATAAATAATATATATATGATTACAAAGTGCTGATTCTGCATCACATTCATACAAAAATACCATTAAAAAGAGGTAATTAATTTTAACTTAAATTTTTTATCGAAAAATTATTAAACGTGTAACAACAATAATAAAATATGTATAATGGTCCTCCGATAATTCCTTCTTTTTATTTATCGTCTTTGTTGATTCCTCTCTGTAACTTGGAAGTTCCCGGAAGCTGCAGGATACCCGGTATTTAGTGAATGCCCTTTCACAACTAATTGAAGGACCGAGGTACGTTGTTTTTGGTAAGTACGGTAAACACGATATTATTTATATTACATAAAATTTTATTTAGTGCAATACATATCTTACATCCAAATTTATTATATTTTCATAAATTTTTATTATGTGATAATATTTTTTATGTGATATTAAATATAACACCACTACGTACTTTACCTTTAATGGATTCAACGTTACAACAACATTTAACAACTCATCTTTTCTTTTTCTTTTTCTTTTTTATTTTGTTGTTTTTTATTTTGTCTTTTTTTGAATTCAATCATCCAACGGGCTATATCACTGCATGCCTACATGTAACCAAATAAAGTTGTTATCTCTAGGAATTTGTTACCAATATTTAATGGGATATATATAGACACAAAAAGCAATAAGACAATTTTTTCTACTTACAATTTTATTTCTCTGTAACAATAAGGAGGATGTGAGGATGGGTTTGATCCACATTCTTTAATTAAATTCACGGCCCCCAACAAAAGATCAAAAGTGATGGGCTCGTTGTGTAATGACATCGCGCGATTGGGTTTCCGATTTGGTGATTAATGATTATAAATTGGGCATCATGGGCCATGGGCCATGGGCCAACGGCGAAGTCCACATTCCTCCAAAGTGGAAGAGCCCATTATGCTTGGTCCCCAAGGCCTTTTCTCAAATGTATCACCACCTTAGAATCACTCACTAACAGTAATCAATTTATTCCTCTGTATCTCGCACACCATCGGTTACCACAAAATAATTACCTGGCAAATTGCTTTCAACACTGGTGAGTAAAGGCGATCAATCCTCCTCATTACGTGTTGACCAAACAATAACATAGACCCTCATTACTGAAACTTCATATATAAACCTCCTACGCATTTCCTCCAATGTGTCCCAGAGGGATGTCGTGGAAGCACTTGCGATCCAATCCAATCCTCACCATCCAAGACGCTTATTTCATCTCTTCCATGGCCCATGACAACGATGAAACAAATGCGAAACAGTTGAACATTCCAAATACATGGCTTGCAAAGGATATTAGAAAACTTACCTCCGAGTACATGTGTCAGTCTATCTCTTGCTCAAACTCTTCCCATCGACATTTGTTAACAAAAGACTTCAACCTTTGGTAGAATCCTTTCTATGAGTTGGGCCCCTGATTGCAGGTGATTCTCTCTACTTTCATCCATGGCGTAGAATTTTACCGTGTAATCTCCATTTTTCTCTCCTCTCCAAACCAAACTATCCTCCCCTCCTCAACTATAAGACTTCTAAAAGTTTAGTTGGCCGGTTGGATTTTAAATGGTGGGAAATGAGCGTAGGAAACCATGAGAAAACAAATAAGAGTTATATTATGTAGTTCATAATCAAATGAATCTTTTTAATGAATAAAGTAAAACATAATCAACCAGTTAGTCTTCAATTGTTAAAATTGCCTACTTGTTGAAAAACAAGTAGTAGAAAAGGGATTGGAAAATGCACATGCTCGTAGGGTTTAAAACAAAATTAAAATTAAAAGAAGTCATGTATGCACATACGTTGTGGGTGGCCCTGTAGTGGCCTAACTCTATTGTGTACAGAAACATTTTTCAAACCTCAAAAAAAAAAAAAAAAAAACAAAGGGGGTGGGGGGCTAAACAAGCTGAGACGATGTCTTTTTGTCTGGGAGAGATGGAGATTGGACAATTGCCCACATAAACTCAACGTAGAGAAAGACTCTCTACTCGTCATGTAGCTTAATGATGTTTGCTTCTAAGCATTTCCTTTCTCGTGCGTGCCAGTGAATTGGAATTTTTATCCGTATACACATATAAATCTTTTGTTCGAGCAACAATTATAGGTGGTATTAAAATTGAAAAAATACATATATATTTCAATTAATTATTTTAGTTTTTCATCGAATAATAACTCATATTCAAAACCTAGTTTTCTTTCACATGCTTTTAAAATATATATAAATATATATAATAAATAATTCAAAAGAAAAAGAGAGTTTAGATTACAAACCTTACGTGTTAAAGCAAGAAACGTGGACAATTACTAGCCCCTCGACCACCCACATATCCAAGACCTGGATGGTGCCAGTGGAACTATTGACTGCCATTCTATAAACGAGTAATGTGTCATTAAATGTTGCTACCACCTTCCTTTGAAGACCACTCCCCGGAAACTTCAAGACCTTATCAATTACTAATACCCACAAGACCAATCTGCGGATTTATGTATCCATGTAGTGGCATGGATTTCAATAAACATTATTTGATCTATCAATTAAAATTGAATCTCAAAAGCGTTTTCATCCTCTCGAATTACACATGTGTTGACATCTCAAAGTTGCAAGGCAATTCCTAGGCATGCAACAAGGCAGTGCCGCATGGGAACACACTTTGGGGGGGGGGTGTGTTGAGGGGCAGCCGGCCTTGGTCCAGTACCGGTAGGCATCTTAACTACCGGAACATGCCATTTCCGGCTACTCTCCAAGGGCTCTTGTATCTTCATCATGCCTTGTTCCACACAGAACTCCATGCCTCAACCGAAACCTTGACAAGAAGGATTTCTTTTTCTTTTTCTTCACAGCTCTAGCATCACTCTCCGGGTACACAGTTTGCTGGCGACGGAGATTTCTATCAAGGAGCTTGGAATCGAACATGTTCCTACTAGACCTCATAAAATAGTCAAGTTGCCTGGAAATGCTTTCGATTTCATAAGCATCAAGAAGAGAATTTTCTGTGTGTACAGAGCCAGGTGTTTTTGATCCCTCCAAGCTATCTTCCATCATTCTCATGGCTTCTAGCCTGTATCGTGAAGGCCTAGCGACCTGCTGAGTCCTTTTGGTATCAAATTCACACACGGGCTTCCCAGCAGACCCAGAACCATGCTCGTACCATGCCCAAGCAGCTGCCTTGACTATGGCTAGATCATCGGTGCAACCTTTGATGGGTTTTTTATTTTTCTCCTTGAATACTTTCAATGATGTAATATTAGGAGGCATTTGGAGTTTGGTACGAGAACTCAGATATTGGGAATTGTCGAGGTTCGTATTGAAGTTGCAATGTTGTTGAGTGTTCCACTGTTGTAACTGTGCATATCCCTTCTAAGAAAGGCATCAATTCTCACGAAAGGTGTTTTGTTTTTTATTGGATTAAATTAAAAATTATTTTTTTATATTACAAAATTTTTTGATTTAAATATTTTTTTAAAAAATTATTTTTTATTTAAATACTTTAATTACAAATACTTATTACTTTCATTTTTTTTATTAAATTTCTCCGTGTTACTTTTAATTAGATGTTATTAATTGATATGATATTTAAATTTTTTTTTTAAAAAAATATTTTTAATTATTAAATGTAATTTTTTAAAAATATTTTATTATTAAAAATAATTAAAATATTTTTTATTTTTTAATTATATAAAAAAATTTAGTTTCAAAATAATATTTTTAAAATTTTAAAAATATTTAAATTTGATGTGTTATATTAATGAATATTTTATATTTTACATAACAAATTTAACAATAAAATAAAAAAATTATATTTTAAATTAATGTTATTAATATAAAAGAATAATTTAAAAAAAAATAAATTAAAAAATTTTATAATAAACAAAATAATTTTAAAAAATAAAAAAATTTTGATAAAGGTTACTATAACATAAAAATCATTATTGATTCAAGCTTTTTGCTTTAATTTTTGTGCGGTAAGCAATGAAAGAGACCAGTCCTTAGAGAATAGGTTCTGCCCCACTAGTCGCCTATTGTTAGGTTGGGAGTTGGATCCCATCAAGGGACTAGTTGACGCTCATGAATGGAGCCCCTTACCCGTCTATCTATACTTTTTTCCTTTTTTTTTTTTTTTTTTTCCTTCCAAAGGCCTTGATGGGACAAAACCTAAATACGTGTTAGCTGTCCCACCAACCTATATTTATCAAATTTATGAAGACCCTTGTACGAGGCAGTACGCAAGATCAAAATACTGGCCCATGTAACGGCAGCGCCTTCACGCACAGGGATGTGTGCTACTTTACGGTTCTCTTGGCTACTTACAGTTCAACAAAACCATTCCTGTTCCCGCATGACCCCTTTAATTGCTTAGAGTTGCTCACGTTTTGCTTGCATTTTAGACAATCAGACAATAACAATAACTCTTTCTGTTCCTTTTGTTATAAATATCTTTCATCCTTTCTTAAGATTATAATCAAAAACTTTAAGGAAATTGTTCTAAATTTTTAACCATCAACTTGACAATTTCTTCGTTTTCTCGTTGGCCAATCTACCTTCGTTAATCCCACATTCACAAAATTTAGACGATAGACTCTCTTGGATCAGTAATAATACACAGAATGGGGCCCCTAAAAACAGAAAAGCAAAACAGAAGAAAAGAGAAAGAAAAGCCCACTTAATCATGACAACAGTCTCACTTGCACGAGCTACAAAATACTCTTGACTCGTCTATGTTCTTGCAATCACGGAGCCAAAATCAATAGAACGTAGGCAAATACCACAACTGAAATTCGAAATTTAGTCTAATTTTATTGTTATTTTCTATATTGGTCCCACTAAAGTTTTTATTTTGCCCCTTCTCATTTGTTTTTTTTTTTCCCTCGTTTCCTTTCGTCTGTTTACCCAACGCCAAAAATTCCTATATCCGCCCTAGGGTGCAACTAAGACACGGTGCTTATTTCAAGCAGCCCTTATATCATGACTGAATCTCGTCTAAAGAGCACCCTCAGAAATAAAATGACAAGCTTTCAGAAACTTACAACATGATTAAAAAAAAAAAAAGGATTAAAAAGGGTCATCGGCAGGATTCTATGGATTTTTTAAGTGTCTTCTTATTCTCTAGCATGAACCCTCTGCAGAGTCTACATCCGTACCCAGCTTACGACTTACGTCTCTGGTGACGAGCACCTTCAGCTTCAACACGCTTGATTTCATCATTCAGCACTTTCAAGGATTCTACTTTTTCTTCAGGAGGCTTTTCACTAACCAAGGCCAAAATGTGCTTCAAACACGAAACATACATGGACTTCACATCAGGAAAATCAGAAATTGATCTCTCATCTTCAAACTGCACCAAAAAAGTAGAAAAAAAAAACATGTTCCAACGTAAATTTTGTGTTGGGGTCATACTTAAAGAAAGAAAAGGAAAGATGAAGCATTGCTTAGGACATGCTGCGCAGTTTTCTGTTTAATGATTAATGAACACAATGCTACCAACAAAATGTAAACTGAAATATGGGTGGGATCAAAGACACTTCATGCCAATGTGAAACTTCCAGAAGCTAATCCAAGATCTCATGGACTGCCCATCAACCAACTACATCATTCTCATGCAATTTGTCCAGCTGGAGAAAAAAATATGTACCTTCTACACGCAAGTCCTGTAATTTACGCATACGCATTTTATCAAACTAGACTCTTTCAGCCTTTTCAACTCCTATTTATCCACTACATTACAAAGATAACTAGGGGTGTATGTAGCCAAAACAAAAGTTAACTAGGGGAGTGAAAGAAGCATTGCGGACCACACTAGAGACAGTAGAACATTGTAGGAAGAGTGATTGGAAGGAGTTTGTTGTGGGTGGGGGTGGGGGGATAGCATACATAGGAATAGAAAATAAATGACTGGCAGTAAGGAACAAGACTGAAAATACATACAATCAATATTTGAGACAAACCAAAAAAGCCCAGGAAAAGCAGTTCAAAAAATGTATCCAACAAGGAAAAGATAAAAAGGAAAAAAAGGTTGTTCAGAAAGACATTCAAGATTTGAGCACATTCCCATATTTGAGTATGCACAATGGAATGCAACATTTACAAGCTAACCTAGGAACAGACATAGCACCATCAAAAAATCTTATGGAAAACAATCACCAGCAAAAGAGAACAACATCAAAAAGGAAAATGAAGAACATCAAAGGAAAACTGAACCAGAGGCTTGGAGGAGAACAGCAAAGGTGACAAATTCTGATTAGGGAAACAGAAGACCATTCCTCATGATGCAAGGGGGACAAGTTCTGATTAGCTAACTTAAGTAGTTTGTTTCCAGAGAGTCACAAACCCAAGTCACATTATCAGTGCCATCCCAACAGAAAAAGATTAAAAGGCAGAGGCCTCTGATTTTAAATTTTGGAACATATGAACCTAGTTTTTCCATTTTAACCTATCTAGAAAATCACTAAATCCTTGACTATTCACATAACAGGCACCCCTTCCCCCCACCCCTCCCTCTCCTCCCCTCCACACCCCCCCAGCACAAAAACCAAAACACAGACACACAAGAAAATTAACTCATTCACTTGCCCCAGCACCTCGTCAGTACAAATTAAAAGAGAACAGAGAGTATGTGCATCACCATCCAGTAAAAGAAGAAATATATACCAGATTTTACCATCCATTGGCGACCATATTTCATATAAGTATAAAACATCCATGAAATACCTCTTTGTAAGTAGAAATGCATTGAAAAAGTGCTTTTTCAGTTTCCTCAGTCGATAGATGCTTACCCTGTTCAACAATACAAGCAGAACAACAGTTATAACAAGTTGTATAATACTAATAATCCATGGAAACTTGGGTAGAAGGACTTAGAAAAAGAAGAAATGGGCTTCAATAATGTGTTTTAAGCATTAGAAGCTGTGCAATTGGTCTAAAATTACAAAATTCCAGGACCAAGAAGACACTTCAGCTTCAAGAATTAGTTTGAGGTCATCATGCACCATGGACAACATTATGATGGTGTAGCAGATGGTTCTTTCAATGACAAATCTTTGTTCTGCCTTGCCCAAACCATAGATCAGTGTAAATGTATACCCTCAACCAAATGGGTACCAGAGGCATGGATATTCACCTGCCCCCAAAAGCACAGCTGCACTAATGGATCCATAACTATGCGTTATTAACACAAAATGTTGTGTTAATCCAACAGAAGTCTTCAATTGGAGGAAGAAATAGGTATATGACAACTATCCAACGTTAATCATTGGTTTTGTTTTCCCATCTGGGGAGACTCACTACTGGTTGTATATGCATAATCTCCTGATATTCACTACATTGAGAATATTGAATAACCCTGACATAGAGAAGCATACCAAATTTCCTGTGGCTTCATTTGTATCAAATGCAGGTTAGAGTTGACATTGAGAATACCACAAACATAATTACGATGATAATTAATGTTGATGTCCCAAGACAAGGAGAGTAAATAAATCATAAAAAATTCAAAAGTTTTGAAGAAAAAAGTACCTAAACAGCAATATCCAGAACAAAAGATTGATATTTGTTTTATGTAATCAGGTATTCATGTACATTCTAGTAACCAGCATTCAATTTGAAATCAATGGGGAATACCTTGTGCAGAGAGCACCTTGTGAAATGTCAGCAGATGTAACCGATTGGGACTACTTTTGTAGAAATTATTTGCAAACAGATTAAAGTAACGAATTAACTTGAAAATGAAAAATGCTCGTCAAAGGCTTCTTGCTAAGAAAGAAATGAAGAAGTTCAAAGTGGTGAGGCTCTTTCCACCAATTGCATTGGCTAGGCACATTGTGAGTGGTCCAGAAACAACTCTCATTTAGTTGGACCAACTTGCATGTATACAGACAACAAATTAAGGTAACTTTTCAAATTTTGTGACTAATTATGTTCTTTAACACCAACCATTGACTGATTTAACTTCCTCTTCGTCATCTCCATATCCCCGAGAACATCAAGTGATTGCAGCTGTAATTCAGAATAATAATCCCATCATTTCTCTATCAAATCAAGGCAGTATAAAAAAATGTCACAACATAAAACTAAAACATTCAAATTACAATCTAAATGCAAATCTTGTGTCAATAGACTAAAATATTGTTAGACCATCTAAAAGAATCAGTAACGGTACATTAATCAGTAATGAAGCAGTAGTAAAGAAAAAACCTCTTCATCATTTACTCATGCATGCCATAGCCAAGCATTGCAGAAGAAAAAGGAGTGGTGAACAAATTCATCATCGTTAGCAGCCCATTTCCCATATTACAAACAACTACTACATCAGCTTATTAATGCCCACAATTAAAGCAAGGCATTATTGTCAGAAACTACTTCCAGGAACTGTTTTCTAAGGCCAGACAACTCAATGTGAGCCATTGAAGTACATAAAAGCATGGGTAAAATTTACTTTAGTGGAAGGAACAGTACAATGTGCTGAAAATAAGAACCAAAGGTTAACAAAGAAAAAGATTGTGATACAAACACAATTAGAAGCAGTAACCAGGATAGTTGGATGTACTTAGAGGAAATGATGGCAATACCATTGTTTACTTTGCATCAAGGACATGAAATTGGAAAATCCGACAGGAGACTTGAAATACAATACAAAACATGGATAGACCAAGAGAAGAAATACTAGAAAATGTTGAATTAGAACTATGAATTTACAACTTTTATTTTTCCAGGATGTGTTGACTCTGCATTGCACAAACAAGAAAAAAAAAAAAAAAAAAAACTCACCTCAATGAGAGCAAGTTGACGTGAAAAATTTCAGTCAAAGAAGTTATTAAAACAATTTCAGCATGACACTTTGTTTCCTAGCATTTCCACCATTTCTGAAGCATTTGCCCAATGAAAACTTCTACTCGGTGGACAGTCACCATATAACACGATTAGAGACACAGGAACACCAGCCCATGGATGTATCTGTGGTTTACAGCTTGGCAGAGAACCACATCAACTTTGAGACCCAGATGGGAGGACTTATTAACTGTTGGCTTAACAGCAGGACAGCCGCTAAGTTATTTTATAATTTTTGACTAAATTTAATCAATATTTTATTTTGTATGGATTTGCTAGCAAAACTATACAGTTCTTATATCTTTCAAGGGTTAACCTAATTAAGCTGTATATTTGACCTGTGTGGACATTTTGTTTTCAGCTTTTTACAGAAAATAGGAATTCCTTGGAAGTTAGTGGTAAATTAATAATGTAATAGAACAACAACAACAAAGTCTTAATCTTAGCTTTAATTGGGCTTGGCTACATTAACCTTGTATCATCATTTTGTTTTATTATAAACTAAATTCAGTTTGAGATCTAATTGTTCTAAACTCATCCTGACCAAGCATTCCAATTCAACTTAGGTTGTCCTCTCCCCAACCTTTCACCATCCATCTAGATTTGGTCACTGCCCTTAATCAGAGCATTTGTAGGTCTACATTGAAGATGTCCAAACCAACACAAGCATAACTCTTCAACTCATTTCCAATCATTGCTACACTTACTTTGCTACAAAAATCTTCATTTCTTATTTGGTCCTTCATAGAGTAGCTGCAAATCAATACATCAATAGTAACCTAATTGCTGCAATATATGTAGATCTCTTTTTTTTGGCCAATATTTGTATGCTGAAACAAAAAATTAGTTGCATGATAAGATAGAGATGCTTGGTTCAAAATTCCAAATTTGTTGGTGAAGTTCAAATACTGCTACCAAAAAATAAGTTTCTTTGGATTCATTCCAAGTGAATGGCAAAAGTCTTACAATTTCAGTGGCCAATTCACCAACTGGGTGCAAACCAGTTTAATTTTCCATTAGCTTTTTAATTAAACTAGCCATATCTTGAATCTACAAACAAGGCTACCATATAATCCTTTGAGTTAAAATCCAGGTGTTTCATTATTGGCTTGCAGACACATGTTTCATTAGGATGCATATTTCAATTCCAGCTTTTCACTATTTATCACTCGCCGAGTAGGAAATCTTGATCTCCACAATTCTTTTAGTCTTTTTTATATGGGAATGGACTCAAAAGAAGAATAAATAAAATAAAACACAAAAAACATTGTAAAGGTTCACAAAACTAAAACACAAGATAAATCATTTTTTTTTTTTTTGACAGAAGACAATCTGATAGTATATTTTAATTTTAGTCTAGAATTTATCTAGTCTCTTCTAACAGATAAAATTTTAGTAAATATGCTGGGCTTCGTGGAAAATGAACTTACCAGAATTATCAATGCTGTATGCCCTTGCTTTACAGTTCCACTAGATGCCCCATTCTTTTTCTTGTTGCCCAATTGTTTTCTCGCTTTATTTAAGATCTTCTGTGCTATCCTAGCAGAGAAAGGGAACCAATATGACCAATCAGTAAGGATCCACAACAAGAAGTTGAAACCAAATAAATTTATAGGCAAGGTCAGCTAAGCATGCCCTTTCCAGTTGTCCAATCAATATGAAACAACATACTCTTTCCAGTTTGTCTGATAAACATTACAGAGATAGACCTTTTTTTCAAGGATCAAAAATCAAAATATCAATTAATTGTTGAGTTTGGGGTACAGAATGCACAAGGAATTTTGCATTTCTGAATTAACCAAAGCCAATTAAAAGTAGCATATCCATGAATGTACTGGAAAACCAAGGAAACATCAAGAAAAAGTCCTTGCTTCTGAAATTTGAGGGATCCCAGATTTCAGAGGCAAAGAACAAGGAAAAAAGAGAACAAAACAAAGGCAGAAAAAAAGGCCTCCTACACAAAAACTATAACAATGACTCCAAGCACAACTTTTTCAGCTTAAAATGTAGCAATTATTGGAACGTGTTTGTGCTTAATACAGGAGATGTAAACAGTGGCAGCAAAAGAAAATACAAAAGACAAGATAAAACCAGTACTATAAGTTCTGCAGCCTCTTCCAATCCAAAAGCAAAATAATTCCATAATCTGACTAAAAATAAATTATTTCGTTTTTCAGGGTATACATAATTTAAACATTGGGAAATTTTTAATACTTAACAAAAGAAAAAATTTCAACTTATATAAAACAACTCCTAGAACCTTTTTATAAGTTTCTAGACTCGTCTAAATTGCCAAAAATGTCATGATTCTAGAGGAGAAGTGGCAATTACAATCTGACTATCACTTACATAAGTCAATTCAACAATTCATCACAGCCTCCCAATTATTAACGTAATGGTAAAAAGAAAGAAATAAAGGCCCCATGAAATCAAGTCACCTAAATAAGTAAAATATCTAACCTAATGCTAAACAAATAAAAAAAATTACAAATATTCACGATAAATGCAAAATAGCTTAATAAAATCCTTAATAATAAAAATATACCTTCTCGATTCTTCATCAGGGAACCTTCAGAATTTTTACTCCTTATTCAAATGTTTATATTTTGTGTTTTTTTTTAGAGAACTACCATAAAATAAAATAAAAGCCAACCTTATAGAGTTGTGCAGAAGATCTTTTGCTTTATCAAGCTCAACTATTGCTGCAGCAATATTCATTTTCTGTAACCTAGTTGACTTCAGCATTGCCACCCTGGCAAGTTCAAGCATATTGGCAGTAATCTGGTCATGTAAAAAGTGGTCAACTCTCATCCAACACAGGCTGTGTAGTTTTAGCTTACTAAATTAGATACAAAGTGAGAAGTTGACACATTGCCAAGATGAAGCACATATTGGCAGTAATCTGCTCATGGAAAAAGCGATCAAATCTCATCCAACACAAGCTGCATAGTTCTAGCTTACTAAATTAGATACAAAGTGAGAAGTTGACATGTTGCCAAGAAAGTTGAAAAATAAGATGTAGCACATTCTTCAATAACAAACAGACACCAGAATGATATGCACTCTCTCTCTCTCTCGTGCAATTCATTTATGCACATAGAAATAATATGCAAGTTGAACATCTTGAAACCACAAACCTGAATGTGATCTTCAGGAAGTAAGGTTTTCCTAGCTTCAAGACACCTGCAGATAAAAATTACAGGATGTAATATTATTCAAGTCAGGAACAATTATATATTTACTATACTTCACCTTTCGAGTAGTTCTTCTGATTCCTTCAAGTTCCCAATGGACAGAAGGGTCAAGGCCAGACCTTCAGCTGCAATTACAGTCTCCAAAGAATTCCATCCCTGTATTACCAGCTAGCTATTAAATCAAAGAACTGAACATGGAAGCGAAAATTCATAAAGAAATAGGTGACAATGGATAAGAAAGCCAGCAATCAATTGCTTCCTTAGAACTTGCTTTTGAATTTCACATGAAAGACTTTGCTTTCCTGCAATGCATAAAAACCTTCTACATGTATAAGCATAGGTATGCCCATGCATGCATTAAATGTCATAATCCAAAAACGAGCAAGTATATACTCTAGGAAACTAGTCACTGAAGTGAGCAGAAAAGAGGCAACCAAGTGCTACATTTTAGATTCCATTGCTTCAGCTACATCAGGGACCATACAAGGGCAAAAGAGAAAGTAACAGAGTTTGTAACAGATTATGCATAGGGAGGTCAAAGGAAAAGATGGTCCAGCTCCATTTCAGTGTTTTAGTAAGCATCTAGTAATTGAACATCTAGAAAGCAATGGGCAAACCATTAGTGACATTTAGGATATAATTTGAAAAGAACACAGCAGCATTCTTGGAAAGAAGCATTGTGTGACAAATGTCAGGAACATGTAACAGAAGAGGGAGGAAATAAGTCAAACCTTTGACAATTCCATGATATGTAGGATCTTTCTCTGCACATTTTCAGCTTCTGCAAGATTGTTGGATTTTAAATATATCTGGAAAAGATAGCAATCATATAAGTAATATTGTAGTGCAATAGTTTTAGACAATGATATATTACAAATGGTAAAACTTTATTCTTTTGCATGTAAAATGTAAACACATGTGAATGCTACTAAACTTGGATGTTTTTGTCTATGCAAAATGATGCATTGTTCACATTCTGGGATAACGAAAAAAATGAATGAAAATATAACAACCTGAGCAAGGTACCGTAATCTCCGCAGGCTTGTAACTGACTCCTCTAGGCCATTTTCCTATATAACTAAGTTGGACATCAGCAAGATTGACAATTTTGAAACACAAATAGCAGAAAGCACATAACCAAGTGTTACTGATTAAAATGTTGCCATGCACCTCTAATATCCTTATAGATTCCCAAATAAGCACTTCTGCATCTTTTTCTTTTCCCAAGAGATACAATACCTGTACTCACAATTGTTCAGGAACTTATGAGTTAACGCAACAAAAAAAATGCCAATCAAAAAATGAATTAACTGCATAGTTAGAATGGGTAAAGACTCAAGGACTGCATATACAAAATAAAAGGAAGAATTTTGTGCCCTTCCCCTTTGAATAGGCATATAACATAACTGACAGAACTACTAGCTGGGATCACATCATTTGCAGAGGTCTGCTGCCCATTAATCCTAGATGGGAGTCCACTAGGGACCTTGATTCTAGACATGAAAACTAAAAAACCCAGTGATTTTTCTAGTCCCCTTTGAATAGGCATATAACATAACTGACAGAACTACTAGCTGGGATCACATCATTTGCAGAGGTCTGCTGCCCATTAATCCTAGATGGGAGTCCACTAGGGACCTTGATTCTAGACATGAAAACTAAAAAACCCAGTGATTTTTCTAGTCCCCTTTGAATAGGCATAACATAACTGACAGAACTACTAGCTGGGATCACATCATTTGCAGAGGTCTGCTGCCCATTAATCCTAGATGGGAGTCCACTAGGGACCTTGATTCTAGTCATGAAAACTAGAAAACCCAGTGATTTTTCTAGTCAATGGTTCCACACCAGTTCCTCTCTCTTTATCCCAAACCCACTTTGTCTTTTTAGTACAAATTCATCCTTGAATCAAAATCAGTTTGCATAACCCCAGTTTCTTGGGAATAGACAAAGGAAACACAAACACTGTCTACACCACACAGTCAAGAAGCCGGTTTCTTTTTCTCTTAAATTGGATGTCCAATTCTTGTACTGCGTTGCCATAACAAAATAAGCAAAACAAAGCACAAATATGCAAGTAATTTCTTATGTCACAAACTATCACATGGCTTTCCTCTTTTCAATTACAACACCCAACTCAAAAGCCCTGGCATTCCCCTATTACAAGCAGGTCATTTGATGCAGAAACATAGGATGATTTTACTTGTGGACATCTGAGATTTGCCTTCGAGTTTTACCAATTAAGATTCATATCATCTACTATATGAAAAACATAAAGGTTATCTTCTTGGGGATATCTATTAATGGAATAAGAAGATATTAATAAAAGGTATGTTCAAAAACCCTCTCCCATGAAAACAAAAAAATCCACCCTCCCACTTTCCAGCCAACTATCCTTCTTTATCACCACTTTTTCCTGCTACATTTTTTAATTCTCTTCTTTTTCTGCATCAGCTTCAGCACTCTCTCTCTCACTTTTTCTATTTCTTTTTCTTTTTGGTGTATCAGAAAAAGTCAGCACTTCCTTCTTTGTCTTCACATTCTAGACCCTTGGCCCACCACAAAAGATGCAGACAAAGATTTATCTAAATTTTTTTCTGTCAATATCTTTGGCTGAAAAAAACTCTTCCCAGCAAGTTGCTACCAAGCAAATGGGGAAGGAACAGTGATTAGAATGGCCACCTTTCCACTGACAAGGAAATGCAGAGCAAAGAAAGATGACTAGTCTTCACCTTAGTCTTTATTAACTTTAGCCAAAATCAGCACAATTTAAACTTGATCCCAAAGTGGTTGGCTAAAGCAAAATCAGAATAAGAAACCAAAGATGGAAAGTCTAGTTCCTCAGAAAGCAAGCTCTGTCAGCAAAAGTAAGATTAACTCCTAATGTTGTGCCTTTTTATACAACACATCAACCATATCAGTGAGAGGTTGTACATGCACTAAATGAAGGCAATATTAAGAATTTAATGGGAATCCTCAATGAAAGCAAATCTGTTTACCATAAGGCATTCATAATTTATTGTCATACATAACAAAATATAATCACAAATATCTAAATATCCTTTTCCCAGGGCAGTGAAACCACAAGAAGCATGATGATAATAAAGGTTCAGCTGACAAATAATGTAGCTAGTTGTTGTAGTAGAATCAATAAAAGCAACTTACAGTTCCAAGGTGATACATTGTATCTGCATAGTCTGGATTGTTGTATCCAAGTACACGCCCCTTTATCTTATGGTTACATCATGATGTTGAGCATTATGAGGCCAAAGTTTGAGCCAATTATAGATGGGAGAAGAATCAAATAAGAAGCCAAATTGTGAGTTTGATTCAAATTCATAAAACAGAAGAAAATCAACTCCTCAGATTGATGTACTCGCCATACCTTTAAAGCACGCTGCACAAAGAAAATGGTTGGAGGGGGATGGGGTGCAATGCATATCATCAGTAGAATTCATGGAAGATCATTAGACAAAAATTGGAAATATGCACATAATGAATGTACATAATAAAATGTAAGCAATGGATTCAAAAATGATATAAAGCTACAGACTACATGAAACAATTATAGCTTCTATATTCTTACTCAAGAGAAAGAGGTTGTGAAGCAATCACACTGGAGAAACATGTTTGCCTCTATGGTAAGAAGCTCACAGAACTAAAAATGTTGTTAAACCATGGCAAGCATCCTGCCAACCACCTTCATGGGTTTAGGCTGGACGTTCTGTATTAAGTTGGAAGGCTTTTGGGGGTAAAAATGAGTCTGCAGCACAGCAGTCTCATAATATTTGCATACATAGGCCAACAAGAAACAAAAAGGATAAAAGTACCCATGCTTCACACTCTCCTTCAAGCTAGAACATACATATTGTATACTCCAAGATTGTTACAAATGAACTTCACTCAAAAACCCCCTAAAGACTTAAATCTGTGAGCCAACTTCCAGAATTTACATGAGTAGTTCCATCTCATTTAATAAAAGTCTCTCTAATAAAGTCGCAATCAAATCCAATAAGTTTATTTCTCCCATGAAATACTGTCTTCCAAGCAATATGAACTATTTGTTGATTGTCACAATCAACTCCATGCATGTGGCATGCATGACTTCAGTTGATAGCTAAAATCTAGTATAATTACAAGCACTTTGTGTAACCACCTAACTGGTAGCATTGAAGAAAACTTCATCCAGCCTCATAGTGTCATCAAAGTACCAAAATGAAGCTACCACACTCTTTTTTCTAGAGCAACAAGAAGTAAAATACTTTCATATAGCTTCTGCAGTGTCTATTTCCACATCCACAAATTTAAGTACCAAGGTAATCTTGCATGCAAAACCAAAAGCAAAAAATTTCCACCACACAATATCATTTTAATTGAATGATAATTGCTTCCACAGCACAGCTTTCGGTCCAAGTTTTTAACTATTAATCAATATGACCGTGTAAATTGCCAGGAAAAGGGTCATTCCATAAGGTTGTAAGTTTTTTTTCTGGCTTCTGGTATTTTGCATCTTTTTCATAGGTACAAGTAATTCTCAACTAATACTAACTAACCTTTTATGAAATGAAAGGTTTAAAGATGTCAAGAACCCATTCAACCCAAAAGCTTAAGCTATTGAATGTGGTCCAAGAATAAATCTAACATGCCCCCTCGCTGAAGTTCCAGTTCTCTTGGGCTGGAAGCATGAACAAACCAAGCTCTCTTGGGCCTAAATCTTGAACAAACTAGAAAGTCACAATTAATTGAAAGAATATGGGGGGTGTAATTTCGACTCATAATCACTTAGTCATGAAGGCTTTGATACAATATCAAAAAACCATTCAACCCAAAACTTTAAGTTGTTGAGTGAGGCACAAGAATGGATCACATATTAAACTCTGAGAAAAGAGATCCAAATATAAATCCAATAGTAATCAGGATGTTGATGAATCAATACAGAAATAGCATGTACACGCTGTAAGGTACATTGATAATAGGGTTTAATGGGACATCCTCTATGGTAAGCACTTCTTGATGGACAACCCTACGTTTTTAATTTGTCACTGAAGATGTCAATACTTTCTCATTGTTTCAAATCAATAGTCTTTTAGACAGCAGCCTAATTTTTCTAACAAAAATCTGTACCATAGTTTTTTGGATGTGTCAATCACCATTTTGTCTCTTCCCTCACAGAAAAACATCCACAAACTTTTTTCCTAAGAATCATATAACATTATTATTTTTCCTCTTTCTATATAAAAAATTTTTCTGAAAACAATTTCAAACTATCAAAAATTCTTTTTCAGAGAAAAGAATTAAAAATTTTATTTTAGTCTCCAAAACAATGTAAATAATGTTGGATGTTGCAGTTAAATATTTTCTAGATATCTAATCACAGGAATTGATAGAAACAATTGGAACAAGGATCTTAAGCTCTGAATTTAAACGATAAAGATGTCATGAAAAAGTTTTTAAGAACACATGAGGTATCCATGAATTTAACCCCCAAAAATAACACTGTTTTCATACCTATGAGCTCATATTCTTGATTGAGGTGATCTTTAATTCTGATTTAAAATTAAATCACAAAGGTTTTAATGGAATTTATTGTACTTCATAAAAAAGATGCAGAAAGATGAATTAAACATCAGTAGGCAAGAATCCAAATCTCACAAATTTTTCATACTTTAGAAGTTATCAATCATTTTATTGTTCTTATCAAGAAAATTGTATCTTTGACATGCTGCACTTTAGGAGATGATTCATTTTCTAATTACAAACTTCAGACGAATGATTCTTCTGTAAACCAAGAATCAACCTTACACATTATATCTAAAGAAAGGATCATATAATCCATAGGTTATATTTGTATTACTGGGATTTAAGCTAAACATGAAACTGTAGCCACACCAACAAAATAAAACATCACCAGAACCCCTCTAGATATTCATCTCTACAACCACCCACTGAAACTTTTTCTAAAAACATGAATTATGTGCGAGCATTTGACTTCCATATCTCCTGGTTCCAAATGACGACTTTTAGCACAACTAAAGAATGAGGACAAAGTGATACATTTATGGATACATAGAAGCTGATGGGTTGGTCAACCATGAGCACATAACAAAGTAAGATATTACCTCATAGCACTTGCGAGCATCTTCCAATTTCCGTTGAAAAAGGTAGAACTGCCCAAAGTTGTGAAGGGCAGCTCCCACACTGCAACAGGATACCATGCTAACATAAAAATGATTCAAGATAATTTAAAGAAAATGTTAAATTCATGCAATCAAAAATAACTAACTGAAGCATGACAATTCAAAATCAAAATGTGCTTAGATACTGTCAAGAAACTCTTTCCACCTAAAAAGTTAAGTTGTTAGGTGAGGTCTAAGATATGGATTATATATTATACTCCAACACACCCGCTATGTGAAAGCCTATCTCACTTGGGTTGGAAGCATGAACAAGCCAAGTTCACTTACGCCCAAAGCATGAACAAACCAGAAATTTATAATTAATTCACAATTAAATGTGAGGGCAGCATGATTCAAACTCAAAATCACTCGGTCATGAAAACTATGATACTGTGCCAAGAAACTGTTCCACCTAAAATCCAAGATATGAATCATATATTATACTCCAACAAATACATTATTCATTAAGTAAAAGGAAGAATTCTAGTTAGAGCTGGAAGGAGAAAACCAAGAAATATTCAGAGGAAAGGTAGACGTTGAGCCATGAAGGAGATTTTTCTGTCAAGGATAGTCTCCTTCGAAGTCAAAAGAGACTTACATAGCAATAAGTACAGGGAACTAATTAAGAAACACAACACATTGCCGTCACTGGTTACAATTTAGACAGCACAACAGAAAGCCTTGGCTTTTGCCTTTTGAAGACCTACATGATTAGGAGAAGTGGCAAAAGTTGACCCAACCAAATAACCCAACCTAGCTTGCCCAAATCCCAGCCGAACTACATTGATTGAGAAATTCAATGACCCATAACCCAAAACATGAATTTCTCTCATGTAGAAAGACATACTTTCTCCCTCAGGAGACCCTCCTCTGTCTCACACACTCTTCGAGGAGATCTCTCCATATCTTAAGCTCCAATACCAATGTTAACAAAGATAAGTATGTTGAATGTCATCTCCCAATTAGGGAGCAAGGCTATGCTTTTACTACCGTATTGCTTTAGACAATATACATATTCAATGTAGTGCAAATGATATTTACATGTTTACATGACCAATCTCTTGACAGAGTGCACAAAGCGAAGCCCAATAAAATGCTACAAACATTCATGTGAAACACAAACTCAACTATTAACCAGGACTTTACACTTAATAATGTGATATATACATTTTTGATAAAAAACAGCCTCCCTTCTCCAATTAGCATACGCAAATATGATTTCAATGCAAATTTATGTCAGGGAAAAACTTGGTGGCAACGGAGTGGAAGAAATGCAGTATGCGTGCATTGATGTGATGTAATCTAGTGAAAGAATCATTGAATTCAAAAGAAAATAAAATAGCATATAGACCATTGGATGGGTTGCACACCTCTTGTGTGCCTCCCACTGCATTACTACGTGGTCAAGTTCTTTATGTAATGGATACAAAACAATTTTGTTTAATCAGAATGAAAATTTTGAGCAAGCATACAAAAACAACCATACATGTTGGTAAACATACCCTAAACAGCCCTTAAACGCTTTATGCATCATCTTTGCAGATACTCAACTTTAAACTTACTACATGCAAAAATGCTATGCCTGATGAAGGTTGCCTATTGGTTAACATACTGTGTACATTGTTCATA
The DNA here is from genome assembly GCA_037832385.1 of Rhizophora apiculata. Classification (NCBI taxonomy): domain Eukaryota; kingdom Viridiplantae; phylum Streptophyta; class Magnoliopsida; order Malpighiales; family Rhizophoraceae; genus Rhizophora; species Rhizophora apiculata. The sequence continues at coordinate 3,892,977 of CM075427.1, forward strand.
TTATTATCTTAAAATGTCCATAATCTTATATGATATCAATTGAATGCAACGATTCATCACTTAAATAACTGATAGTAAATGGCATTTGAGTGTCAGTGCCATGCTGCCATTCACAAAGCATATACAAGAATCAAGTTTGATATTAGATTCAGAGAAAGTTTGACACTTTTTGCAATTGGAACTGATGTCAACCACTCTTTGTCGCATTTTACAAACATACCGGACATCTTCTGGACCAAAAGCTTCCTCCAATATGTCGATGGCTTCCAAATATAATGGTTCTGCCTTATCAAGTTCCTTCTTGACCCTGTATAGTTCTGCCTGAAACAAAAGAAAGATGAAACAATGGATTTCTCAAGTCAACAAGGTTCTGCCATATGCAACGGATGCTTCTTGTAAAAGTTCAAGTTTTCCATGATGCAACCTTTTTGACAGGAAAACAATTCCAGGAATAATCTACTTGTAAGTGACTGGTTCTTCCAAATAAGTAACCATTAGAATTACACATGTACAAACAGAAGAAAAGAAGGGCTCAACCAACTAAGAAGGCAATACACAATAGAAGAATCAAAGAAAAAGAAAACAAGAAATATTAATACATAACATCTACATTTATGTGTATATGTAGGACCAGAATTTCACAAAAGTCTGCGACTCCAAAAGATTTCCAGAATCATCAAAGAGAAGAAGTAAAGTTCCAAGAACATATCGTGCCAAAAAGCTTCATGTTTATTCTGCTACTAAACACCTTCCTTTCTAATTCTTTTTATTATTTTCCTTCCACAAACAATAGAAAGGGCATCCCAGTGCACACGGCTCCCATTCTGTGAGGCCTGGGAAGGGTCAGATGTAAGCAGTCTTACCCATGTTCTTACAAAGAGTTTGTTTCCGCAACTCAAACCTATGACCTCCAAGTCACAATGAAATAACCTTACCATTACACCAAGACTTTCTGTTAAACAAAAAGCTAATTATGGAACCTATGACCTCCGTTGTTCCTCTCCTTCCACAAAAAACAAGCTGGCAAAATATCTGGAGATCGATCATGTCATACTCATACATCCACCCTCTAAACCATGCTAAAGCATAGGCCACCATTCTAACCAAAACTTATTCAACACCAAAGGGATAAAATAATGAGTTAAGGGCAATGATCATAAGCAAAGGAGTGGCACACCACAGCAACACTGCAACTTTTTTTCTACCAACAATTCATGCTCAGATAAGAAAGATAAGTGGTAGTCATTGCCTCTATAATTGCATTTAATTTTCAAATGGACTTGAAAATTCACGACTTTAATCAAGGAAGGTGCACAACACAAACACTTAGTAAGTAAAGTTAGCACCCCTACAATTTCGCTAAGCAAAAATAAGGTTAGGGAAACATAGATATGATCTTTAGTGAAAAAAAAAAAAAAAGAGACCTGCACCCAGCTATTGCTAAATCCAACAAGTATCTTTCACTTCTCAATGCCCTCATAAGATCACCTTGTAGAAATATCCATAGACCAAAGTTCACCCCTCCTTTAAGTGATTTGATTCAAATCAAGGATAAGCTTCTCAACAAGAAATAACAGCATTTTTGTCCTCATGATTTTGACCACATTTTGGGAAGCCATTTAATTTTTGAGTACCACAAAGGAAATAGAAAGGAAAAGGAAGGGGAAGATAAACATTCAATTAATCACCTTGAATTTGAAAAGCTATCCAGTGTGAATTTTCAAGTAGATAACATTAAAATATTCATTGAGAAAGAAGGAACAGGAAAATTAACACTATGAAGACCTGGAAAGGAAGCACATCAAATAAATAAAACTGAAAAAGATCATCAAGAACTTGTATAAAGCTTTAAATAACTTAAATGCTCAAAACACCTAAATAGTGGACCTACCAAATTGTTACAAGCTGATGCAACATGGGGATCCCTCTCCCCAAAACCTTCTTTTGCTTCTTGTATGGCAGAAAAGAAGAGCTTTTCAGCCTCTGCCAATTTTCCCTATAGGAAAAGCCAAAATCAAAATTGAAACTTTGAACAATGACAGCAAATTAAAGTGTAGACATCGAAGGCCCACAGGAAAATTTGCTTGCCTGTAGGAAGAATTCCCTTGCTTTATCAGTAAATACTCTCCATTTAGATGTATGTATGTTTGATACTACAGAACCATCCTCAATTTTGCGTAACCCAGCTATACTAGTCTCTTCTGAATCATTTTCAGAGCTACTAATACCTTCAATTGTTGCATCTGCAGAAACCAGGTTTTCATTGATCCCAAGAATAATTGCTGCAAATAAACAACATTGAAGCTATAAGTAAGATATCAGCAACAAGCAAAAAGTATAAAAGGTGTAAAGTGAAAGCTAAGATACCCAAGTGAGATTGCAAAACCAACTGGAAATAAATTAACTCTGTATGAAACATATCCATTTTGACACTCTCAGGCACATTTGATGGAACTCATCCCCTGAAAAATCAATTATTTCACACAAAATGATTCCCATACTAGAGGATAAGAAGACAAACTTTTGTCACATGGGAAAAGAGAATTTGCTCTAGCTGCTGTATGTTTTAATGCCCTCTCAGGGACTTCAGTATTGATATTTCCGAAAATTTAAAGCTGATAGGAGTCAGAAGCTAATTTAGGTGCCTGTGGTCAAATTCCAATATGTGATTTCACTTCTCCTATGCAGCAAGAAACAAACAAGCACATCAAAATCTATATGGACTACATGCCAAGAGTTATATCCTCCCCATCAACAAAAAGAAACCATTTATAGCATCATAAAAGACATGAATTATTTACATTAGACCCAACAATGGAAGGCAAAGAAGCAGCATCGTGCAAGAAAACACATGCACCCATGCCCATCCACCCTCTCCCCTAGGGCATCCAAACCCACTGACCAACATACACACAGAGAGAAAGAGAGAGAGCAAGAGAGAGAGGAGTTTTAGCAATAAGCTATCATTATTAAAATGCAAGCCTAATATGATAGAGTATTGCTAAAGTAGTTTATCAACAAAATTTCGCAAGTGCCGAATTTTGTTCTCGTGCATCACAAATTTATAAAATACCACTGGTGTCCAGCTATAAAAATGCCTATTTTTCCTTTTCTTCTCATGCATCACAAATTTTAGCAAGAGTACATAGTAGAAAGCAATACTGCACAGAAAGCTTAAACCCATTGTCCATGTGGAGTGTCAAGAAACCATTCTACACAAAAGTTTAAACTATTAGGTGAGACCTAAGATATAGATCATACATTATTCTCTAACATGCCTCCTCACACGAAAGTCCAACTCACTTGGGCTAGAAGCAGCTTACTTAAACTGGAAGTGTAAACAAAGAAGGCTCTCTTAGGCTCCAAAAGTTCACAATTAATTCACAATTAAATGTGAGGGCAGAGGGATTTGAACTCATTATCACTTGGTTATGAAGACTGATATCGTGTTGAGAAACCATTCCACACAAATGTTTTAGTTGTTAGGTAAGACTCAGGATATGAATCATATATTATATTTCAACATGAAGGTTGACAAGAAAGCAAAAAATGCAATATATATCAACTGCCAGAAGAGGAGGAGGGGTTGCTACTGCCACAATTCCATGGATAACCCCTGTCAATTGTGTTCCAAGTGAGCATATATCATATAACACATAAAGAGGTTGTCATAACTTATCATCCCTTCTACATATCCACCTCAAACAACGCAAGACAATACATACTATTATTAGATAGCCTGCTTATTCAATCCAAAATCAAGATATCTAGAAATATAAATCCCTTGCTACCAAACACCACAGTATAAGTGTCTAAACCCACTTGCATGGAAAAGGGTTAAGTAGAAAATTAGATTACGAACTTTGCACATATTTTCAAATTCTGTTACAAACTCTCAATTTAGTCAATTCAGGTTATCAACACTTAAACCAGTATCAAATAGCATTGTTAGAATTTAATATATAATTCTTCCTTGGACCTCACAAAACAACCTAAACTTTTGTGTCGAATTGTTGCTTGATATGATATCAAAACTTTTATGACCAAAAGGTCTTAAGTTCAAACCAAGTTGCACTCATTTTTTGTATTTAATTATGAATTTTTAGAGGTCAGAAGGGTCTGTAATTTCTTCATGTTTTCAACCCTATAGGTTTGCACATGAAAGGGGATGCATTAGAGCTTACATTAGATATATTCTTGGATCCAACAACTTGAACTTTGGGTAAAATGGTTTCTTGACAGTTCCATTAGATTGTACCATCATGTGCCACATCACCACATTGCTGCTGATGTGTACAAAATAGCCAACACATAGGTTGACCTACTATTGACCAGGGGCATTTTTGACAAATTACTCATTTCTTTCATTTCCCTCTCCTCCAACCCTATGATCTCACTCTATCTCACCATCTCTCTTTGTGTGTTTTTATCTCAAACCCAAAATCCCCAATTACTTGAATCTAAAGACCAACATGAATTTCCTTTTTCCTCTTTTCTCTGCTTGTGAGAGCACACAATTCCAACACATACAATCTATTGGCTGGTGGTAGAGGGACTGCAGAGATGATAGGCCTTAAAAGAGCAACATAGGCAGGAGCTCATGCTCCTTCAAGCAAATATTGTGACCTGAAACACCCTCTCTCACTCTCTCTCTCTCTCTCTGTGTCTCTGCACATGTGTCTGTGGTAACTCAAGTAGCAGGCCCAGCAGCTATAGGACTAATACATTCATTCAGTTGTTGTGCTATAGGGCTAGTAGCTCCATTTCTCTGTGGTCATTTTGTCTTCTCTTTCCTTCCCCACCAAAGAAAAAAGTAAGCAAGAAAATAGAATTTAATTAAAATTGAGATCAAGCTTTTTACAATTGTAGTGATGCTTCCAGCACAAGGCTGAGAAATCTAATTCCTATGCCTTAATTCTTAATCTATATTAGCTCAATTTCCCATCCATTTGAAGATGGTACAAATCATTCAATTATCACATTCACCAAAGAGCTAAATAAAGGCAGTGGATCCAATGGCAAGTCACAGGTCACTCCTGTGCATTTGGAAATCTATATACTTACAGCTATGGAATAAAGAACACTGCTGCACTTAGCATGGCTTTGTTCAACAATGGTAAGCCATGTGGTGGCTGCTACCAGATAGCCTGCCATGCAACCCAGGTCTAAAGACAGAGTAGTAAGGTTGGACAAGAGATGGAAAAGAAAGAAATGATTAGTTTGTCAAAAACACCCCTGGTCAATAGTAGGTCAACCAATGTGTTGCCTATTTCATGTAACATGACACATAAGAGTAGAGTATGACAGAAAGACCTTATTTAATGATAGTTTAAGAGTTGACAACCTAAATTGACCAAATTGAGAGTGTGCAACCCAATTTTGAAAGTGGGCAAAGTTCACAATCTAAATTGATGCTTTACCCATGTAAAACACCAAATAGCCATCTTACAGCTATTCTTCAGCAGCCATCAACATATGTTCTTTTTTACTGTCTAAGCCCTAACTTACCTTATATGTTTATGATTTCAACCTAAAACTCAAAGAATTCCCCAAAGCCCAAATTGTCCTCTTCTCCATGTCAACTTTTGTTTTCATCTTAGTCAAAATGGAAATATTCACTCGAAAATCAAAATACAAACACCATTATAGCGTGATTACCGGAAACAAAAATAACTATTGCTGTACAATTGTGAGTTCAAAACTCAGTACAATGCAATGTGAGAGAAACATACCAACTTGTGCAGCGATGATAGCCCATACATGGGGATTCCCATGATTTATAAACCAACTAGAACATCCCAGTCTATATTTATGGGTCCATTTTACTTCACCTGCAAGTGTACAAAAAGTCATTGAGAATTACAAGTGATGGCAAATAGCATACAAATAAACTGAAAATAACTTGGTCTTATCATCTTCTTTTCAACGAGAAAATATAACAAATTCAAAAAGCTACTAAAAATGGGATATTGATTATCTATAATACACAAGTATACAAATCAAAATTCCACCAAGCAAGAATCTCAACAAACTTTATGAGGTAAAAATGTCAACACAACATCTGGTGTTTATGTACTTCACTCTCTCAAAGAAATACCCAACAGAACAGCATCCCAAACCTCTGTTCAATCCGTGATCCACAACGATCCAAAAAAACAGCTAAATTTCCAAAATCCATGTCCGTAACCATCACATACCAAAGAGTTCTAACCAATTTTCAAAGCAGAAGCAATGATTTACCAACTCCTCATGCTTTCATCACAGGAAAGCACTCACTAACATGCCTTCCTTCATTACAGTCAAAAGCCTCTTACAACTCTCAAGTAGCTCCCCAAGCGACTTGATGGTACCTCTGTCTTCCAAAAGGCTTTCCAAGAAAAATAACTCTTACCCCTCTATCTAGCCAAAAAGAGGTCAATGTATAAATATTTCAAACTACAATGCCCTTGCCCATTTCTCTGTAAACCCCACTTGACTTTTTTCAGAAATTATCATATTCAAAGAAACCACACATGAATCCCAATGCTGGCTCTGAAAACCAGGTTCCATACATGCTGCAATATGCATACCAACAGAACAACATGTTCCCAGTAAATCTAGGGAGAGTACAGCCACTCAAATTGGAGTTCTAGAGGAGTATGTCAACAAATCAAGCCAAAATTAATAGATGTTACATCTTCCACTTTGGAAAAAAACATATGGAAGATAATCTCCCTCCTTTACCAGACCAAGTTTTACTGGATTTTAAACTGTAACAATAATGCATAGAACCTATAGTACTATAAAAAAGGAAAAACTTGCAAGGCAATGCCAATTCTAGAATCCAAGAGCAAGCTAATATTCTTTGGAAACATAGAGTCAGCAAATTTCCAAATGTTATCTGTCCATTCAATTAAACCATGCCAAATGCCCTTTTCCTTTAAGGACCAATGGTAAAACAAAAATGCTAATATGAAATTGCCCAACATCAGAACCAAAAATGTGAGCTGGTCAATGTTAATAATGTTGCCCACTTTTAAGAATCACTGTTCATATCCACAAACTCTTCATAATTATGTTACGGATAAAAGGCCTATTAGGAAGGCAAGAAAATTCAACTGGCAGCCACCAAAGCATCCATACAAAACACTTAATCCAAAAATACTCCTATCACATGCAGATTGTGAACCAGGTGTTGAGAAGATTTAAAATATATATATATATATATTATGAGAAATGAGGTGATAATTCATAATACAGTTTCACTTTGATAACAATTGAACTTTTACAAAATGTCTCAAGAGAGTACTACACATTGTAAATACAATAGGAAAAGCATGATAAATTGATCAGAAGGCATTTAACCACTAACAAAGAAAAGCTAAAGTAAAGTGCTAGGCAACGCATCTCCACCAATATTCTAGTACTAGTAATCTACATTGGGAATATGCTCAAAAATTCTGGTAAGAAATCTCTAGACTAAGGCCAACATGACATATTATACACTTACTTCTAGGTAGTGGACCTTTTTCCTTTTTTCGTTGACTTTTTCTTTAGTCTTTTTCTTCATCTTCTCATATACTTGATATAAAAATCCATAACAAAAAGCCCCCTTCCCTTTTTCCAACATATAAACCACAGATACAATCAGTGAATCACAATTTCTAATAAATTCAAATTGCGGAATACTTTGGATGATTCAAAATTCCCAAGGCATTCAAAGGCCAAAGATTAAATATTCCCCCAAAAAAAATAAATAAGTAAATAAAGGAAGCAAAAACAAAGAAGAAATGGAACAAACTTAAAAAACAACAAAAGACCAACAACTCGATGTGGAAATAATTAAACAACCACACGGGATACATTGTACATACTGGGAAGCGGATTAGGCAACGGGTTGTGGTTCATTGCACGCGGCGGATACGAGGTTCTTTGAGAAGAAACACGCATCCTCCTAACAAAATTCGCTGCCACTTGCCGCAGGTACATCTCTACACAACCAGGGGGACAGAGAGAGAAAGAGAGAATCCGTGTTTGTGGGTTGGCTTTTTTGGGTTTTGTTCTTTTTTACCTTAAACCCTGTTGCGGTGGGTTTTTGTTTCAGTTCTTGAACCCAGTCGTTAAACCGTTTCAAGAAACCCCCGGTAACAAAAGACTGCCGTTTGAAACTTCACTATTCTCTTTGGGATATTTCCTCTAGTTACCCTCTTTTTAATTTGTTTAAACCAAAATATTAACGAGAAAAATAGATACGCAAACTTATAAATATATAATAATAATAATAAAATATAATTAATTAATAATACTTAATAAGTATAATTTAATAATGTGAATCTGTGTATTTATTTTTCTTGATGGAAAATTATACTCACATCCCTTTATCTTGCAACACCCAAACCAAAGTGACACTGTAACTTGTGCAAATAATTAATTTGAGTATAAATGGCTTTTGAAATGTTTTGGTGAAAAAGTATTCAGCGTATATTTCACTTGATGACTTACGGTTAGTTAATTCTACTAGTAGTATGATATGGGACTTTGGGGACTTTCTTTTCTTTTCTTTTCTTTTCTTTTTTAATTTCAAAATTTCCCTAAATGCTTATTAGTTTAACTTCAATGATGGAGGCAAATTGTATAAATTACTAGTTTAATACCGATTTGATGATGAGACCAAAAATTCACTTCTTAGTTATTTATATTGATGTTTATTATGTGGTGGTACACTATAAATAATTACAAAATAATTATAAGACGTGGCTCATCTGATTTCAAGGAAAATACATGACCACATGGGCATATGGTCACCAATCCAAAGCTGTGAGTCAAAATATTCTCCCAAGGTTGGGTTTGTTTTAGGATTTTGATTAAGGCTAATAGTCAGTACGATAAACGCTAACCTTATTTCTTCTCTGTTCTTCTTCAGATTCTCTTCTTCTCAAATTCTGTCATAATTCTCTATGAATCTCTTTTAATTCTATTTCTCTAGCTCCTAACAGCAGCATAACAATTATACATGTGATAAATTCTCTTTTGAGTATATTAAGGTTTCTTTTTATTTACGTCAATGAAAAACATTTTTTGATATGTTTCATACTTTTTTTTTTTTTGGTTGAAAAAAGAAGAAACAAAAAAAAAACAAAAAGAAGAATCTGTGATGATCGTAGTGGTAATTCACTAAGGGGGAAAATCAACACCAACCAACACACTGAAAATTAAACATAGAAATCAGCCCCTGCTGTAAAGCTTGTAGATAAATGGTGATATCAATCACATTATTCAATGCTAGAAACAGGCTGACGAGCCAGGAGGAGAGGGGGAATGATAAACAGAGCTGATAATGCCAATTAACTGAAAGCAGAATTATAAATCCTTGTCTGTCCTGTCACATGGAAAGACAAGAAACAATAGATATTCCATATTCCAGGAGGCTTATCACTTCATGGTTTGCGCAGGATGGTGGTCTCTGCAATCATGGATGTGACGACGTAGGGATCCATGTTGGAAGCTGGCCGCCTGTCTTCAAAGTATCCTTTTCCTTCTTTCTCTGTGTCTCGTCCAACACGGATTGATGCCCCGCGGTTTGCAACGCCCTGTCCAAAGCAATAGCCAGCCATATGAAACATGGAATTCTAATCGATATACTTTGCCATACGAGGGATAGGGTGATATGTAACATGGGATTCTAACAAACCAAGAAGAAGAAGAAGAAGAAGAAGAATGATCCGTTACCCATGTGAAACGCTTGATGTCAGCTGTTTCGTGCCGTCCGGTGAGCCGACGTTCATTTCCTTCCCCATATGCGGCAATGTGCTCTTTGTGTCGCAGCCGCAGTTTTTCAATTGCCTTCTCGATCACCTCATACCCTCCATCACTTCTCGTTGACTTGGTACTACGACATCATTAAAATTTTCAGGAGGTTTTAGAATTATTAGATATATTAGAACCCACCCCCCCCCCCCAAAAAAAAAAAGAAAGTATCAGATATAAGTCTGACAAGAATCCAAATGCCATTTATGAAAATTTATACCTGTAATTTGTGTGAGCGCCAGCTCCATTCCAGTCACCCTGTAGAATAAAGAAAAATAAAAAGGTCCAATGTGAAAAGGTTAGTGCCTAATCTCAGAAATATAATGTAAGTAGGAGAAGAAGGAAGACAAGAAGCAAAAGGAGACCACATAAAAATTCAGTGATCCAAAACTTACGGGAATTGGCTTAGGATCGAAGGAGAGCACAACTCCAGCAACCTCTGTGATCCTCTGTTGAAACAAATATCAACATTTGAGACTGCAAACAAGATTGGAAATTTTATACCATATTAAGCCCACAAGTATGTCAGAATATTACCTCCAAAATGTAGCGAGCAACCCACAGTTCATCTGCAGCAGAGATACCAACAGAAGGCCCAACTTGAAATTCCCACTACAAAAACGTCAGCAAGTGGTTTTAACAAAATGAAACTGAAAATAAAACCAGCCCATTAAAGTTGAAAGATGAAGAATTTAAGAATGTGATAAGTGAAATGGCTGTTCCCTACCTGTCCAGGCATCACTTCTCCGTTAATGCCACTGATGTTGATGCCTGCATATAGACAGGCCTTGTAATGTGAGTCAACAATGTCACGCCCAAAAGCTTTATCAGCTCCAATACCACAGTAGTATGGTCCCTGTTAAATCACAGCAACAACTTTGTGTCATAAAATTATTGAAGTTATTTAATTAAGAGAGCTTTCATTACTCCAAACAGCAATTTCTTATACAAATGTATGACTGATTCATAAAACATATCCAACACACAATTATTCGTCTTCAAATCACAAAAGTAGATAATAGGTACAGCCAAAATTTTGTTTAATTTCCCAGAAAAGATTTATCTATCAGTTTTACTTTAAAAAAAAAAAAAAAAAAAAGCAATTTATCTATCAGTTTTAAAATTGGACTTGAAAAAATAAATAACCAGAAAAATTTCACAGTAAAGGCTGAAAACTAAGCCTTGCAGATACGGAAGTTGGAATTCACTCACCTGAGGGCCAGGAAAACCACCAACAGGCCACCCAATAGGCCATTTAACTTCTTTTTGCAACAAGGTATATTCTTGCTCAATACCATACCTGTTCATTATCCAAATTTAGATGGTAAATCAATCAAAAAAGTCTTGAACAATCATAATTGAGAAAAATAAAGTGTCGGCAAAAGCTGTGCAATGATTCCTGTCTAGGATAGAAGATACCAGGGCTCCTCTGCAGCAACATCGGGATGGCTGAAGATCTTTGCTGCAGCGTGCCTCTTGTTCGTTGGGATAGGCTCGCCAGCTGGAGTGTAAGCATCACACATTACCTGATTCATGCAAAAAAAAATTGCCTCAATGCTATGAAAATCCAGATGACAAGTGGTAATACACCATAATCACAAAACTAAACAAATCCAGCTCAAGATAATGGTGAACAAAATAGCACTCACTAGGATATTGTTTCCCCTCCTGAATGGATCTTTGAAAATAGCTTGAGGGCTGTTTTTATTGCAACACGAGATTAATTCCATTAGTAAATATCAGCACACAGAAGAAAAAGAGATACTTGCTAAATTAAGGAGGATTGCGGGGGAAAAGGGAAGAAATTTGAGAAAGCTCACTAGAGTTTCACTTCACTATCTTCTCCAGGAGCCTGGCCCGTGCTGGAACCATCATAATTCCAGTTGGGAAGCTCTAAAGGATCACAAACTGGTCCAGAAAGAGTCTTTACATACAGAGAAACCAATTCACATCAGAACGAAGAGGAATTGGAGCAAAAACAAGAAAATTTTTTCCTTTTTTTTCTCTCTTCTATCAAAAGCAAAAATACTATTTTTTTACCTTTCCTTTGCTCCTCATGTCCATGCCAGATCCACCGATCCTGTCACAAAATTTGACAGAGCATAGGAGTAAATCAAGCATATTTATTCCATAGTGAAGCAAAAAAAAAAAAAGAGAGACAATCAGAAAATATAATTAACAAAAATCTAGGACCATCAATAAAGTAATGAAACTTAGCTTGAAGAGCACCCGCCCCATGAAAAATCGAGGAAAGATCAGCCTTTGCAGAAATAAAAACAACAGGGGGACCCCCCCCCCCTTTGAGACCCCATGAAGAAATATAGTATTAACACAAGATGCTTTATATTTCCTTTACAACACAAATATTGATATATACATAATTCAAGGGCTGTCACAATTTATTGGTAACTGAAAGAGAAGAAAAAAAGAAAATCTTGTTTGAATGGGAAGAATTTTTAAAATTGCAAAAAAAAAAAAAAGTGAAACCAAAGATTCCACTTCTCCAAAATAATGATCCAAACCAAATCGCAAGATTCCTATTCATAACCAACTATCAGAAAAAGGTTCCTTTTCACGTCTGATCTCACAGACGACCCCCATTAACAGTTCACAACATAACTGAAATCTACGGTTGCAGAAGTTGACCACGAACAAACTAATGAAGAAAAGAAGTCAAAAACAGCAAAAAGACACGCAAATCATCCAAATGGAAAGAGAAGAGAGTCAGAAAAAACTAATCAAGTTGATCATTTTAAACCCAAAATTCGAACTCAGATACCAAAAACAAGACATACCCCACTTCTAACACAACACACACAAAGACATGATTTCAAACTAATAGGTACAAACATACACGTGAGTTGTGTAATGTACGTACAGAGAAGATGGGGTACGAAGAAGAAGTAAAGAAGTGGAGAAGAAAGGGGAGAAAAAAAAAAAAACAGACCATATGTACTCGGCGATGACTTTTTCGGTGGAGTCTGAGAGGTTAAGGTTGATGAGATCTGAAAGCAGCGACATGTCCAAGAAACCTGTAACAACAGTAACACTTCAACAACAACTGTAATCTCTCCCTGTGTGATTGTGGGTGTGTCTCTATATTATGCAGGAAAGGGAGACGTGCAGAGAGGTGGCTCTGTGCTTGCTTTTATAGTGCGGTTACGGTGTTAGGCTCCTCCAAATATGGATCCGATTTTTTATTATTATTATTATTTGAAGCTTTTTTTTTGTTAATTTAACTGCTGGTTGGCAATTATTTATCTGCTGTAAGATTATCTAAAATGGAGATGATACATGACCACAGAAATATACGTGGACGTAATGCAGAGTTTGATTAGAAGCTGCTACTTAAATTAAAATAATATATATTTTTTATAAATTTAAATTTATTTTGACAAAAATCATTCAATTTATATGAATAGTAAGGTAATATGTAACTATACGAAATAAAATAAATATGAAAACTAGTAAAAAGTCCAAAACCATGAAAAGATACCCTTGTTTTATTTTTGCCCATACTTTTTGTATATTATATTGAATTTTTTTTTCATATTTTATTAGTTTTTATGTATATTTAATGATTTTTATAAAAAAATAATTTTTTAAAAATTATTATTTTAATATATGGGCTTTGTGCTGGCTTGCGTCTGTTTTATAAGAACGGGACTCTAATTAAAAAATGACTTGTGAATGCTGATTTATTGGCGCTGAGAGAAATATTTGAAGTCAATAGTGTCACAGCCTCGCATGTTTGCATTGCCGGCTAACTTCTCTATCAGTACTATTACTTGCCGTCGTCGTTTTGCCAAAACATCGGGTCCACGTCTAACGTCAGGTTCACACAATAGAAGAAATAATATTTTTAAATTTAAGTATTTTTTTTTTCTTTTACCAAAACAGGATGCATGCGATAAATACAAAAATAACAAAATATATAATAAATATACAAAAAATATGTAATAATATATAAAATTATTTAAATTCTTAATTTTAAGTTTATAGTTTAAATCTTAATTTTTACAAACCATAAAAATGTAAAAAAAAAAAAAAGTGCAATTACTATGTCATTAAATGAATTTAACAAGTTCTATTTTCATAGTTATTGCACTTTTTTGCAAAATTTTTAGGCATATTTATTATTGTTGTTATACATTTTGTATCGTTGGTTGCAAATTCTAGCATGTTATAACAAGAAATTTTAGAGTTTAAAAGTTTTTTTTTTTATTTAATTGTGTTGAACCTTGACTAACAAACATTACCGTACAAATCCATAGACATGCATAATTTTTTTTTTATTTATTAAAAATTTACTGAATTGTAAATTATATAATAAAAATAATTTTTCTCATTCTAGTAAATCATTAAATTTTTTATTTGTATGAATAGAATGCTACATTAATAAGTAAATGATATAATAAGTAAAATTCTTTATTAGCCACTAAAATGCTCTATTGGGTAAATTCTTTTCCATTTGTTTGTAGGAAGAATATTCAACGCCCCAATTGTATATAATTGCAAGTGAAATTGACTCACAATAATATGTGTATAACTGATAGAAGTAGGCATCTGATCAATCAAATTATTTAGCAGACCAAATAAAGTGAATCAAAGTAATAAAATTGCTATGTATGGTGGAGAGGTGAGTTTGAAGAGGAGCATGCAATGTGCACAAGAAATGGGGGGCATTATCATGAGGCTAGTGATAGAGGTGTGGCAAATGCCCATTGAACAAATTAAAGATAGTGTCCAGCAGTTCCCACTAGTCTTAAAAAGCTTGCCTCTCTCGAGAGGCAGTGGAAATACAAATGTAATCCTATATAGATTTTTTCTTTTTTTAAAAAAAAGAAAAAAAAAAATAAGAGTACAAGACTTAACAATTTTATCAAAAAAAAATTACTCCTTAACAAAGCAATAAACTCTGAGAAAAAAAAAACACGTATAATTAATTTTATTAAATATTTTAATAAAAACGTAAATACTACAGCATTGTGGATGAGTTTCTCAATAATAGCCTTTCCTTTTTCTTTTTTCGGGACAACATGTTCTGCTTCTTTTTCTTAAAGTTTATGGAAATTAAAGCTTAAATTTTGCGAGAATTTTAGGAAAGAGAGAGTTCAACCCTCATCAACCCCTTAAAGAATTTTGCTTTTTAAGGTCAACAAAAAGACAAAGCCTCGTATACTTGATAAGGTTAACGTGTCAAGCTCTGGGCTCTACTCTGGCCTCTTTTGCTCAGGGGGATTAAGATTGCTTTATTGCTTCTTCGCGAGCCAAAATGTCGCTTGTTCAGACTGCCAGTCCTTTGTCGACTTGCTAGCTCCCTTCTTAGTAGCCATTAATAACTGATGGGCCTGTTTCTGTCTTACGTGTCCCTGTGAATGTAATTATTTCCTTCACAACCCCTTGGCTGCAAATAATAAATTTGTTCGTTGATAAAAGTATACAAAAAGAAGAACTAGAATAATTTTAATATTATTTATAAATGAAGAACCTTTTATTAAGTAATTTACAATTCAATGAAACTTTTAACTGATTAAAAAAATAATATATACAAATTATGTTTATTAAAGAAAAAAGATATATTAACTTATCGCCAAATAAAACTACAACTAAGTTCAAGTGGCTGCGTGGTGAAGCACGTAGGGGCCTCAAGCTGCCAAGTTGCAGTTTTAGGCAGGCAAGCATTTTACAGCCACGTGTCCCCCGAATCAAAAACTTCTATTGGCAGTTACGGGTTCACTTCCTTATTCGACGCGTGCATTTGTTTGCGATTGATAAAACTATTAATGTTTCTGTGATTGTACTGACCGAATAGTCAGAGACTTTTTTGACCAGATGGGGTAACCGACAGCACGCGCTTCAAGTACACGTGGGGCTTCAACCACGGCTCGTGCAGCTGGTCCTTTGCCTACCCCAAGCTCTTTGTGCAGAGGAATCTCTTTGTGCAGAGGAATCTGAATCTGGGCTGGGTCGTAAATTGATGCCAAATAATTTTATATTATATAATTGTATTAAGTATAATTAGTGTAGAGTGTAAAATATATTATATATATATATTTTTTATTATTTTGTATTTATATAATATTTTTTATATAAAAATATTGTTAAATATAATATGATTATATTATATAAATAATATTTAAAATTACATCAATAATATTAATATTATACAATAGAATTATATAAAAATAATAAATTTTAAATATAAATTTTATGTGTATTAATTATTATTTATAAAATATTAAATATTATTTTATATGATGTAAATTATACTGTGCTCATGCAACAGTACAATGAGTTGCCTTGCACAAGTTTCGAATATCAATTTATTTATTGTGAATAGAATCGATTCAAAAGTGCGAGTCGTCTCAGCGAGTGCAGCTTTTCTTGGTATTTGGTTTGCTGCTTTCTCCACTCGCTTTACCATTGCGGAAAGTTAGAGGCATCTTATCTTTTCTAACTTTCTGGTCATTCAAACAATCTTTTTGACTTACCTTCTACGTAATTAAACAAGTTATTTGCTTCACATTACCGCTAATATTGGAAGTTCAGGCAAAACTTTCTTCCTTAAAAAAACTAATGATCTTTTAACATTTAGAGTCATGTGAATATTACTTATTTTTACAATCAAACAAATTATTTTTTCCATTATTGTATGTGGAGACCATAGTCGTAATATTCCTTGTAAAGAGAACGGACATATATAAAAAAAAAAAAAAAATGAAAAACAATCATATTGTAAGATGTGGAGATCCATCCAACTAATACACTCTTCAAGCTCCATTGATTTTAAAATAACCAGGGCCCGCTTGTTTTGGCAATAGCAATCTTAACCTAAACAAACAATCCAATGGCGTAAATTAGTACACCATTGCCATGTCCGTATACTTCTTTAGATTGTCTCGTCCTCTAACCATTAAAAGCGAGTACTATAATTGGTTGGATCAATATCAAGGAAGAAAAACCCCAAAATCTTGCATCAATATTCAAAAATATTAGAAATAAAATTGCAGATGAGGGTTCCCTTATCTTCTGCTTATAGGAATGTAACTTCTTTTCGGAAGTAATGGCAAAATATGAATTACTCAAGAATACTACGTTCATTGCATAGGTGTAAAAATTGATTCACTTATGGTTAATAGATTTACTTACTTAGTATGGTGCACTTGAGTTTTGATTTATGATAGAGATTTTTTTTTTGAGGTTACAAGAGGGTAGGGTATCATTTTTAATCCTTAAATGTATAAGACTATTCTCATTTTGTTAAGGATTTATATGTATTTTTATACACTAAATTATAAAGTAGATTAAAGTTAATACCATCGTTATTTATTCTTCAAAAAAAAAAAAAAAAAACAAAAAAGTCTGGCATTCTATTCCGGGACGTTTTGGTTCACTTCCTTCACCTTTTCAAAACCTTTCTCCATCCCATTTCTTCCCAGGAACGTGTATTAATTGTAGATAGCATGATACAGCTTTTTATCCTTAGCTTGTTTGAAAAATTTTGGTTCCACTCCCGCAGAAATACTAAGGGTGTTTTGTTTAATTTTTGGGTGTTGCTGTCTGTGATCAATTATCGACAATACAGCTCTCTAATATGGATTGATGGAAAAGTAGCTGAAAGATTTTTGTTTTTTTTGGGTGATTTTCACTCTCAATTGTTTAAAAAAAAATATATATAGACTAAGTTAACCCTTAAAAAAAAAAGGTGTATATTTTTTTATTATTTATTTTTATTTGTTATATGAGTTGATTCTGTATCTATTTTCACAATTATTTATATAGATATAATTTGTTTTTCTATAACTTTAAATAATATTTTTTTGTTTCAATTTTTCATTAATATTGTCAACTATACAAAAATATCTAAAATATATATATATTTTTTTACTATCTTGTAAGTTTTAATATTTTTTATAAAAATCTAAAACTAAATAAAAATGTAATCATATTATTTCTATAATATTTATTTTAAAAATAAAATAATAAAAATATAAATTAATATAATATATTAATAAATATTAAATATTTAAATTAATAATTTCATCATTTAATGATAATAATAAATATAAAATTAATTAAATATTTTATTAATTTTTTAATAATGAATAATAACAATCAATAATTAGTAATCAGTAATAAACACTGACAATTATAAATGACAAACATAGGCGAATTGGATGATTCCTAACTTGTTGAACATGTTTCGCTTTTCAACATGGTCTTATTTAAAAAAGAGAGAAGTTATTCTCTATTGCGATCAATTAATTGAGCTAACTGTTTAGTGAGTGCAACTTTGTATATCACCTTGAAGTGATGATATCCTTGCAAATAGATTTTACAATTACATATGCAATAATCAATAGCCTGACTGATGAGACCCAAATATTCGATAGCACAAAAATATTATGTAAATCATGAGACAAAGCTGTGACAAATTTATTATTGAATCTCATAAAATGTTTGCCTTGTCAAATTGTTGGAAATCAAAGCTCGTTTGGAAAATTTTCTATTATGATGTCTATTTGCAAGACTTACTAATATACACTTTAACTTTCCATCAGTAGATAAAAGTTTTGTACTACATTATCTATTGACTATTACGTGATCCAACGTCGCAGCGCACATCTACATGATGGTCAATGATATATGTCGGGATCTCATTTTCTTTCTCCTTTTCTTTTCTTGAATGAACACAATTCTATTTGATTTTTGCGGACTTTCTGGCAAAACTAGAGACTCGAGGCAGAAATTGTAAGCTAGTTATCGTGCAGATTCCTAGTTTTTGGATCTTCCATTCGCTTGTGACCATGACTCCACGAGATGGTCAATAGGACATGAACCCTCAGACTCTCATAAAGCCACAATCCTCCATGGAGACTAAAATGCTCTCAATATTCCTGTACCTTCAATCGCAGACAACTTTCTGTATTAATTCTGCACCATCGATCATCATTTCAATATTTTGAAATCAAATCATCATTTCATTTTCCATTTCGACTCATGCATTGTTGTAGCTAATTCAATGAGTTTTCTTAGCAAAACAGTGGTGTTGTTTTGTTAAGAGAACACCATTGTTTTGTGGGTAATGCATTACATGCAACAAGTGAAAGAAGATTCTTGAATTCAACTATGCTTAACTCTGCTCCGTCACATGAATACAACAAAAGATACGGGAGATAGATATTTTTGATTGTTTATACTATTAATATTTGTATATTATTTATGTGTGTGTGTGTATATATATATATATATATAATTTTATGGGGCCAAAGGGATATCCTTATGGACTAGCTAACAATTTTATATTTCTATTTGATTAACAATTCCCGCCAGTCATCGCTAGATCCCACTGGATCATTTCTGGAATCAACTTCAATGGCTAATTGAGACACAAAGAAAGCATGGCAGTAATAGACATTAATTTGTAAGTCAATGGCCATCCGGTTCCATTTTCTAATTATGGATGCCTAATCCTTACCAAATTTATGGTGCCGGTGCCATACACACGATAGTCTAATGTATTGATTTTATTTTATTTATTTACGTTCATTGATGTTATGTTTATGATTCCTATAAAATCTATATCAATAAACTTTATTTATGTCTTCCCATATCCTTTTACGGTCTCAATGTGTGGATAGGAACCATTATTAAGAGATAAATGGACATAGATAACGACGAAATGTTTTTAAGTTTTATTGGTATCTCATTCCTTGCCAATGGACTGCTCTTATCCATGGCAATTGCTTGGAGCCACAAAGGTCGGAACCATTGTTATAGAAAATCTGGAAAGGACAAGCATGAAGTTGACTTTGCGTGCCTTTGGATGTTTATTTAGTGTTGCTCAGAGTTTTCTAAGGAAATCACATATAAAAAATGGTTTGTCATGCCAACTGTTTGCCGCTAGCTACCCATCAGCCAGCCAGCCATCCTTGTCAGAAGTATAGCTGTCTCTCTAACCAAGGTTTCTCATTCCCAAACTCCCAACGCAAGGTTTTTTCTTTTTTTCTTTTTTCCTTGATAGGAAATATATCTCGGCTTTTTGGGCAAAATCATCCCAAAGGTCAATAACGGATGATTAAACTTAAACTTGAATCGTCCGAATCAGTTCACACCTTCACAATTATCGCTGGGTTCAAGAAGTTGCTAGGATTTGATTGGTATCCTTGCCTCTCCCTCTTTAGGAAGGTAATGCTTCAGATATCTCTTCCCGTGGTTAAGTATCAATACAATTTGACAGCATTTTATTGATTTGTGCGAGTTTTGCCTAAAATAATGTTTTCAAAATTGGACCTACTCAGACCCCTAAAATCCAATGGTCTTAAAAATTAATTTTTAAATTAATAAATTAGTATGTATAAATTAATGTACTAATTATAATATTATTAATTTAATTATAAATTAAAAAAAATAAAGAGATAATAAGTTTTAAACTTAAATTATAACAAAAATAAATGATAATATTTATTATTAAATTAAGAATAATAATATAATTTTTTTATATTTTAAATTTTTTTAAAAATAAATTCATGTTATTTAATATTTTTTAAATTATAAATTTTAAAAATTAGATAAATTATTTTAAATTTTAATTAAAATATATTAAATATTATATTATATTTATTTTATTTATATTAAAATATTTATTCTTTAACCCCCTCTCTCTCTCTCTCTCTCTCTCTCTCTCTCTCTCTCTCTCTATATATATATATATATATATATATATATATATATATATATATATATAATTTTAAAATAAAAATATATAAATTATAATATATTTTATATTAAATTTATTTAATTTAAATTTTTCATATTTATTAATATATTATATCATTTAATTTTTTTTATCTTATTATATATATATATATATATATATATATATATATATATATATTAAAATTTTTATATATTTAATATTAAATTTTAATTTAATTTTAAATAAATTTATTAAACTAATAAATTTTAAATTTTTTCTAATTCAGTTATCAATTTAATTTTTAAAATTTTAATTTAAATTAGTGTCACATCCTGTTATTCTACTATCATGGTTTTGGCAACATCCAAGAATCATATTGAATTCCTATTTAATGCAATATTGTTTTGCCGTGATCAGAATTGTCTTGTTACAGTTATTTTTTGATAGTATCACTATTATACTCCTTTTCTTTTTTTTTTTTAAATAATTTTCCCAGGGGACCATTGACAGGGAGTGCGTGGAATGGGTCCAACGACAGGGAACCCTTGTTAGGTGCTCTAAAGCCATTAATTTAATTAGATTGAAGATTAATTGTTGTCGTCTCGAAACTTATAATGCAACAAAAAGATCATTCCAAAGTTTGGATCCATTGGAGTAGCCACTCGACATTAATGAAGGGTCATCTAAGACATCTTAAACTAGCAGTAATTTTGTGAGTATCTTGGTAATGAAATGTTTGTCGGTTCCATTCAAGTGGCGGAGAAATGCATACATATATTGATGCTGACATTCGTGCAATTAATGTTTGATGAAAGGTTTAAAGTTTGGTTTCAATACTGCAAATCATGATCGCGAGAGGTTTCTTAGATTTCCATTCTAGGCGTCGGAAAACAAAAAAGTTAGCTAGCATGTACTGATAAAATAAGGGTCCCGTATCACACGGTATGATATCTGTAAGAAGATGACAAACTTCAAAAGAATCAATCGAACGTCTCCACTCATTTTTTATCTCTTGAATTGGCTGGCAAATTTGGTTGGAGGGATCAATTCACATAACATACTAAAAGTTCACACGTAAAGGTTCCAATCAAGATTGGGACAAATGCACTTGGCCTTGTCCATCGTAAGGCTGGCCTCGGTTCTTTTATCATTGGAATTCTTGGAAAGAAAATTGGACTATTTTGACAACCTCACTGGGTGGTGAGTAGCCATTTGCTGTACAAACTCCCCCTCTCTCTCTTCTTTGAAGAAAAAGATAATTAGATGTATATAGTCCATATATCTTATATAGTATATTAATTTAATTAAAACTTGATGTATGATTAAATATGAAAATAAAAATTTTAAATATATAAAATTTTTATATCGTGAAATTTTACGTAATTTTATTATATTTTTATTTTTTTTAATTCAAATTTATTTATAAGTTATTATAAAATAATTTTATTATTACACTTGGATTAAAATAAAAGGAAAAAAAATTGAAATCCAGCATTGATATGACAATTTGATTAGAATATATAAATTACATGAGCTAGACTTATGTATCTTTTTAATGTTCTCTTCCAGGCTTATAATATATGTGGCATCTGGTGCCATGTTGGTACGCTTTATTATTTTCTCTCTTTGCATGCATAAATGGGTGGACGAGATTGATCAAGTTGCAGAGGACTTGTTGGCTGTGTTACCAGAGAAGAATATATTCGGATGCAAGTACCTTTTATCCAAAGGCAATGTTCTAAGATTGCAGATAGTTTCCTTTCGAAGCAATGATGGTTTGCGTCGATACTCCCAACCTACAAGACTACGGAAAATGTTCCTCTACCTTTTGGTATATTAGTCGCTCTTGCTTTCCTTGGACATGTACCAGCAAGTGTCCGGAACATCCATGCAATAAGGCAATAGGAGAGAACTGACGTTCGAACGCAATATAGGAATTAGAAAGGAAGAATGAGTTAGTAAAAAGTGTACTTTTTCCATGCTATAGACTAACATCGCTATATTAGTCACCCAATGGGAAGAGACCTACCTGTTA
Source organism: Rhizophora apiculata (assembly GCA_037832385.1). NCBI lineage: Eukaryota > Viridiplantae > Streptophyta > Magnoliopsida > Malpighiales > Rhizophoraceae > Rhizophora > Rhizophora apiculata. The sequence goes on from CM075427.1 coordinate 3,915,500, forward strand.
TTTTAAAAAATAGTGGGTTTTGTCTCCTCAGAGATATTAAAATAATTAAATATTTAAATTTTTATTTTAGATACTTTGAATTTTAATTTAAAAAAAAAAAAAGTTACTGGAACATCAATTGCTCTGGTCTGTTCTCACTTTCCTTCCCTTATTACTGGAAATCTACTTAAGGTGCCAAATGCAACGGTGGCCAAACAAAAATTTAAGTCCTTGAATTTGTATCGAGTTCCTGATTTTACTTTAAAAATTTCTCTTTTCATTCCAAACTTACGATTTTAGATTGTTTGACTGTAAGAAGTTTGAGATGAAATTGGAAATTTTGAGACTTCGGGGATGAAAGCATGAATTGGCTACAAGTTCATAACCGAACCTACAGTTCGGCCTCAACTTTTTGACAACGCCTGCATCGACATTGGATGAGACACAGACAAGCACCAGCATGGTCTATGTTATGGCATGTTTCCTTTTTCCTTTCGCTTTTACCGCACCGGGGCTAGCCAGTCCACAACACATGGCTGGGCTTGCAACAAGGTTTGGGGTCAAGTCTGTTCAACAGTATTTAGAATAAATTTATTTTATTTATTTATTTATATAAAATAATTTTTTTATGATGATAAATTTATACATAAAATTATAAATAATTATTATAATTTAAATTAAATTGATAAAATTAATATTTAATATTAAATATAAAAAAAATTTAATATATATATATATAATATAAAAAATATTAATAAATAAAATATAATTATATATAAAATATAATTATTATATATTTTATATTATAAATTATAATATATATATATAATAAAATTAAAAATTAATTAATGTAATTTATTTATAAAATAAATAATTTAAATTAAATAAATTTAATATAAAATATATTATAATTTTTAATATTTTTATTTTATTTTTTATATATTTTTTATTAAAAATAAAATTATTTAATATAAATAAAATAATTTAAGTTTTTTAAAAATAAATATTAATATAATATAATATATAATTTTATATATTTTTATTAAAATATAAATAAATATATTATATAAAATATATATTTTTAATTTTTATAATTCATAATTTTTAAAAATAAAAAAAATATATATTTAAATTTTTTACAAATTTTTAAAATTTATAAAATTTTAAAAAATTATATTCACTTTAATAATTTAAAATTTAATAAATTAATTTATTAATTCTGTAATTAATTTTTAAAATTAATAATTTTTAAAATAAATTAAATTAAATAATAATTTAATTTTTAATTTTATTAATTAAATTTAATTTTAAGGAGATTAATTACTGTTTAATAATAATAATTTGGTATTTTATTCTTCCATTGGATGCCAAGGATGCAATGTGATCACCGAAATATTGCAACGCATCTTTCTTTTTATTCAAAAAAATAAAAAAAGGAAATTCAAAAGGTTAAGCCAAAATTGTATTCCCGCTTGAATTCAGTCTAAAATCAAACTTCCAAAAGCGCCCAAACAGGGCCTAAATCAACAGAGGAGGTTTCCGCTGGAGGAGACAGTTCTTGTGACAAAAGATGGGAGAAATGGAGGCGAGAGAGGTGGTGGAGGAGGAGCAGGACGAGAAACTGCAACTGCAGCGGAGAATCGCCAGAATCCTCGAAGAGGCCAAGACATCGAATGCCACTCACCTCCGCAAGCTCAAAGACCTCTCTGCCCTCCTCCTCCTCCGCTCTAAAACCTCTTCTACGCCTTCCCAATTCGCCACCGCATTCTCTCGAACCTTGACCCTTCTCTTCACTGTCCAGCGCCGCACTGCTTCCGCCGAGCGCGTCGTACGCTTTGTCTCGGCATTCGCCACTTGTCGCGACACCCCCGGCAACGCCTCCCATTGCTGGGATGAATTTCTCGAGGAGTTCTTGAAGTTCCTGTTGGTTGCGGCTGCCAGTGCCAACAAGACCGCCAGGTTTAGGGCTTGCCAGATAATCTCGGAGGTAATTCAACTTGATTCTTAGTTAGGTTAACAGTTTTGCTTCGAAGATGTTGATTTGGTTGAAGATATGGGCTCTGATTTTATTGTTTTGCAGCCAAAATTTGATCTGTTGATGCATACCTAACTTCATTGTTTACAAGAAGAAACGACAAAAAATTATAGGATTGTGGCTTCAATGCGAGTTGCCTTAATGTCATGAAACCACAGGAAATTTCGCATTGCTGACACTTTTGGTTTTGTAGATTATAATGCGGTTACCGGATGACGCTGAGGTTAGCAACCAGTTATGGGACGAGGTGATAGAATGCATGAAGATAAGGGTTGGAGACAAGGTTCCTGTTATTCGTACATTTGCTGTGAGAGCTCTTTCACGCTTCATAAATGATACTGAGAATAGTGACATACTTGATCTATTTCTTGAGGTTCTCCCTCTAGAGCAGAATGTGGTAAGAATCCCTTTCAGATAAATTTACTTTCTTTCTGCCTTTTCAACGATTTTCATTGTGTCTTTTTAGAGTTTGATATTAAGAAAGCACATCCTTTGATACTCATGGGTACCAAAAAGATCTACTCACCTCATGTTTTCAGGATATGAATTTATAATGGTCTAGAAGACATGTTAGTGGTGGCAAGTGGCAACTCATTTTAAGAAGTGCATATAGGGCTTTTTTTTAAAAAAAAAAAAAAAGAAAAATTGATTCCCACTGTTTGGACTGTTCAACAAAGTATAGAGTAGTTCATGGAACTTTTTCTGAATTGTGTTTAATAGTCTTTGGTTGAAACTATTACTGTTATGTTTCAAACTTGAAATTTTGTTTTGCTTCAAGGGTGCTTAAATAACCCATTAATATGCACTTTCAATTTGTAGATAATCATCAACTACATATGCACCATTTCTTGAGTGTAGGTTTTTTTTTCGGTGTTGCAATGATATTTTTGGTTTGAATTATATGTCAATAATTGGGGCAACTATTATGGAGTCCCTTTTTGTTGTATGGGAGGAGTTAATGAACTGACTAAATCTACTCTGTTCCTTTTCTATTTCTTTTTGTTTATTGTCAAAAATTTCCCAAACTTGTGAACAATGTAAATATTCTCAGAGGACAAACCTTTTTCTATAATGAAGCCTTGGAGTAAATAATGTTGATCATTTATGGGTTGTTTGTACAATATTCATCACCAAGGATGTCATTGTCACCCAGATGTCTTTTGACATTTCAACCATTATTGTTGGTGTGTTTTAGGAGGTCCGAAAGACAATTTTGCTAGCTTTGCCACCTTCACATGCAACCTCAAAAGCCATCATTGATTGCACAATGGATGTGAGTGAACTAGTCCGCAAAGCTGCTTACTGGGTACTAGCTAATAAGTTTCCTCTTCAAAGTCTCAGGTGATGTGAAAATCATTTCAGAATGTTCTCTGTGTTGTTATTTTGTTTTATTTTCGTTTTTCCTATTTTTGATCTTACTACTTTCATCTTAGACAAACAGAATGTAAAACAGAGGGAAAGTTGCTAGATATGAATGAAAACATAAGCTTCCACTAGGATTTATATGACTATGGATCTTGCTAATTGTGGAAAATATCCTGCTTAATCTTTAGCCACTTTTTAACTGCTTGGGTTCCCCTTGCTGATTGCTAGGGTATTACATATTAAGCATTTCTCCCTTGATCAGTTTTGTTAGTATTGCATGTTAATGTTTCTTAATGGTTTCATTTTTTTTCCCTCTTTATTTGATAGTATAAAGCATAGGACAGTAATTCTTCAGAGAGGGCTTACTGATCGTTCAGTAGCTGTTTCAAAGGAATGCTTAAAGTTAATGAAAGAAGAATGGCTTAATAAGTGCTGCAACAGTGATGCTGTAGTACTTCTCAAGTATCTTGATGTTGAGACCTATGAATTTGTTGGTGAATCTGTGATGATGGCTCTTTTAAAAGATGGCTCAGTGACATTACAAAATGGTCAGCGTATCCATGAATACATATTATCATCCTCTGGCAGAGACGAAGGTTGGTCTATCTTTTAGTTTTGTTTAAATGCTCAGACAAGAACTTGTTCTCAGCTTTAATATTTGGTTACAAATTGTATGTTTACTGTTAGAAATTCCTTACAGGCACTGCAGCTCATACCATAAGTTTTGTCCAACCTGACCTCTCTCTTTGCAAAATCAACCAAGGTTTTGGTGTTAAATCTGTCAGATTATTGTGCACAGTTTATTTTTTCAGAAGCAAATTCATTGAAAATATCTCTCTAATAATGTGGTCATTCAGTGCAAATTCTAAGCACTGAAAGATGAACCATCACTGGTTTGCACATAATATGTGCATTCCAGCCAATCAAAGCTTCATGGTGTTTGCAATGTAGATACGGACCTTTTTATGTTGTATTCTAGTATGTAAAACTTTTGTTGTAATGAGTTGTCCCATTATTTATGGTTTTTCCTTCCTGTTCCAATAACATGTTTCGTATTTGTTTACATATATCTGGAATAGCACATATTTTATGTGTAACTTTTTCATGTGAAAACTTCAGTGAAGCTATGAACTTGCATGTGCTTTATGTTGTATTCAAGAAGGAAAATGGTTTTTTGTAATGAGTTGCCTTATTTATTTACGGTTTTTTTTTCCTGTTCCAATATGTTTCTTATTTGTTTACATATATCTGGAGTAGCGCATATTTTATGAGTTACTTTTTCATCTGAAAACTTCATTGAAGTTATGAACTTATATTTACAATAGAAATCAAAGCTACTTTGGGAAATTGTCTAGTGTTCCTAAATTCTTTTTTTTTTTTTTTTTTAAGGTAGCTTCTTCTGTAGGAGTAAGTTTTTCCCTTTATACAGCATATAAAACTACTTTGCCTACAAAAACTTAAATAAAGGGTCTTTTTTTTTTTGGTTGGAGTTGCCTACCATTTCAGTTTTAACAAGTTTCAGCATGTATGTGGCTAATGTTCTCCAATTTGTGATTATTTTCTCAATTCATTGACAAAAGAAGCAATCACCATACTGCAGGCATTGAGCTGTTGGAGCCTGAGTTTGCTTTATATTGGAAGACTGTGTGCAGGCACTTGCAGACAGAAGCACAGGTATGTTTGATTGTCATCTTTCTTTCTTTGATTAGCATTGCTGCTTAATTTTGTTTTTGGGTATGTTTGGCTTCTTCTTTAGTTTTCAGTTTCCTAGTTTGGAAAAGAAGGAAGAGGAGACTAGCTAAGGGAGAAAATAATTGATTGCTCCTTGCCTTAGAGATACCACAGTGCATCATTTTTTTCCCTCTATCCATTAGTTGGACTAGTGAGATTGTTTTGAATGCTTTAAATTTATTGTGAAGTTGTTAGATTAGCTCACTCCTGCTGTGGGTGTTCCTGAGGTTTTTTCTGTTTGTCAATGAGATTTTTGGAGTGTTCTTCTAACCACATAAATTATGAACATCCTCCATCTCTTGACCTCAATGAAGATTTTATGTTTGGAGATGATTAAGAGGAAATTTAACATGAAAGATGGAAGCACATGTAGGGGCTCATAAGAACTCTTTGAAACTAGAAGACTAAGTATGCTAACTAAATGTCAAAAACATCTTGAACAATATGTAGGTTAAGATTTTCAGAGGTGCCACCTTGCATGTGTTAGTTTACTAGAGTTCAAAGCTTTAATTTCAAAGCAAGTTCTTTGACAGTAGTTACCAAAGTCTTTGTGGTCTGGTTTTGCCAATTCATTACTGTCTGGTATCTGATATAGAAAATACAAGATTTTAACCTCAAGTGATTGCTGATGTACATCTGTTATCAGCATAATACATCTTATCTTTCCTTCGAAAGAAAAATCTGCAGTGATGGCTAATAATTTCTGTCATGCATTTGTAATAATCCTTGGGGAGTCCTAAACTTTCGGAGATTTTTGCAATCAAGTCATCAACTTTTTTGAGTTTCCAAATCAGTCCTAAACCTTTAATTTTCATTCCATATAACTTCTTTTTTAGACAGGAATTGGTCAAATGGTTAGATATGTAGTTTGACATAACAGGACTGTATAAAAAAACACCCAAAATATGCCCTAATAAGGGCAGAAATTCATTTATGTATGTAATTTGCAAAATTTGCCTCCTTTTGCTCACATATAAAGGGAATAAATAAATAAATAAAATAAAAGGTCTCATGTGAAATGAAAATTAAAGGTTTAGGACTGGTTTAGAAACTCAAAAAGGTTTAGTACTCAATTACAAAAATCCCAAAAGTTTAGGACTTTGCCAAGGCTACCCTATAGTTTTCTGATCAACTTCATATGTCATGCAAATGTCAACTTCCTAGATGCAAGAAGACAGTGACTCTCTTTTGAGAGGGTTGTAAAGGGATACCACTAGAGGCCATACATTTTGCTATTGTAAGAAATTATTCCCTGGTGCAGATAGCAGTTCTTTTAAGAGCATGAAATTAGTATGACAACTTCTATTTGTTTTGTTGGTGCTCAGCATACATGTTTCCTTAAATCTAATTTCCTTCAGATGCTTTAATGTTGATCTCAAAAGAAGAACGCTATGATGCTTTATGGTTGATGCATCATGATTATGCTTTCATAATTAAGTTTTGATGCTTGAAGTTATTGTTACTAAACATCTTTCTGCAGGCAAAAGGCTCTGATGCTGCTGCCAAGGTGGGTGCTGAAGCTGTGGTATTTGCAGCTGAAGCCTCTGACACCAATGACCTTCTAGAGAGAATAATTCCTGCAACGGTTTTGGATTATGTAGGCTTGGTAAATGCTCATATTGCAGCTGGTGAGTGATGAACTAAAATTTTGACAAGATTTATATATTGTGACGCTCATTCTGACTGGGAATTAATAATTCAGGACCAAACTATCGTTTTGCATCTCGGCAGCTGCTGTTGCTTGGCACAATGCTTGATTTTTCTGATTCTACAAGTAGAAAAGTAGCTAGTGCATTTGTGCAGGAACTGTTGCACAAGCCGCTTGATCATGAAGTGGATGATGAAGGGAACAAGGTTGTCATTGGTGATGGTATAAATCTCGGTGGTGACAAAGATTGGGCTGAAGCAGTGTCCACCTTGGCAAGGAAAGTCCATGCTGCTACTGGTGAATTCGAAGAAGTCATTCTTGGTGTTATAGAAGAGCTTGCCCGGCCTTGTAGGGAGAGAACAGCTGACTTCTTGCAGTGGATGCACTGTCTTGCTGTTGCTGGTCTTCTTTTTGAAGGTGCAAAGACATTTATCTGGCTTCCAGGAAAAGCTATTGAACCTGTTGAAGTACTTCAATCTCTATTGCTTCCAGGGGTATGGACGTGTTGCATGTCACCCTTTCTTTTTAGCATTTTTCATGTAGTTATACCTATATTGTTTTTAATCTCTCAGATACATTGATAATCACAGATTTATGCTTAGTCAACTGGAGTCAAATGGAGAAAATTACTTGGGGATGAATCAAGACCACTAAAGCAAGTTATAGCATGTAGTCTCTATATTTGTTTTTGCAAGGGAATTGAGTTATGACACTCAATTCGTCAAGTGTGTGTACCTTTACTGATATTGATGTCATTCTCTAACTAAGACAACTCAGAACATACAATGTGGGAGCTTGTACTGAATTAAAAAGAATAAATGCCTCTGTTTTACAGCAACACAGATAAGAGTCCAAATATCATTGTTCTGTTGCCATATTTTGGAGTGCCATGCTCTATATTTTCTGATCTGTGGTGTGTCCTTGTTATATTGCATCAGCTCTATCTGGAAAGGATTAACTGCTAAAATGAATAACAAATGCAGGCAAAACACATTCACTTGGATGTGCAGAGGGTTGCTATTAGGTGTCTTGGCCTTTATGGCTTGATGGAGAAGCAACCAAGTGAAGAAGTTGTCAAGCAGTTGGCACTGTCTCTTGTTAAGGGCCCTGCTCCAATTAGCATAATGGCATGTAAGGCACTAGTTGATCTTGGTATGTGGCATCATCCTGAAGAAGTTAACAGGGCACTAGGGTTGGACCATTTTTCTAAATTTCAGGATGGCAAGGTGGCATTTAATCCCATTGAATTCTCTGATGCTGATGAGCATTCAAGCAATGATTGGCTTGGTATCTTATATTCCGTCCTTGATAGAAACCATAGGGGAAAATCTGTAGAAGGGGAAGAAGGTGAGACAATACAAACTGTTGTTGCTGAGGGATTTGCCAAGATACTTCTCCTCAGTGAGTATTATCCCTGCATACAAACTTCTACACATTCTTTGCTCTTGGCCAAGCTTATTAGTCTGTATTTCAGCAGTGAAACAAAAGATCTGCAAAGGTGAATGGTTTCACATGTTTCTCTTGATAATTAATACCATGTTTATAAGGATATTCTATAATCAATTTTGTCTTCTTCACCAGGCTTAAGCAGTGCTTATCTGTGTTCTTTGAGCATTACCCTTCCCTCTCTCTTGATCATAAGGCAGGTTCCTACTATTACTTGTTATGAATAATCAGCTTTCCTGTACATTTCTGTGTACTTATTTTATTTGTAAAAGCAGAAATGTTTGTCCAAGGCCTTTGTTCCAGTTATGCGTTCATTGTGGCCTGGCATCTATGGGAATGCTGGTGGCTCTTCGTTTGTGGTGTCTAATCTGCGTAAGCGTGCAGCTCAAGCATCTCGATTTATGCTGCAGATGATGCAGGCTCCTTTATATCCAAAACATACTGAAATTCAAGATGAAAATGGAAGCACAGAATTTCCAGCTGTGGATAACTCTGTGCAACCTTCACTTGAATGTGGAGAGGAGGGACTTGCATTACGGATAGCTGCAGAGGTGAGCTTTTGCAATTAAAACTTGAATGCTTTAAGTATCACATAACAATGATTTATGAAATGGCTTCAATACTCTATTATCATTTCTTCTGAAGTCGGTATTATATTTGAAGCTATAGGCAATGTGTAGTTTAGAGTCATGCTAAGACGGATATGAAAGTGGAGTTGCTGAATTGAGGCAAACCTCATTGCAGTTACTTGTCAGTTGCTTGTTGTTTCAAGTCTCATTGATCATCTAAACTATCATGCAATGTTCAAGACATCTTACATTTTGTCACCAAGTATGAGAAATGCCAGCAAAATGTTAAACCATGCAAGGATAAAATTGAATAATCAAGATGCAGCAACATTTCCTAGTTTCATTTTAAGCAAACTACAAGCACTGAGATGGACCAAAGAGGTACAGAACAAAGATGAGTTTGACACAGAATCTCACAATAAGTTAGCTTCTTGAGCCTCATTAAGACTGCCGAAAGTGTCAAATCTCAAAGAAGTTGATTTTTATGACCAGATCTGTTGCTGCAAGCTGCCTGCTATACACTCCATTGTCTATATTATTTTGAAGATATTATAGTTCCATCATAAGTCATGTCTTGTTTATGACAAGTGTAGCATGAATGTTAACATTGAGGTGCTATTGGCAATTTACTAATCGGGGTGTTGTTACACCCTGAGACCTGAGATCTTGTTTGAAATAAAAACAAAAGCCCCATAATGCCATCTCTACTGGGTTCAAAAACCTGAATTCATTTGATGTAAATGTTCAGTAGGCAATATGGGCTGTTTAAGGTCGACAGCCCCAGTTCTGAAAAATTTCATTTGCAAAGGAAACTTTGTTGTTATATCACTGATAAATTAAGTTGTCCTTGTGCTTTGTTAAGGTGTTGAGCTTCAAGGAAAAGAAGACGCCTGCTGAGAGAACATATGTGTCAGCACTATGCAGAATACTTGTCTTACTTCAGTTCAGAATATCAGAACAAGGAGGAATAAAGTTAATGAGAAAGCTTGTGAATCACGTGGCTGAAACTGTATCGGGAGAGAAGGACCTCGTAAAGGAGTTGAAGCAGATGGCTGAACGTCTAAAATCAGTAGACAGTCAACCAGACGATGAAATGCCACCACATCAGTCTGATCTTATTTTGGGTAAAGTTTTCCATTCCTTGGGAATATTGGGTGTGATTTATGTTTGGTAAAACTTGGAGTCCATACTAATTGTAAGTCTTCAAAGTATTACTTTCCTTTTGTTTTCTCATGCTGACGGATTTTTTCTTTCCACTCATGCTATGTTATATTTATTCATTAATTATAGGGAGTTTGGAAATACAAGTCAACTTGGATGCCGATGATTCTGGTTCAATCCCACAAACACCAGTGGAACCTCCCCGATCAACCAGACCATCCCGTTCCAGAAGACGAGTCAGGCCTGAGGAAGAGTCTTCTTCTGATGAAGAAGTCTCATCTACTGCTGTTGTTCCAACCATTCACCGTGCTACAAGTGTGCGCTCACAGAGGGCAAGCAAGACTGCAGCCCTGACCAAGATGACAGCCAGCAAAGCAGCCGGGATTGATGATTATGATGATGAAGATGAAGAGGAAGACTCAGAAGTGACAGCAGAGGAGGATTCTGATGAGTCCGAACATTTTGCTTAATGAACATTTTGGTGAATTTCTTTTCAGTTGCCGTGCTTCCTCAGCACCATTAGCCGCTGTACGTTTGCAGCCATGTTCCCCCCTCGGGCTTTCTATATGAGTTGTTTAGTTCGTTTGTATCCGCAAGTCTGCATTGGGAGTTGGATTTCAATATGCTAAAGGAAGAGTCGGCTTAAAAGCAATGTTTTTGCTTTGTATTGAAGCCCATGCTATTGAAGTTATTTAATTATTTTGTAGAATATCTGTCCTTCGCGTAATTTTCCAAAATACGTACTTTTGTCAGGTGAATCTCTTTTAAGAAGTTTTTGGGTTACACCATAACACCATTCGTTATAGATGCCTTTCTATTAGGTGCCATTTTAGATTGCTTGGTATTTATTCATTTTTCAGTTCAATTAACTCCGACTGAAAATTGAATGGAGATTTTAAGTTTAGAGGGACGATTTCAATAAAATTGAGCCAAAGTTTCTCGTTCTCTTAGATAGCCCAAAACAAGCAAGCGAGCAAGCAAGCAGGGCAAGAGGACATGGAGAATTGTCGACGGTCATCAAATGCGAGAAAAGACGGAAATGAGAGCCCTCCAAAACTGCCCTCTCGGGCCACGCCAATAAGCCCCTGCAATTGGGCCTTACGGACAGCATTCGCCTTCTCTGGGCGAAAAAACCATTGTCATTCTTCATTGTTTAATCAAATAAAAACAGGTTGGCCAAGTCTATCGCCACAGGTGTTTCCGTGACATGTGGTCCTCTTTCTCTTTCTTTTTCGACCCAGCAAGGTTTTACTCTCCAATCATTGAGTATGGACTACTGTCAGGAAATCTTTGATGAAGAGAAGACGTTCAGATGCTTAATTTGAGTTACTTCCATTTTCAGTATGGGCTCAAATAAAAAATTAGATAAAAATTACTTCGAAAAAAAAAATTTGGGGTGGGTACCTTCATATTTGAGTTATTTGTGGGTTATATCGAGTTTAAGTTGGGTTTAAAGTTGACGAACTCGAGTTTGAGTGGGTTCAAGTCTCTCGCTCGCTGGTTGGCATGATAACTTTTTTAAAAAGAAAATTTTTTTAATTTTTCATTTCAAATGTAAATTATATTATTATTTCAACATATTATATATTATTTTTATAAAATAAATATAATATACTTATTATATTATTAAAATATTTAAAATTATTTATATTTTTATAAAATATTATTTAATATAATTAAAATAAATAAAATAACATTAATATTTTTTTATATTAATTTAAATTCAAAATATATAAGTATATTATATATATTTATATTATTTATAATATTTATAAGCATATTAAAACAAATAATTTAATATTAATTAAAGTATGTATATAAATATTTAATATACGATACTATCATATTTATTATATTTATGAGATTTGGAGAAATGTTAGATGTATATAGTAATCAAACTTTTCATTATATAAGAAAATTATTTTTTAAAATAATTTAATATATATTATAAATCAAAAATTATATAAATTAATAAAAAATATAAAAAATATCAAATAAAAAATTTTATTTTTACAAATTAATATAGTAATATTAATAAAATTTAATTTTTTATACATAAAATTTATAGTTAAAATATTTTTTTAATTAAAGAAAAAAGATACAATTTTGTGAGTTAGATATATTTCGTTAAGTTTTATCTTAAATTTTTGAATTATATTAAATTAAAATTATTTTTTAATAAAGTTATTTTTAGATCAAATATAAATTAATATTTTTTTTGAATGAATTCAAATCAATTCTTTTGATCATATTAGGGTATAACACCTCTAAATAAATTGAGTTATGTTGAATCTTAAATAGTTGAGCATCATTAAAAGTATTATAAAGAAATTTACACTTCATTTATGCCTTTTGATTTTCAATCATGTATAAATGTGTGTATATATATATATATATATATATATATATATATATATATATGACTAATGTGCAATATAAATTCAAGATTTTGTCATCGTGGTATTTGCTATATATTATTTCTTTCTTTCAAGTGCTTAACACATATATCTTTTTTTATCTCACAAATTTATTTTGATACATATATATTTTTAATTTCAATTCAATCATAATTATATATATAATATTGAGTAAACTTATATTTTAAGTGTATCAAATTAAAAAATCTCTTTGTGCTTTAATATAGTCCTGTATATAATTGGACGTGATACGGCCAGTCGTTAACGTGCATCTACGTGGGAATTGTGATACTTACCAGCTAGTAAAACTAGTGAAAAATTAGAACTAGGCGCCGACTTTGTTCTTCAAATAAGCAGGCGAATCATAATGAAATACCAAAGAAATACACAGTAATTGTTAAATAAGAACGGTGGGACCGTGGGACTTATAAGCTTTCAAAATAAAAAAGGAAGAGAGAGAGAGAGAATTAAGAGATAATAACGAGTTGAAGTAGACTGAGTAAATTTATAGTGCTAGGTTTAGCGAACTAATTATTAATTAGTTTTCGACTCACACAATGCAATGCACTGATATTATTTTAACTTTTAGTGATTTATTTAAAACTTATTATAAAAATATTTTATAAATTATTTAAATACAAATTTTATGTAAATTACGATTAGTAATAATATTGTAGAATTAGATTTGAACAATTGTAGGTCTTGTGACACTTGCATAAAATAAATTTACACTAACTCTTATAGGTAATTGTTAGCTCTCTCAATGTTTGTAAATAACTATAACTATAAAGTTAGTGTAATTTGATGTTAATTACTTGAAGAGAATAATTATTGAGCAAGAAATACAATGAATAACTATAACATATAATTAGTAAATGTTTAATTTCTCATGGGTCATGATCTAAAAAAGAAAAACTGAAAAGCCTTGCGTCGGGAGTTTGGGAATCAGACACATTAGTTAGAGAGACGACTACAATTATGACAACGATGATGGGAAGCTAGCAGCAAACGTTTGGCATGTCAAAACTATTTTTTTATATGTGATTTCCTTAGAAAACTCTGAGCAACACACTAAATAAACATCCAAAAGCACGCAAAGTCAACTTCATACTTGTCCTTTCAAGATTTTCTAGACCTCCGATCCTTGTGGCTCCAAGCAATTGCTATGGACACCAACATTAGTCTCATCTGCCCTTGGCGATATTGACTTTTCTACAAAAGCAAGAAATTTTAAATTTTGATTTCCACAAACAGATAGATTTTTTTTTTTTTTTTTTAAAATATGACTTAAAGCTATTCTAGAAGATAAATTCGGTATTAAAGTATTTTTTATTCTTCTTTTCTCGGTCCTTTTGTTAAAGTATTGTAAGCAATTATTGTCTAAACGTTCAGAAGGCCATATTTTTGTATAAGGTTTAGTCTCTTTGGATTAATTAGATAAAAAAATATTTATAAGGATTTTACTCTTGAACACCAATAAGGACACATACGCTACTTTTTTTTTATATATATATATATATACTATTTTAACTTTTATCCTTTTCAAATATCTTATATTTTCATCCAATGTTTCTTAAATTTTTCGACAAAATCTATCTTAATCTCTATTTTATATTATTATTATTATTATTTATATATATAACACATTACAATTTTAAAATATTAACTATAAATATAAATTATAATCTCAAATAATAATATAAAATAAATTTATTTAATTTATCATTAATTTATTAATTGAGTAATTCATATTTATAAATCATAATTAATATCTAGTCATGTAATGTAATCATTTAAAATATTAAGACTATTAAAAAATAATTTGATATATTCTACTTAATATACAACCTTTTAGTGTAATTTAATCATTTCATATTACTAATATTGTTATTAGGTGTAATATATGAAATTACTATATAGTCTGTTTTGTCTCACAATATTTGTTTTCAATTATTCGTTAATCATTAATTTTAAAAATGAGATTATAATTTATTATGAATATTCATTTTATTTTAATTAAGAAATTTTTTAAATTAATATTTATTAAAATTACAAAACATTTACTTATAATTATTTCAAAATAATAAATTTTTTTTAATCACTTAATTATCATTGTATATTATATTCAATGCAAACTATCATATTTGATTAGGACAAATTAAAGATCAAATCAAAATATAATAATTTTTGTATAAAAAATTTTGGTAATATGAAATCTAAAGATTAATTATATGATTATTATATAATAAATTCCCTGAACAGATAAGTGATATTTCATTAAAAAATTCTTATGTTAAGTCAATTCGAAGAATTTGTTTATTTAACGATTACTATCATATTTTGTTCAAGTATTTTCATACTTTAATGTATGAAAATAATTGTTTTTTTTATAAGAAATGAATATAACATGTACTTATCTAGTGATTTTATTGATGTTTAATCTCAATAATATATTATTTAAAAATATTTAAAAATAATAATTTGATACAATAAATATATAAAAATTATGATACAATCATAATTAGATTTACAAAATATATTTATGATATAAATTTTATTTTTAAAATTTCATAATAATAATATTATTGTACTTAAACAATACTAAAGATAATATATGCAATTTATTAATAAATTTGTATGTATGAAATGTCTAATATTTATATAATTAACCAACTTATTAGTTACTAATATATATATTAACATGTCCATATATTTTTAAGGAATATATATTTGTTATATTTGGTTGCATATTCACATGTAATATTCCAACATAACCTTCTTTAACCTTTTTTGAATGACTTGCTTTTGTCACATATTAATGTTTGGGTGTATCTCAAAAGGATTGGAAGAAACCCTTTAATGAAAAAGATAGTGTGAACTCTTGAAACAGTAGTCATGTACAAATGACTTTTAGCAACACTCTTGAGTGCCAGCAATGATTGTGCATACATTTTCTTGTATGTGCACAATTTTTTCTTTGGTCATGAATGCATAAACCCTTTTTTATTTTTTATTTTTTAGTGTAGAATATGGACAAGTAGGCGTGGTACATATTGTAAGGTAGGCTGAATGAACAAATCTTGTAAAGAGAATGTATTGTTCAATAAAGCAAAAACTTAATATGCTAACTAAGATTATATTAGACATATCATTTGCACTTTCAAATTCCCTATAAAAAAAAAAAAATGAAGACAAAACTACTTAAAAGCCATTGCATGAATATTTGAGGTAAAAAAAAACTATCTCTGCTTCAAGTGCCAAAGTTTCTCTTTTTTTTTTTTTTTTTTTTTTCCCTTTAGGAAATCTTAACCTTTCAAGTTCATAATTGCATGATCTAGAGTTAAGAGATCAAATAACAAAATAATAATTTTGAAAATCAAATAACGGTAGTAAAAGATAGGGATTATAAAAAGCAAAAAAAAAAAAAAAATTTTTTTTGAGTGCTGCAATTAGATATTTTTTGGAAGAAAAAAGAGCAAAAATGGAATGGAAAAAGGAGAATAACTGATGATATATAGAGATAAGATAAAAATATGTGAATTATTTCCAAGAGATCTTGAAGTGATATATATATATATATTAAGCTAATGGTAAGGAAGGAGAAATTAACATATAGCGTATTAATGATAACAATCCCGTTTACACAGATGCTTGTGTGTAACATGAATATTAAATTAGGTATCCTTTATCGAAAAAAGGAACAACTGGCAAAAGCTAAAGGTCCATTTGGCTACGTTTTTAATTTTTTGCTGTTATTTTTTGTTGTTTGTTGTTCTAATTTTGTTATTTTTTCTTACCAACAATTTTTTTCTTCTTAACAAGATCTTATCAAGAGAGAATTGATAGAGATAAATAATAAATAGAGAAGGTTGGAGAAGAGAAACAGAGTAGCCCCGGAGAGTCTAAGAAAAATTAACTACAAATTGAAAAAAAAAAAAAAAAAAACTCATTTTGAGGTTTTCCAAACTTATTATTTTTTTTCCCAAAAAATGTTTGTAACTTTTTAACAAAAAAATAAAAAATAAAAGTAGTAGTCAAACAAAGTTGTGTTTTTTCTCCTAAAAAAATAACCGAAAACAAAAAATCGTCAACCACAATAAATAAGCCCTAAGTAGCCAATAGAAATGTTTCTACTCTCTTTCTTTACAAATTAGGTATTTACGCAATCAATCTTAAAACAAAGGTTATGTTAGACTCTATGAAATAATTGCATTTAAGTAGTCCATATTCATTCTATAAAATATGATTAAATTTCCCTTATTAACTCTATCTCAATTTGTAATGGATTATCCTAGTGTTTTTTTTTTTTTTTATAAGTTCTTAGCTCATAAAAATAAAATGAAGATTATTATTTTAGACTATTCTATCTTTGTACAAGAAGAATTTAACAATATTGCTACAAAATTCTTAGTTTAGAAAGAGCCAATTGATCCTATGTAGCATCCATTTGAGAAAGAAAACACTGATAGACTGACTCGAGTATTATTTTAACCAAGAGAGATCACTAAGCAACTGGTATTAATGTGTAACATTACAGGTAAAGTATTGTAAGACTAACAAATTTCATGTCTTTTTTAGAATTGAGATGAACAAACTAAAACTTGATGATTAGAACACATGTATTGTGAAACCATAGTAGGATTTTGTGATTGTTGTTTTGCCAAGCTTCAAGTCAGGAAATGAGTTTTTCGTATGTTCCTTTTATTTATGCAATGCATTTTGAAATGTGACTGCTAACAGTACACCTAAACTTGCGTCTTAGAGAAAGATATACATCTTTTTTAGGTCCAGGGAACATCATTGGTCTCATCAAGAATAATACTTATGAGCTTGGAAACTTCAAATTTCTCTGTAACAGTAACATAAATGAGATCAAACCCAGATAAAATATACAAAACTGAGGTATGACGTACGAAACTATTTCTGTGCAATCAAAACTAGTCAAAACAAACCCAAACTTGGAAAGAGGACATCAGAAAACCTTGGGAACCGTTCTGATCCATTGAAAATAAGGCCTAAAAGTCAATGAACCGGTTGGTTAAAGTAACGTTTCGATCGATGATACTAGGCTATACGGGTCAATATGTAAACCTTTAAGGCTAAGCCGAAATTGTTGAAGAACATGCCGAATCCTAATGTAAGAATTAGATATTAATTCCTATTAGTCTCTCAATCGAGTTTTCTTTTTAACTTTCTGTTTTAATTATCTATTACATAAATATACAAGTTTCAAGGGTTTCATAAACAGCAAAGAATGGTCCACAACTTTAAGACTCGAACGAAGATGACCAGCCAAAAAAAAAATACAGCAAACTGAATGTCAAGCAATGAATCTTGGGCAATAAGCACAGCATATAAAACTCCATCATGAAAAAAAAAAAAAAAAAAAGGAAATTAAAACTACCATGCGGGCTTTTTAGATAGGCAAAGAGGGGTCTCATTTCCCCTTTTTTTTTTTTTTTTTTAAGAAAAATTTTTATTTTCTTTCCATGCCTAGGTACTAGAAGCGGGCAAAAGTCACCATAAGCTGCATCAGTCATATCAGTATGTTCTACGCAAGTTGGTGGTAGTGATGAAAAGCCAATGGCATGGACGCCCAAGTGAGGAAATCTATTTGCCAGCCCACTTTTTGGTTTCAGATTTCTTGGCGAGACACCCACCGAAATGATGACTTGTTCTTCGTTTTCAAACGATTTATAGAGCGGGGGACAATGCGAATGGCATCTCTAGAAATCCTTTGTGGGTCTATTCAATTTTGTCTCAGCTGATAAGGGCAGCCTTGTGTTTGGACCCACTCCTTTATTATCTTTCCAAAGTAACGCCTGCAAATTTTGGGGCATGCCCCTCGGACACCAATGCAGCTTTCGAGCTCGCATGGCCCATGTGTTTTAGAGCAAGTCTCTTATTTATTCGGAAATTTTATGTGTCGGCACATTTTAGAAGATGCGAGTTTATTTCTTCTGCTGCAAATTTGAAAATTTGAAATTACCACTCAGCCACCTATCAAAGGATGAATCATGGTCAGCCCGTGGTGGTCCTGATGGGAAAAGACGAAAAAAAAAAAGAGACACTGGCTTAATTTGATTGGCTGTCTAATTTTCTGAACCTGAGGTGTTAATTAATGATGGGACCTCTGATTAGATTGAATTCAAAACGAGATCTTTGCCGAATTCTTGCCTAGTGGTAGCCAATATGTTAGGACTTAAACATTAAATCTGCGCTAATGTCAAAAGTCTTAAACAATGAAGTTTTTTTTTTTCTTTTCTTTTTTTTTTTTTTCTGGAGCAATGTCTTAAACAATCAAGTTAAGGGCGATTCCTAGGCTACAGTAGCATGCAATTGAGAGATGTTAAAATTTTCCAGGTGCTTGAGAGTAGGATTATCAGCATTGTCTATGATACAGATGTCCTAAGTTCATCTCGATGCGAGACTAAATCATTCAATCTTGAAAAGAAAGATGTCAAAGCCTAAAAGGGAAGTGGAAACGCTGGCAGTTCGAATGTAAAGAAAAGAAAATATGGAGCGGTCGGCTGGATAGGCAAAATGAGTGAAAAAGCTCAGAGAGTATCAAGAGAAGTTTGAGCGGTCGACTCACCAATGGGGCGGTCAATTGGAGGGAACAAATGGACCAAAAGGTTACAGAAACTTTGTGAGAAATGCAAGTGTTGCTTCTAGCAATCAACCGGACCAAAAGCGGCGGTTGACTCGACTGCAAGTAGCGGCCGACTAGACAAAATTATGGTGTTAAAAAGTTCCATAAAATTTTTGAGAAATTCAAATGTTGCTTTGGGCGGTCGACTGGACCAAAATGTAGCGGTCAACCGAACCATCAGCAGCGGTCGATCGATGGTTTATTGGCAGAATTTTCGAAAGTGTTTCAGATTGTGTCTAATTCCCAAGAATGCAAAAATATTTATTTGTGCGATAGCTAAACAGTATAAGAGAGTCCCTAAACAAGGCATTTCTAAGCCTTGAACATCAACAAAACTTGAGTCTATTTTAGAGAGACAAAAGAAAGAACCTGAAGGTGAAAATAATTTTGAAAGATAGCAAGAGCAAACTAGCAAGAGCAAGCCTTGTGCTTTAACGAGAGAAGTAATCTAAGATTGTAAAAGTTTGAGAAAAGCATAGGTATCGGAACAAGAAAAATAAGATCAAAACTAAAATTATAAGTACATAATCTAACATTTTCTCTATTTTTTATGATGACAACATAATTGATTTTAATATGCATGCAAATACTCTCGCTAAAACCATGCTTTAAACCAAACAACACAAGACAATAAGAGCATAGGTTTTAAAGCATTAAAAATAAGATCATAAAATGATTAGAGCATACTAATAACAAAAATATCTAAGCATATGAAAATATTTAAGCATACTAGTACAATCATCCAAACTAATAAAATGAAATAACAAACTCTTTGAATCAAGAAGGTCAAGAACAAATTTTAGGGCAAAGAAAATGAAGGCAAATGAAATCAATCTTACTTCTTCTTATTTGACATCATTAAAAAATCAAATGACATCTACTACTAAGAGGTAGAAGCTCAATTACAAACCATCTTAAGCTAAAAATTGAAATCTTCTTGGAAGGCTTGCTGTGTAGTGTTAATCTTGTCTAATGCCACACGAATGTCAACTACATCATAAAACTCTCATTTTCAAGTTAAATCTTAGTGATTTTTGAAGTTTGTGACTTGTGGCCTCTAATGGATCTACTATTTGTCCCTTAAAGCATTTGCTAGTGGACTACATCTACCATTGCAATATTCATCTGAGCTACATTCCAAGTACTCATCAAAGTCAAGCTAAATGCATTTATGGGTAGCTCATCTTTATTTAATATAGATAATTATCTAAGTATCTTGGATAGAGCCATTTCATCATGAATATAAGTGAACTTATTTGAAAATGCATAACTAATAACTTTCATGATGTATTTTTGAAGATCAAATGGTTCCCCTTTAATCAGATGAGTCAAAAAAATACATATCAAAATAAGACAAGTGATCCACATGCTAACTCGTTAGAGGGATTGTACTAGTTATGATCCTTCGATAACATGAGATTTAATAAGTAATGAGTTAGCTTTTATTAAGTTTATGACCTATAAAAATATTCTCAATAAATCCATCTATCAAAATAGTCCCATCATTATCAATTTGGTCATCAAATATAACTTTCAATTGCTTAATAGTAGTAAATTTATCCATAATCCAATCTTTATCAAAGTTAAATTCTCCATCAATAAGAGGAATAAAGAAAATATCAGTAATAACTGTAAGTGTTATCACTACATTAATCTCATTTACATATAAACTTATCTTTTCATTATAACACTTTTTAATATTGGTAAAAAAAAATAATTTCATTATATTAGGATAATACCTACAATTGAGATTGATGGGTTTCAATTAATCTTGCACAACAAACTCATTTACAAAACTTGGATTAATAAAAATCTTTTTTAAAAAATACTTGATAGGTCTCTCACTCAATTATTTTATTAGCTTGAAATTATCTTTATACGTTTTGTAAGCAAATTAAGTAGTTAAATACCTTATTAGTGAAATTGCTTCATCTTGAGATTCCTTAAATTCTTCTTTAAGTTGATCATTTAACCCTTTATTAAGTAAAAAGGATATAATCTAAGTAGAGGTGAAAGAGACCAAGACTTTTTTGTGAGCAAGATGGTGACATTGATAAGGTGATTGGGGTTGATGATAGTAGTGACAAGTTAAGTGTTACTTGATGAGGGAGAGAGAAGGAGGTTGGGTCACCTTTCAGATGCAGTAAGACATCCTTCTCTAGCTTTGGTGAGGGCCTTTTTTATTGATGATGATGGCATCAACTCCTTTTGGAGAAAAGTTTTCTTCATCATTTGCCTCTTTCTCTTCATCTTGCCTTAAGGAAGAAAGAATTGATGAAATTAGTGATTGGTTAAGCCTATCCTTAGAAAGAATTGATAGATACATCGAATAAACAAACAACTACATATAAGAACACATAAAAATGCAAAGTGAAAGCCTTAGATGTATCTATCATACATAAGCACTCTTTATCCTTACACAAAGGCTTTGTAAGAATATTAGTAGGCTAATCATTGTCCTCATAAACTCAAGAATGATAACCCCCTTTAAGCACATAATATTGAATGAAATGATACCTTATATCTATATGTCTGGTTCTAGAATGATGAATAACATTTTTGGTGAGGTTGATAAAGCTAGTATTGTTGCAATAAATAGATATTTTAGAGTAGTGCAACTCAAGATCTTTTAGGCTTTGCTTGAATTTAAGAAATTGTGAATAATAATTACCTATTACTAGGTATTCGACTTCAATTGTGGAAAGTGATAGAAATATTTGCTTTCTACTAGATTATAAAACTAATGCATTTCCTAAAAATTGGCAAGTACTAACGATACTTTTTACATATATATATATATATATATATATATATATATATATATATATATATATATATATATATCAAGTTTATCACTGACCTAATCTAAGTTTAAATAATCAACAAGGTTAAATGACTTACTTTTAAGATATCATAGCCCTAAACAATTAGACTTTTTAATGTAACACAATATTTATTTTAATGTAATTAAATGAAACTCTCTAGGTGATAATTGAAAACTTGTACAAAGGCATTCAACAAGCATGACATTAAGCTTACTCACAGTAAGGTAAAGAAGACTTTCATTCATGCCTTAATATTATTTCTTGTCTATTTTATTACCATTTTCATTTTTATCAAACTTTGTGAATGTTAGCATTAGTGTACTACAATGTTTTAAATCATATATTCTAAATTTTTTCAAATCTCCTTCATATACTTTGTTTGGCTAATAAGGATTTTATTTGAGCTTTACTTGATTTATTGATTAAAGAGGAAACTATGTTCTTCTATCATACTTATTTGAAATTCCTTCTCCATTTAAGAAGTGAATTCTTTGCATAAAAATTATTAGTAAATTTAAAAATAATATCATTAACATAAATTTGTACAATTAAAAGATCATTATCTTTCATCTTTATGAATAACATAGTGTTCATCTTATCTTTTGAGAATTCTTTCTTAATCAAGAATGAGTTAAGTTGCTCATACTAAGCTCAAAGAGTTTACATTAATGTGTACAAGGCTTTAGAGAGTTTTAAGACTTAATTTGAGAATTTTATACTCTCATAACCTTAAGTTTGCTCAATATACACTATCTCAACAATAAAACCATTAAAAAACACACATTTCACATATATTTGATATAAGGTAAATTTTATATAAGGTACATATGCAAACAAGATGTGAATGGCTTCTAACCTAACTTCAAGTGCAAAGGTCTTCTCTTCTTGGTTGTATCTCTTAATAACAAGTTAAGCCTTATTGCATATTATTTTCCCACTCTCATCTAGATTGATCCAAAACACTCATTTGGTTCCTATGATTAGATGGTCTTTAGGTCTAGGAACTAAGGTACACACTTGGCTTAGTTCAACTCATCTTTTATAGCATACAACCAATGCTCATCACTTAATTTATCTTTTACAAGCTTCAGCTCTATTTAAGAAATAAGTGCAATGTCAGTGTTGATGTTCCTAGATGATGATTTTGTTTTAAAGGAATCAAATACAATAGTAATGATTTGATCTTAAAATGATTTACCTGTGTGTTTTTGTTCTTTAAGAACTCTTAGTACCACATTTTGCAAACTATCAAAATTTTCTAAATTAGATATGATTGCTTTTCATTAATCATTTTCAACATATATGTACCATCATTTTGTGCTTGCTTGAATTGTATATCAATTGATCTAACATCCTTAACTTATTGGAATAACATGTATCATCTAAGACGTTTTCCTTTCTAGGGATAAAGGGGTTTGTTTCATTAAAGTTAATATGCATGAACTTTTCAACTACATATGATCTCTTATTAAAAACTCTACATGCTTTTCTTATTAAAGTGTATTATAGAAAAATACCTTTATCATTTTTTAAATCACATTAGTTAAGGTTATCTTTAGTATTTAATGTGAAATACTTATAATTGAATATTTTGAAATAATTGATACAAGATTTTCTCTTATTTTATAACTTGTAGGGAGTTTTTCGAACAAAGGGTGGATTATAACTCAATTCAATACATAATATGTTGTACGGATAATTTTGATCTAAAAATATTTAGACAAATTAAATTCTTTTAGTATAACTTATCATTTCTTGAAGAGTTATAATTTTGCATTTAATCACCTTATTTTTTGGAGGCATTCTCAGGGTTAAAAAATTATGAGAAATTCATTGGGCATAATAAAACTTTTTGAAACCCTTTTTCTCAAATTCTCTTTTGTGATCACTTTTAATTAAAGTGAAGAAGCATTTTTCTCATTTTGTAATTGCTTATAAAACTTTAAAATGTTTTTAATGTCTATCCTTATGAATAAGGAACAAGACCCATGTAAACTAAATGAAATTATCTATTAAGACAAATGCATAATACTTATTGCTTAATAAAATCACTCTAAATGGATCAATAAGATTTATATATAATAATTGAAGAGGTTCAAAAGTAGATAATACATTTTTGCTCTTAAAAGAGTTTATACTTATTTACCTATCTGAAAAACATTACAAAACTTATCCTTTTCAAATTTTAGATTGGGCAACCCCTTTATAAGATTGTTGTGGTTTAGCTTGACAAGAGTTTCATGCTCACATGTCCTAAGCACCCATGCCATATCCAACTCTCTTTATTCACAAAAGTTAAACACTTGAGATTTTAGTTAGAAA
This sequence comes from Rhizophora apiculata, assembly GCA_037832385.1. Classification (NCBI taxonomy): domain Eukaryota; kingdom Viridiplantae; phylum Streptophyta; class Magnoliopsida; order Malpighiales; family Rhizophoraceae; genus Rhizophora; species Rhizophora apiculata. The sequence goes on from CM075427.1 coordinate 3,939,650, forward strand.
GAAAATAAAGAACAATGGTATAAATATTATCACATTAATTAATAACAAACAAAATTTAATTGGTTTTGGAATTCAAAACAACACATGCATTTAGCTTAAATGAGACTTTGTAGTCATTATTGAAAAACTAACTAATACTAAGTAAATTAAATGTATGACCTTTAACTAAGGAAACATTATTGTTATGAAGAGAATTTCCCTTATTGGTCTATCCAATACCAAGAATCTTACCTTTGGCATTTTTATCAAAAGTTACCTTTTTTTTTTTATATTTATTTATCAATCACTTTATAAGAGAAAATTTTCTACATTACTAGTCATATGCCTTGATTATTTGTTGTCTAGGTACAATTTATTTTTCTTCATCTAGCTTTGAACATATACTACATGAAATTTAGCTAATTTTAGGTATCAAAATTTGTTTGGGTCATTTAAGTTTAACCTTGATGCTGTTTACACCTTTAAAAGAATATCTTATGTTGTATAAACTTTTGCTAATATTACATGTATGAATCATATGATCAAATCAACATAATAATGACATCTAATATGATATTTCTCATAAGTGAATGAATAACCATGTGATTCTTTAAGGAAACATCAGAGGTAAGGTCATAATAAATGAAGTGAGTTATTAGTAGAACCCCTATGAGCATGATATGTTTGCTTCTGTGATGCTTGAGCATGCGTAGATGAATTTGTAGTTGAACCATGAGATGCTCTACGCTATTATGATGCATAATCATACATAAATGCATAATTTTTATGTCTAGACGATGTAGATGCTTATGCTTTTATCTAGGCAATTGTAGTTTATATTTTGTATGGATGATTGAAACCTAGTCCAATTTTACTAATAAGTGGACTTTAAGAGTCAAGCAATGAACCAACCTTTTCTTTTTCTTTCATAAACCTTGAGAAGGAATGTTTAAGTTCTTCATTTTCCTTCTTGAGAAGAAGGTTTTCCTCTTTAGGCTTGATTATCCCTTGCACTTCAATGATAACTTCATCGTGGGTTTTTGTAAATCATCACTTTTTTTTTTTTTTTGAATAAGTGATTCATTTTTGCTTTCTAATGTATCAATCTTTTGGTTTAAAGACTTCATAAGATCATCAAGATCCTTGTTTTAGGCTTGCTTAAGTAACTATTTTTTCATGCCCTTAATAATATGAATCAACTCATCATCATCACATAAATCATAACAAGAACTTATCTTATTGTCCTTTCCTATGAAAACATAAGTTTTCTCATTATCGAAGAATTCACTATCCAAATCACTTGAATCATCTCACATTGCCTTATAAGTCTTTTTCGTTTGCATTTTAGCTTTTTTCTTATTAAGGTAATTCATGACAATATATCTAAGTTTGTTACATTCATAATAAACTATCTTTTTCTTTCATTTTCCATCATTTTTGGTGAGACATTTGATTAGCCTTCTATTAAATTGCTTCTTCTTCTTAAATAACTTTGTGAATTTTCAAGTAATCATCATGAGCTCTTCTTGATCTTGCTTATTGAATGAGATGTCCTTCTTCTCCTTATCATCATCATTAGCTTTTTTGTTTGTTAAGGTAAAGGACTCAAACATAATGCCTTTCTTTCTCTCCATTATTTTTTTTTTTAAAGTCATATCATATACAAGTTTTGAACCCAGCAACTTATTCAACAATGAGTTATTTAGATCCTTCAACTCTAAAATGACAATAGCTTATGGGTTTCATAATTTCAAAAGAGATCTAAGTAACTTCTTAACAAATTCTACATTGTCCAAATTCTTTCCAAAATTTCTAAGAGCAATAACAATGTTAATGAATCTTGTATACATTTTAATAATAGTTTCATCACCACTCATTTCAAAGAATTCATATTTCTGCATAAGAATATTGATCATAATGTCCTTAACTTAAGTAGTTCCTTCATAGGTTATCATAAGGTTGTCATATATCTCTTTGGCTAATTTGCAAGAGGAGATGTTGTTATATTCATTAGAGGTCATGACATAGTAAAACAAATAATAGATTTCAAAATTTGAAATCTTTGATTATATTCACTCTTAGTTTTATCAATTATGAGACCTTTCTAAGTTTTGATGATTCTTTTAGGACCATTAAAAGCATTATGTCAAACATCATAATTATAGCATTAAAGTTATATGATCATTTTGTTCTTCCAATAGATATAATTGGTGTCATTAAAGATAAGAAGTTTAAGAGAATTACTATCCTCAAAGGGATATATAGATGGACGTGACACCACTATATTGACTTAAGGTGGTAAAACCTTTGATATAAAGACAAGTTCTAATACCAATTATTGGTCTTAAATATATCCAAGAGGGGAGTGAATTAAGTTGCAAGGATACAAGCTTATGAATCATGTAACATGATGAAATAAAAACAATCTCAATATGAATGACAAGTGCAATATGAATAGCAACACTAAATTGTATGTATAATGTGCATAAGAAGAATAAACAACTACAAGATAAATAATAACTTGATGTTGTAAGTGATTGTGAAAAATAATAAATGAGATTAAAAGAGAAAAATAAGACAATGATTTACAAGGGTTTAAATCTCTCTTGATCCTACATTTCTCCACAACAAATCTTCCTTAAGAAATTCAACTCTACTAGTAAACTTCCTAAACTAAGGAGAACAATAACAATACAAACAAAGGTCCTTAACCTTTCTTACAACATTATGAGCAAACACGCTCACTTCTTATACATAAACTCTCTTCTACACATTTAAAATAATCAAAATTTTCTCATTATCATTTAAAGTAACATTCATTTTTATAAAAAATCACTCTTTTTTCCTTTTAAACACATAAAACACAATACAATTAAAAAGAGGTTAGGAGAGCTTAATCTTCTTGATTCTTCTTTCTAGGTTAATTTTATACAGCCTTAGAAGACTTTTAGCCATTGGTAATAAAGATAATCACTTTCTAGTACATTAGACTAATAATTTTGAAAATTATAAATGATTATTTCCATTGCTTGGACTTAAAATTGTTTCCATATTTGTTTTATCCAACAAATAACCTTTGAGGAATTTTCAAAATATATGGGGACCTTGACACCAAATATTCTCTTTTGAGTGTAGATAAAATTTATCAATTAATAAACTTTTTTTTATATATATAGCGAAAACTTTGTAGTTTTCAAACACAAAAGATAAAAAAAAAAAAAATGCAAGTTTCTCTTTTAATATGATTTGCTTCCTTGCGTGAATAATTTTGAAATTTTCCATCACACAAGGTGAAAATCTTGCACTGATGTTCTCTTTCCGAAAAAGAATGATTTGTTGTTAAGATAATTGTCGTACAGGGCTTGAAGCTTGTACAATCAACAAGCTGTGAAGAATTTCTTGTAATTGTTTCTTTTTTGGCAAAAAAAATATTTTCTCATTTGAGTATATAGCTTCATATTTTTACTACACGATTAATAGTATAATGGAAATATATATATATATATATATATATATATATAAATATTCCAACACAAGAGCTAAAAACATATATAGCTGATATTTCATATAAAAAAAACCCAATGGTCTCATGGCTTACCATATGAATAGGAGCAATTTGAGGTAGTAAACAATATGAATTTGTATATGGAATCACAAGCCCCACGTCTTATCTTGTTATACAATTCCACATAATCTTCTTATCATAAAGTTATCTAAGAAACTTTAAAACACATATGACAACCAAGAATAGTTATATAAGGAGAATTTTTCAACTCATCAAATTAAATAATCATACACAACGCGGCAAGAATGATTTATTTTGGCACATTAAAACTAAAATAATGAGCATAACAGATTGTGATAGAAAAACATTGCGATAATAGTGAAAGGGTGAGCTTGGCACCACAAAAACAAGTTGTGTATTTGTGAGTTTGGAACAAGATCAACAAGAGAAGTTTTAAGGAGTTTAATGTTCACTTGAGGAAAAAAAGAAAATTGTGATAGTGAATTGAAAATACCTTAAAAGAGATTGAGAAGTGGACACAAATTTGTGAGAAAGCCAAACCACGATAATTTTTGTTTTTTTTTTTGTGTTTGAGTTCTCTACCCCTTATTCTCTAGTTTATTGCTTACATGCTCGTCGATATACGCATATCCCATTCAACACAATTATATGCTTGATAGTTTAGATTTGTCATTTTTCTTATACATATACATCCAGCTCAGTCATCTCTTAGGTTGTCATCTGCCTGGGGACCAACATTATGGTTCATGACAGCTAGAACTCAACCATTATAAACTTAATTATATAAAGGTTTTCACGAATCAACGCCAATATTCATGGGGGATCATGATCTACTCGTTAAATTCCCCTTTTTCTAATTCCCCCTTCCATGTGGTGAGATTGTTTTGTTTTCTTTCTTTTTTCAATCCTATATGTACAACCGATGGGCTCTCACAAAAGAAAGGGCATTTACATTGATTAGAGCAACATGTGCTTCCTTTCAATTAAAAAATTATCCAAACGAGAGACTTTTCCGTTTTTTTTTTTTTCATTAAGAGCTCTATATAATAAAAAAAAAAATTCTATTCTTATAAATCTTTTTTTTTTTTTTTTAAGATTAGAACGCAAAGATCTCAATAATAAAAACTTAAAATTTTAACAATTGAGTTGTCTCCCGAGAGAAGAGACTTTAATATATTTTTTTTTTTAAAAAAGAAATTTATATACATATCATGCGCATACTTCGAAGTTGGTTAATTATATAATAGCACTTATATCATCACCGACCATCGATATATTTAATCAAGCGGAAAGAAAATTTGGGCTGGTGGCCCAAGTCATGCATTATTCGCGGAGCGAACGAAAAATTTTAGTCTTCCTCTAATCTTCCATGTTTTTTTTTTTCAATGGGATACAGAAATCATTGACATTGTACACACACGCGCGCGCGCGCATGACGTTAGATAAATTACAACTATTTTTATGTTGAAAAAGGTAATAGGTTCCGAAAGAATAACAATACCATTACATTGGTTGTGCCATCATTTTGCCTGAATCTCCCTCTCTTTGCGCCATTGAATTTTAAAATTACTGACAAATAGCTAGTCAAGCTGTTGTAATTGTTAACCGACTTGTCGCCGACCGATTGCTACTGGCGGGGGGCTCATTAAACTCTCCCGTTATAATTGACAAAGGTAGCGTAGCAATGGTGCCGACCTATTTCCGGAAGAAAATGTCAATGGGGGTGACTGCTGGGCATTGAGTCATGACTTCGAAGTAGGTACAGAAAGAGGAGACTTTTCGGCTTGGGGGATTTGATCCATATGAATCCTGCGCATGTGTGCGGGATGCTTTTTTACACCCCATGCCGTTGAATGCGACGATTTCAATCGAAATGACATCCGATGACTCGTTGGCATTTTCATTGATTTGTTGTGGATCAGAACGGAGTAATTAATTGATGACGTGTCGCTTCTGTGGGACATCCATTGATTCTAAGCTCTAGTTAAAATTCACAGATATGGCGGTGATTAGTATTATTATTATTATTATTATTACTACTACAAGGAGCCTAAAAAAATAGTGTCACTAGTAAAACTCAAATACGAAACGGAGATGTTCTAACGAGAGTGTCCCAATTAGTTGTACTAAAAGCGTAAGGATTGAATTTATGAGATAGGACCTGTGTAATTTATATTCTAATAAAAGTTTTGATAAATGATGGCAAGAAAAAATAAAACATTAATTGATGATATTTTATTGGGAACAAGCTAATTAGCTCCATTTTGCGATTAATCACTAAGTCTTGTGATTTGATAAATGAATTAATATAAATTTATAATTATAAATTTTTCTAACAAAAAAAAATAAAAGACAAAAATTTAAAAAAAAAATTACTTTCAAATCTTCATTTTTAAGAAAGAAAAAAAAAATCTTTTAAATTCACCCATTTTTTCTTAATTTTTTTTAATAAAAAATAATTTTCAAATTTCATCAAAAATATATATATATATATATATATATACATATTTTCAAAACTTTTTTTATTTTCTTTAAAAATAAAACAAAATTTTTTTCTTTTTTTCTTGAAAGTGATTTTAAAAATTAATTTAATTTAACTAATTATTTTTTTAAAATCTAATTAATTATAAAAATAAATTTAACTTAAATTAAATTTATAAAAAAAATTATTTATAAAAAATTAATACTTAATATTTGATTTTTTTTGTATTTTAAATAAAAAAACATATAAAATTTTTTTTAAATAAATATAATTAAACTAATGAATTACATGAACTAATATTAATATTAATATGTATATAAATACTGATAAATAAATCTCATTGAAATTAAGAGAATGTAAATAAATTATTTAAATAGTAATAAAAATTAATTTTAATAATATTTTAAATTTTTTTAAAAAAAATTTTTAAAAATATATTAATAATTTAAATTTTTTATTTTTAATTAAAATAGAATGTAAATAAAAATATTATTTCAATAAATATAATAAATTTTTATAATGTATTGTCAGTCGCTAATTCGGAATCAATTTCCAGTCGAGGGTCCCGCCATTTTCTTTCGGAACTCGGCAGGAAGCTGCAGACTTGCCAGTATTATTATCATATAAAGAGGGGTAGCTCAGCTGTCTCTTTTTTCTGTTATCGTAACAACGTTAACCGAAATAGTTATTTTTTTCTAGATATTCTACACCAGAAGTTGCCTCAATTATCTTTTCGTGTCCCTCCATCATTGAATTGGAGACATACTTTTGCAGGCACCCATCGGACGTTGTTGCCTTTCTTTGCTTCCTTCCAAAGAGGGGTTACGCGGATCCCAATTACTTGCATTCCATTTGTCATTCTTAATTAATATAGGCTCTTGAGACTCGAAATATTACAAATCATCTTCTGGGGCATCTCTTTTAAGAATTTCCAGTGTGTGTGAGTGTGTGGTTGGAAGTAACAAAAAGAGAAGAGGAACATTGTTTTTTTATTATTACAACCAAAGGGAAGGAACATGGTGGCTTTGGTTTCTCAAGAAAGCGTTGTAGCTTTGGTCTCCCGCACTGGCAGGCATTTACAGCGCTACAATAAAGGACGTCGCCTAGTTGTGGGGTGGGTTTGTCCCCTCTTTCTCTCTCTCTTTCTCACTCTCTCTCGTGTGTTATGGAAATTGGCTTCCGAGTTTTAAGCAATTGATGTTTCCTTTTCATTTCTTGGCCAAATTTGCTTTTTCTGAGTGCCGCCCATATTTGTTCAATCTCCTAAAATTTCATGAATGCATTTCATTAACAACGTTTGATCGCCTGTGAACTCTATCTTCTTATCTCAATATGACGTTTGAAGTTAAAACCAGACAGTGAAAGAGACTCGTGCGATGAGAACACGCTCGTTTTTAAAATGGTTAATTACAGGGGAAATTTAAGGACAAGAAGAAAAAGGTCATGTAGATGCTTCCATGTAGAAAAGAGGTTCAAGACCTCTAAGTTGGAGGCTAAAGTTCTTAAATACTACCACGGTATTCCCTGAAGACATTATACGTGACATCTTAATGAATTGGAGAGGGCAGAGCTCATTTTCTGGTTGGCTAATTGCCCGCTCAAGGTGTAACAGGGAACCTGTCGTCAACGAAGTTCTTTGTCCGCTTGTGAATCAGGGGAAATGCTTTTGTTTGGTGCTGCTTTCTTATAGGATAGTAAAATTACACGTACAGAATCGAGTATTAATGCCTTGCTTCCTTTTCTTTACCATTGTGCAGATGCATACCATACAGATACAAAATTCAGAAACAAAATTGCTTGGACACCGAGGAAGAGCTAGAAGTCCTTGTCATTAGTTCACAGAAAAAGAAGAAGGGGGTGCTGTTTCCAAAGGTGCGCCTAATCATATGCAGCTTTGTAATCTAATTTTCATGACACTGCCTTTAATTTCTCACTCAAATATTTAAACCCCACACCAATTTGATCATCAGGGAGGTTGGGAATTGGATGAATCCATAAAAGAGGCAGCTTCACGGGAGACACTGGAAGAAGCTGGGGTTAGAGGCATTGTTGAGGTCGGCTATACTAGAACAACTCAATTAGTTCTGCTAATGTTCATATTTGCCTGGTTCATTTCTTGAACTTCTGCCTATGCAATTTGTTCAGCATCCAAGTTATTGATTGCAGTGTGAGCTTGGTAAATGGAGGTTCAGGAGCAAATCCGATGACACATATCATGAAGGGTACATGTTCCCCTTACTGGTTCAAGAGCAATTAGACTTCTGGCCAGAGAAAAATGTTCGCCAAAGAATATGGGTATGCAAGTCATGTTTTATCTCCTTCTTATTTGCTTATTTTGCCTTAATCACTCTCCTAAAAGTCAAAAATTACCCATTCAGTAATTGCTGACTCTATACGCCCATATGCTATGAACAGATGAGTGTGGCAGAGGCAAAAGAAGCCTGTCAGCATTGGTGGATGAAGGAAGCCTTAGATGTATTAGTTAATCGTCTCATGTCTCAGCAACAACGTAGAAATAATAAATGAGAAGGATCTCCGCTCGGGTTACACTAGCAACCTGGAGTTAGCTTGAAAGGAATTTCTCGCCGTCTAAAAATAATGAGTAGGACCTTATTGCTCGAACTACTCCGTGTAACTTGTAAATAGGTAACAAACTGTTGAGAGCCCATGGTGATCGATGTGGCTTTTAGAGCATAATTAAAGTCTAGTAGATAAACAACAAGGATCAAGAGCGCCATTCTAAGAAATATGTGGACACAGAAGGCATTGGCGTTTTGGGTCCTTATCACGGCTTTCAGTGTTGACCTTGTTAGTTGTATGTCAACTAGTGGGAACAATGGAAAGTTTTTCAAGAAGAAAACGGCATGTTGGTTGTACAACATGATCAGTCTGTGCTCTTGAAAGCCAACTTCTTCATTACTTTTTGGGCTGGAAATCTAACGATTGACATGAACACGTCTGTGTAGAAGTTACCAGACTCAGACATCTCCCTCAACATGGGATTTAAGCTCCAATTGTTACTTGTAACCGCGTCTTTGTTTCGATGTTTCTATAAATTGGAGCTCACATATCATGCAACGTAAAATAATAACTCTTCTTAGAAAAAGAAAATCTTGAAAATACCCATTTGATTACCTTCCATTACAATTTAGCAGAACAATTACAATATTTCCAGAAAAGCAAGTTGAGAGGGAAACGAGAGTACGAGAGAATATTGATGCAGCTATTACATCAATTGCCCAACTATTTAAGATGAGTGCAATCGAGAGGTAGCTTCCACAGTAATTATATTTGAAAATATAAAGTTCGTTTAGAAGTTTATGGCATGTGACACCTAACAGAAGCATGTGAATTCATTTTGTATAGAGAAGAAGGCATCCTGAAAAAACCCAATTTAAAAAAATAAAGAAAAGCTATGCAGCAATAAATAGCCTGACCCTACTGCAATCGCATCATTGCCATGTTCCATGGAAGATCCTTTTTCCCAACCAATTTAACATTTATGAGGGTCACATGGGGCTGAGGTCAAGCAGAACTACCTCCAACACATTGCCATGACAAAAATCAAGATTCAAGTTGAAATTAAGTCACAGAGCACCTGGGCTTGACGTGCAATTTACGCAAACAAAAGTCTGCTTCTAATTATTTAACTGTTCCTATCATAGTAATTAGTGTAAAAGGCTGGGATGAGTTATTCAAACATGTATTTGACTGTACTATGATGCTCCAGGCACGGCCTGTTGCCATAGTCATCACCAACAGGCACCCTGGAAGTCCAAAATTTGCTTGGGCTTCGTTCTCTAACGAATGCTTGCCCAGCCACGGCTTGATTAAGCTGTGACCCTCTTAGAGAATCTATTCACATTAGCGATTATCAACACTTGTTAGTGTATCATTTGGGCCCATTTGCTTATTAGCAAGCCTAAGCAGATGTGGGCTGAGCAACATAAGTTAAGCTTTTCATAGATCCTCCTCATTCCCTCCTTTTGTGATTCAAACTGGCCTACTATTAGTATTTAAAAAAAAAAAAAGCTCGACCTATAGCCAAATATTTAGAAAAACTATTTTTGAATTATATACTCAGCATCTAGTTGTTAAAACTTAAATTTTGAAGGGCACAAGCTTGTAAAACTCGATTTTGGGATATATAACCAAACAAACTTTTAATTATTTTTAAGTTTAAAAGTAGTTTTATTTACTTGTGAATTATAATATATTGTCAAATAAAATTTTAGTAATAAATTTGATCGTCCAGCTCGAATTAAGATAACAAGTTACAGGCTTTTTTAGGGTTACAAGAGAAGTCGAAAACGTAAAGAAAAGTGAATAGAGTTACTAGGACTTAAATACAAAACAAATAAGTTTTTATGAGGATATCTCAACTAATTGTAATGTATATATATATTTATTAAAAACCTGAATATCGCAATATTTGTCCCTGTAGTTAGTTGGTGACTTATTTTGGGTCGACCACCACCCACGTGGGCATTTAGTCCAGTGTTGAGACAAAGGGCCACAAAAGTTGTTGCCCAAAAAACAAATGGCTTGATTTTACCAGCAGCCTGTCTTCGGAGCAAAATGACAATGCCAGTCGGTTGTGTAGGGCTGAAGTTGCGAGACCCAGACAAACTGCCATTAATCTTAAAACGACATTACTGAGTATGACATTTTCTCTCTACCATCTCTTTCAACCTTTGGGTCCTTATCATGTGCCAATAAATGCAAAATGCCCCATTTGACACGTCTGTCTATGGGGAAGTGTAGGCCTTGGTGGTGAATCCATATGTTGGGACAACCGAGGAAAATAAACTTCAGTCCTAGAGGGATACTTGCAGTGGGAATTCCAGCTGTGTCTCGACTACCAGCTAACATTCATGTAATTTTTCACGACATTTTCACGTTCCTTCCTGGATTATATTAATGGAGAGCAATGCATAGGGAAGCAACCCAAAACCAAAATTTCACTTGCTGATTCTCAGCCAACGTCAACATATCGATGGCAAAATTCCATATAGGATCATCTACATATATATATATATTCACACACACACACACACACACACACACACACACACACACACAATGTCTATGGGAGATGACCAATCATGTATAGATTCCCTCTGAAGAGAACCAACGAAATTATTATAGATTCCAGTAATTGAATTCAACAGTATAATAATTGGGAGCCATGCTTAATGTGATGAACATTCCAATGCTCCATGTTTAACCAACTTGTTGTAGAACAGAAAGGCCAACCATAATGATCTAGAGAAATCCAGTGCCTTTTTTTTTATTTTTTTCTTAATAATTTGGCCAAAACTTAACTGTAAAATGTGTGTGAGCTTAGTAAACGATAGGTCTCTGAGATATGCATTGAAGTACTAACTGACATGGACCGGAAAGATGGACTTGATAATGCTACCAACTCCACAATTCGGATGGAAAATAAAGTATTTGTGATGACGTTACCAGTTAACAACAGATCTGAAATTGTGTGATTAAGACCATATGTATTGTAAGAGTTGCTTAACTCGAGTCTGACTCACACGATTCAGAACATGATTACTAGGTTACAAAATTTGCACACCAAATGTAAGGCTCTTCAGTATAAGAGCTTCATTATCCGAGCATAGAGAATGGATGTAGTTAGAGATGCAGTAATATTATAAATAAATAAAAAGATTAAATAAGATTAAATTGAGAGTCTTTCCCATCAAATCAAGTCTCTATTCTATTGTATAATTTTTTTTTTTTTTATTGTCAACATTGATTATACGTATTTTGTATTACCGTGAATCATTTTCCTTCTTACAAATGATAACATAACTGTTACCAAAAATCACACGGAGTAATCAAACGAAAAGAAAAATGATACCAGAATAACACCAGAATTTTACGTGATTTGGTCGATATGACCTACATTCACGGGAAAGACAGAGGAAATACTTTTATTGATAGAGAGAGTATGTTACAGGATACAAAGAGTGCGGCTCTACTCTCTAACCTCGTCTCAACTCATATAACCCTAATATACCTCTATATATATAGGAATCCCAAAAAGGGTTAAAAGAGTAATTCTGACTCAATTAGAATATAAGACATATTTTAACAAATCTCCACCTTGCATTGTATTCTCAAAACACACAACAAAATAGAATCCTTCTGTCTCTCCTCCAAATGGCCCCTTAGGGCCAGTCAATCAAAATGAACACCAATCAAGTCCAAGCAATGCTTGAACTTGCTAGTCAAAACTGGTTTCGTCAACATGTCAACTGGATTGTCTGCAGTAGCAACCTTTTTCATTGAGATCAAACCTTGAGATATAACATCTCGCAAGAAATGGTATCTGACATCAATGTGTTTGGTCCTCTCATGATACACTTGATTTTTGGTCAAGTGTATAGCACTCTGACTGTCACAGAATACGGTGGTAGTTTCCTGTGATAAACCCAAATCAGTGACCAAACCTTTCAACCAAATAGCTTCCTTAACTGCTTCTGCTATTGCCATGTACTCAGCTTCAATGGTGGAAAGAGCAACTGTTGATTGCAATGTTGCCTTCCAACAAATGGCACTGCCTGAAAGGGTAAAAACATAACCCGTTGTTGATCTTCTTCTGTCAAGGTCACCTGTATAGTCAGAATCCACAAAACCAGTAAACAACCTACTGCCTCTGCTGAACATCAGTCCTACATCTGTAGTGCCTCTAAGATACCGAAATATCCATTTAACTACTTGCCAATGTACTTTCCCAGGGTTAGCCATATATCTACTGACCACACTGACTGCCTGTGAGATATCTGGACGAGTGCAAACCATAGCATACATAACACTGCCCACTGCACTAGAGTATGGAACACGTGACATATATTCCTCCTCCTCTAGGCTATTGGGTGACAAAGAGGCTGAAAGTCTGAAATGTGATGCCAAAGGAGTACTTACCGGTTTGCAACTCATCATCCTAAAACGATCAATAACCTTCTCGATGTACCTTTTCTGTAAAAGGTGCAACTCTGCTGCTTTCCTGTCTCTGATGATCTCCATGCCCAAAATCCTCCTCGCAACTCCCAAATCTTTTATCTCGAAATCTCTACCAAGTAACTTCTTCAAACTATTGATCTCAGATATACTTGTAGAGGCAACAAGAATATCATCGACATATAGTAGCAGATAGATAAATGATCCATCACGAAGCTTCCTATGATAGACACAACTGTCATACCCACTCCTTAAGTAACCATGGCCAACCATAAAACTGTCAAACTTCTTATACCATTGTCTAGGTGACTGCTTTAAACCATATAGAGATTTCTTCAACCTGCAAACTTGATCCTCCTTGCCTTCAATCTGGAAACCCTCGGGTTGATCCATATAAATGACTTCCTCAAGATCGCTATGTAGAAAAGCAGTTTTGACATCAAGCTGCTCTAGTTCCATATCATACATAGCAACCATAGCTAGAAGCACACGAATGGAAGTATGCTTCACAACTGGAGAAAACACCTCAATAAAGTCAATCCTTTCTTTTTAGCTATAGCCCTTTGCAACCAAACGTGCCTTATACCTTGCATCTTCAACTCCTGGGATTCCCTCCTTCTTCTTGAAGATCCATTTGTAGCCAACAGTCTTCTTATCTTTGGGAAGTTTCACTAAGTCCCAAGTCTGATTCTTATGCAGGAACTCAATTTCCTCGATCATAGCAATACTCCACTGGGAAGATTCGGTACAAGTGACAGCCTCTGAATAGTTTCTAGGTTCATTGTAGTCCACCTCTTCTGCTACTGCCAAACAATAAGCAAAATCTGAGTAAGAAAACTTGGCTGGTGGCTTGATAGTCCTTCTGGGTCTGTCTTTGGCGATACTGTACGGCTGTGCCTGTTGAGTATCTAGAGTATCCTCGTCTATTTCTGAAGTGCCAACCTGAATCTGTTGACCTGACTTAGAAGGAATATTGCTTTCAAACTTCATCTGCTGTCTGGAACTCCCACTATCTTCATTGTTTGGCCTTACGACTTCCTCTTTTGGATGCAGGAATTTTGGAGACTTAGGGTCTGGACACCACAACCTATAACCTTTCACACCAGAAGCATAGCCAAGGAAAATACATTTCTTAGCCCTCGGTTCAAGCTTTCCATCATTAACATAAGCATAAGCAGGACATCCAAATATCTTCAAATCAGAATAATCTGCAGGTTTGCCTGACCACACCTCTTCAGGTGTCTTACACTTAATGGAAGTAGAAGGAGATCGATTTACCAACCAACAAGCTGCATTAACTGTTTCTGCCCAAAACTCCTTGCCCAAACCTGCATTGGATAACAGACATCTACCTTTCTCTATCAAAGTCCTGTTCATGCGTTCTGCAACTCCATTCTGCTGTGGAGTTTTTACAACTGTGCGATGTCTAACAATGCCTTCGATTTTGCAAAACTCATTGAATTCGTTATTGCAAAATTCAAGGCCAGTATCTGTTCTCAGCCTCTTAATCTGCTTCCCAGTTTGCTTTTCAAGTAAAGTTTTCCACTGTCTGAAGATTCCAAACACTTGGCTTTTCTATTTCAAGAAATAGACCCAAACTTTGCGAGAAAAATCATGAATGAAAGTGAGCATATAAGCAGCACCCATACCTTTAGAGAGAACCTGAGAAGGACCCCAAAGATCTGAATGGATGTAGTCCAATGTTCCCTTTGTTTTATGGATGGCTGTACTGAAGCTCAACCTTTTCTGCTTCCCAAAAACACAATCCTCACAAAATTCCATTTTTCCAGTGTTCTGACCACACAAAAGACCTTTCTTACTCAAAGCAACCATACCTCTATCACTCATGTGTCCCAGCCGCATGTGCCACAACTTTGTCACGTCTGAATCTGAAACTAAAGTAGAAACTGTAGTTGAGTCTGTGACTGTCGAACCATGCAAGAAATACAATGTGCCAATTCTAATAGCTTTCATCAATACAAACGCACCTCTAAAAACCTTCAGAACTCCACCTTCACACCCAATCTTGCAGCCATTCTTCTCAAGAGTGCCCAAGGAGATAAGATTCTTTGTCAAATCTGGAATGTATTTGACCTCAGACAAGGTCCTAATGACACCGTCATGCATCTTGATCTGCACTGTACCAATCCCAGCAACATTACATATGTGATCATTACCTAACAGAACACCATCATTGATTGGCTTGTAGGTGGTAAACCATTCCCTATTAGGAGTCATATGTTGCGAGGCTCCAGTGTCCATAATCCAGGTATCCTGAAATCTGTCTTAGCCTTGAGTAACACAAAGCATATCAACACTCTCATTTGCTGCCACATGAGCTTCTCCTGGTGGATGGTTCTTCTGATTACTATCACTTACTTTCTGCCTGTTTTTCAATTTGTAACAATCAGACTTGATGTGCCCTTTCTTCTTACAATAATTGCATGTCAAATTCTTGTGCCTTGATTTCGATCTTGATTTTTCTAAACTTCGACCTCTCTCCTTTGATCTTCCCCGAGTAATGATCAAACCAACACTCTGATCTGATGTCTCAGAAACTGTCAGATTACTATCAATTTTCTCCTTGGCTTGCAAATTAGTCTTGACATTCTCAAGGGAAATATCTTCTTTGCTATAAATCATAGTATCTCGAAAGTACTTGTATGAAGGAGGCAAAGAATACAAGAGCAATAAAGCTTGATCCTCATCGTCAATATGCACGTCAATTTTGTTCAAATCAGTAACAATTGAACTAAACTCTCCAATATGTGATTTCAAAGAAATACCTTCTGACATACGTAGAGTGTAAAGGCGCTGCTTTAATTGGAGCCTGTTAGTCAAAGATTTTGTCATGTACAGACTTTCCAATTTTAGCCACGCACCAGCTGCTGTTCTTTCACCAAGGATTTCTCTCAAAACTTCATTTCCCAAACTGAGTTGAATTAAGGATAGAGCTCTATCGTCCAAGTCATCCCAATCTGCATCGGACATTGACTCCGGTTTTTTCTCCTTGCCAAGTAGGGCCCTTTTTGTACCTTCTCGCGACAGAATTGCCATCATCCTAACTTGCCACAGTGCAAAACTGGTGTTTCCATCAAACTTCTCAATTTCAGGCTTCACTGTTGATGAAGATGAAGAAGTCATTGCAACAAAACACCCAAAACAAAAATTGATGAATTTTGGCCCAAGTTAATAAAATTTCCCAAACTCTGATCGGTAGGGGATCTGATTGGATCCGGTGGATACTGCAGAACGTCGGCCGCTGGGCTGTTCGACGGGGCTTGCCGGTGTGGGGTGTGCGTTGGCCGCTGGTCTATGCGACGGGGCTGCTGGTGTGGGCTGTGAGTCGGGTGCTGGGCTGCGTCGGGCGCTGGGCTGGGTCGGGCGCTGGGCTGTGCGACGGGGTCGCCGGTGACGCAGGGCTGTGTCAGGCGCTGGGCTGCGTCGGGCGGTCTCGGCAGAGGGTTGTGTTCTTGGATTTTTTTTTTTTTTTTTCTGACTCTGATTTCAGTTTGTTACCGAAAATTACACGGAGTGATCAAACGAAAAGAAAAATAATACCAGAATAATACCAAAATTTTACGTGATTCGGTCAATATGACCTATGTCCACGGGAAAAATAGAGAGAATACTTTTATTGATAGAGAGAATATGTTACAGGATACAAAGAGTGCGATTTTTCTCTCTAATCTCGTTTCAACTTACATAAACCTAATATACCTCTATATATATATATAAATCTCAAAAAAAGTTAAAAGAGTAATTCTGACTCAATTAAAATATAAGACATATTTCAATAATAACTAATATATGTGTTGTGTGAGAGGGTGGATTGCTTGGGACTATTTCGACTTGGGCACTAATCAACTAAGGGCAGCCCGATCGGTAAGCTTTCATATGGTTTTGGCGTTCCATTTTTTATTAACAAAAACTAGACAAAGTTTAGCCTCCTTCCATCTCGTGAGCACGCAACTGGGTCAAGCCCGCACTTTGAAATCCTCATGCAATCATTCTAGATCTAATTAATTAATTAATTAAGGATGCCTAACAGTTTTGCAAGAAAATCCCATACATAATTGGCACGAAAACTAATAAATTAATTAATTTTTTATACTCAAGTACTAAGAAATAAAAATATGATAGATGTCAAACTAGAACGTGAATAATTGTATTTAGTGTATCGACCATTAGGTTTTAACTTAAAAATCACTCAAAGGCCTTCCAAAAAAATTTTAGAGAAGTTAGAAGTTGCCCTTAGTAAAATGCGGTGGCCCAAAAACCACTGTAATAAGTAATGTACCACAGTTTTGTTAGTTTGGGCAGCGATTTTTTACCGTTGCAATAATCTTACAATAGTATGGTGGAGTTTGGATACTTGGACAGAGTGGATAAGAACGACCAAAATCACTACAGTATCTCTAAAAAAAATTACATTTGAGTGCTCTTCCTATTAAATCAAATCTCAATCCATTGTTTTCCATAATGCTTTTTATAATTCGTCAATGATTGTACTTATTCTGCGTATCATTTTCCACTTAAGATAAAGCTTGCTCAGGATTCCGTGATCAGAAAATTTCTCCCTTTTTCCTTTTCTACCGTCCCCTCCGGTCCTTTTCATATTGCTGAGCAAATGGGCGTCTTTCCCCTTCTACCAAAGCTCTCCCGACAGTAGGGTGTGTGGGGCGCGGTAGTGCGATGAGCACAGTTGTCATGCGTGTCTTCACTTGAAAAAGCTACCCGCATTATTGCCTGATATATGAGCACTGAAAAATACAAAACAAAACAAAAGCATGCATGAACAATTTTTGCCCATGTTTCTCCTGCAGACCGTAATTAGCAAGACCAAATTGTTCCAATCCGCATGATCCATGAATATATGATGACGACCTCATGCTAAGCAGCTAAGAGTTTCATTTTCCTTTATCCTTTTTTTTTTCTTTTTTTAACCTTTTTTCTTGGAACCTGAAGACTACATTTGACCAAGAAACAATGGCCTTTTTCTTTGAAAGATGCACCAACTCCTGGCATTATGTATGCCTTGGGGCCTTGGACGAGGCAAGCTGTTTTACGTCACATGGGGCTCCATGGTTCAATTTATCGAAGAGCCCTATTACACAGGACGAGACATCTTGGACGGCCTCAGACACAGTGACGTGATATTGTAAATTCTGTGCATTTTTTTATTTTCATAAATATATAACATATAAATAGATAAGATAGAACATATAAATAAAAATCATAATACATTTTCATTTTTTGATAACTATTTACACATCCTATTTTATTTTCATATTCTATCTTATTTATTTGTACTTTATATCTTTTTCATGTAAGGCCCACAAGCCGCCCCAATCCCTGTCCACCAGCCCCACTGCATAACTTTTTACTTTATCGAATGCTATGTAAGCGAGGACTGATTATTTCTGGGTATAAAAGTTCTATATTAGTCAAACACCAAGACGAGGATTTATTTTATGACGAATCACAAAAAAAAAAAAAAAAGGGTGTTTTTTTCTTTTTAATTGAGGGTGAAGTTTTCAAATACTTACAGCTTAGTGATTCACTATTTAAATAGAGGAAATTTTATAGTAATTTTGTTTTTGAAAAACGAAAATTTTACTTTATCGATAATAACTGTAAAGTAGTTTGTATTTTTTTTTTATTTGAAAAATTTTATATTACTTACCTTTTTTTTTTTAATGATTTTCCAGAAACAAAGTCTATTTAGTGAGCACATAGAAACGGAAACTTGTGCATTGTGAATGAAACATCGAAGCGAATTATGTGTGAGAGAATTGCTATCATTCTCCAAAGAGTCCTGCACCGAAAATGATTTTATGAGGCAATATAAAAACTATACGTTTCTTTTTTTCCTTTGCAAAATGAAATGATATCTAGTCCGAAAAAGGTTCCTTTTCTAATTCTTTTAGTTTTTTTTTTTCCCTCTTATAAGGTGAGAATAATTTAGTTTCTTTAAAACATCTAGAATGAAATTTGCGTTATTATTTAAAACTTTTTAACGGAATCTTAATGGAATAGGTTAATAGTTATAGGAAACAAATGTGAGTATATTTTTGTTACATTTGAAAATAGAATGTGTGAATTGTTATAAGGTGTAAAATTATGTATATTTAATGTAAATTTTCCTTAAAAAGAAAAAAGAAAAACTTGTTTGAGATTAATGTATAAATTAGTCCTAAATGTAACTCAAACAACTTAAATTATTAAGTTAGGATGGTTTCTTAACAACTCCATACCTGTTATTTCTTTCTATTCCTAATTTCTCAACATTAAGTGAGATATATACTTTGTGACAACCTTTTTTTTTTTTTTTTTATCTAAAATACTTATGAGTGCTCGAAATTTCGGCCTCAGATTTGTTATTGAAATAAGGCATGCATCAATAATGCAGCAACTATTGTGAATGCATTTGTGACTGCATACATAACTGCAATTGGCCCCAATTACAATTGCATTTATCTAACGCCTTGGCACTTGAAAAGAGTGATATAGAGCACAAATCTTGACATTAACTTGTATCTACAACAAGTTGCATATATAAGCTATCGAGTTAAAGTTAATATCCTCAACTATATCCTACAATCATCTTCAAAATGAATATGGCGACTGACATCATTTTTTCTTCTTTTTTTTGTCCTTTTTTACCGGATTTTACAGGAAATGAATGATGAATTTAGGCCTAAGGGTACCTGTCCCTCCAAAAGGTGGGGCAAGATAGGGCATGAATCATCCCAAATTGGAATATCAAATTAAAAGAAAAGCTATCCTTGAACTTTTAGAGGACGGATATTAAGTCAGTACAACGCGTCATCCCAAAAGAAATGTACATATATGTTGGATGGTCCATGCACTTTGGGCCGCACATTTTCAATTTATATTTTCTTTGTTATTATTTTCCAATAACAACAAGAAATGTTAGAAGTAGGAGCCAAAAATGTGGCGTAGGTTGAATCTTGCTATCTAAAACCCAATATTATAACAGAAAGTTCAAAAATTGTTGTTTATAGTTGTCGCATGAAAAACTTTTTGGCCAGAAGTCCAGACTAATTAAGATGTGTCAAAAGTTTTCTTAATATGACATATGACAAAATGAATTTTATTGCCACAAGTTGTATTTGGTATAAGTTAAAGTTAAGAATTTACAGTAACAACCTGATTGTTATTGTCATAAATTTTCCAACAAATTCCATAACTTTGACAGTAAATGAAAAAAAAAAAAAAGAAATTGTTGTCAAATGTCTAATGAAATGGAAGGACCAAACCCTTTTTAGTCATAATCACATATATTTTTAGATTTCAAAATGTGTACTTATATATTCTGTGTCTCATGAATATTATCATATCAAATAAACTTAATCATAAATGGAGAAGCCCATGACAAATTTTGTTGTGGGACAATTTTACATAGGTCTAACACCATTACTAGCTAAGCGATAAGGACTAATTCAACATTGCTTAGAATACATAGAGGCAAGGTGTCAGAGTACAATGTCCTTAATTATTACAAGGTGCGGCTAATCAGGAATTTGCTTGAAAAGGTGTTGTCCTCAAAAACATATTGCAAGGGCCCAGGCTCTAGTTGCATGAAAAGATCCTTCCTACGATTGGTGATGGTGAGGATCGGAGAGAGCCATATATTGAGCAGGCGTCAGCTCTCTAAACATATCCCATATCCCATATCCCATCTCTCTCTCTCTCTCTCAAGCGAGTGCTTGTCCAAATTAAACATGGGAAGAACTACAAGTTCTATGCTCTTAATCCTAACAATATTCCATCTTCCAATTCCTTCATTTTCCTCTACAGAAACTTTCCTCTTTGGAGGCTGCACTCAACAGATATATGCAAGAGACTCACCCTATGAGTCCAACCTCAACTCCCTCCTCACCTCCCTTGTAAACTCAGCCACATACTCCTCCTACAACAACTACACAATTATGGGCTCCAGCCCACAAGACGTTGTTTACGGGCTCTATCAGTGCCGCGGCGACCTGTCCATGCCTGATTGTGCCACTTGCGTTGCCCGTGCGGTGAGTCAAGTCGGCTCCCTCTGCCCTCAGACTTGCGGTGGAGCAGTGCAGCTAGAAGGGTGTTATGTCAAGTATGATAATGCTACGTTTCTGGGTGTTGAGGATAAGACTGTGGTACTCAAGAAATGTGGGCCGTCAACTGGGTATGATATCGCGACTATGAACCTAAGGGATACGGTCTTGACAGACATGGCCGAAAGTGGTGGGCCATTTAGAGTTGGTGGGTCGGGGCAGGTCCAAGGCCTGGCTCAATGCGTTGGGGACTTGAGCGTTGAGGAGTGCCAAGATTGTTTGTCGGAGGCAATCGGACGGCTGAAAACTGACTGTGGCATGGCAGTTAATGGTGACATGTTCTTGGCCAAGTGCTATGCTAGGTACTCCACTGCTGGACCTGATCGCGTTTACTCAAAGCCTCATGATGGTAAGCCTCTGCCGATCTAATTAGCGTGGCCATTTTCCATTTTTTTTTTTTTCAATTAATTGGCTACAACTAAGATTTAAAGCTCATTTGTCCATATTGAGCAAGTTTCAAATGGCTATATTAGCAATTAATGTCACAAATTTGACCATGTTATCATCTAGTATTTTCTTGGCTAGTTGGAAGCCTCGATGGGATCGAGAAGCATAGCCCTCTATTGCTCAATTGGACACTGAGTAACATTTTATAGACTGATCGACAATTTGTTAACATGGTCCCAACGGCTGCAACACATTTGTTTTTCCCTGTAAAAACAAAACCCAACGGCCGCCAAGGACCCAAAAGCAAGAATATACTTGCTGTTGAATCTTTTAAGTTTTGACACTGCAGATAAGTCTACCAGCGAGGGTGAGAAGACATTTGCAATTATAATTGGGATATTAGCCGGAATTGTCTTACTCATCATTTTTCTGGCGTTCATGGACAAGGTGTTTCGGGGAAATGGTAAAATTACAAGGCTTTCTTCTTCTGCTTCTCTGTTTTTTTTTTTTTAATGTCTTGCTTATCTTTCATTTCATATTTGATTATCACTTGAAATCCAACTCCAAATCTTTCTCATGCAGGTAAATAAGTGTCAAACTTTTTCAATGACAATGTGGCAATCCCAATCTAGTCCTCATCCTGTTTGCTTTCCACAACTCTTCTTGGATCCTTTTTTCTCTTCATGATGCCCACTTTCCTCTGCTTATGCCTTTTTAAAATTTTCTTTTATATCAATTTTTTTTTATTTTGTTAAAAAAGAAAAAAAGAAAAGGAAAAGGCTTGAGGGAGGAAGGATGGAAAAGTGTTCAATGGGGCATGAGCAAGAAACAATGTAAAAAGAGGGGCTAAAAGGGAGGCTAAGATTCCACATCCCCTCTCCACTTTTATAAAGTTGTTTTGTCCATTAACGTGGCAAAAAAATGACCTATTCTTTTGTGTGATACTGCAAATATATTGCTTCTTTCTTTATAACGGTATTTTCTATAGAATCGTATCAAATTTTTGTGGCACATATGTATCTTTGCGTTACAACTTCACGTGCACAACAAAGATAAATTCATGATACAGCAGCGAACATGCATTTTGCAGTGCTTTAGATTCTTTTGATGGGCTAAAAAAGAAAAGTGCACCAGGAACTTGCGAGCTGTATGTCTTTATGTTTTCTGTTACCTCTGTTGCTACATATAATAAGATTTCAAACTATTATATCCATTATGTTGCTCCACTTGAATGACAAACCTTTCTTTTTTTTTTTTCTTTTGAGTAAAGTAAATTAACGCATACACAATTGAGTCAACTCATTACGAAATCCTAAAGAATACGTAATTTACATGAAGATCGGTTAATTTAGATTAAAATACAATTAAGTCAAGTTACCGACCTTTTCTCTTGGCAAGTTTAAAAAGTTAATTTAACCATTAAAGGACATCAATTACAAAACGGGGCGGCAGATCAAATGGGAACCAGATGGGGTCGACTACTATAGCGTCTTTCTACAAAAATTATCATTCAGCAAGTGCTCACACAATGCTACTATCAAGCTGCCAATAATGCAAGAATTTTCATTTTAGTTTCACGAATTATAATTTAGTCACGGTTGACTAGATAACGTGACATTTCAACGTACACGACATGTCACATGGCCGTCGGCGGAAGTGGGAGCTGCCCCCACTCGCTAGGAGATTAAATGGCTGGCTATCGGCTTGACCCGATTAGGCCTGACCCAATATCCTAGACAGGATTTTATAGGCAGCCCAGCTGATTTTTGTTTACTTTTTAAACTACACAGGCTCGGGCCTAGGTTAGTTGCGGTGTAATTAAAACTGATTTAGCTCATGTTGTCCATCTCACTTTCTGATAGAGTCCAGCTCAATTAGGCCCGAGGCCATGTTAAATAAGGTGCCGTATGATGAGTCTGGCCATAGAATTGGGTGATTGTCGTTTTGGTTATCTTTACCAATTCGGGAATTACAAAGAATGTAAGGAGAGTAGATCACACACAACGTATGCAAATTTGTTAAAGAACATCAATCGTGCTTTTTTCTCTCTCGTCTCATTCTCTCTCTTTTCTTTCATCTCTGTTTTTTGTTTCTCTTTCTTGCTCCTCTGTTCTTACACTGAATTTGGGTTAACGTTACATCTGGTATCGGAGCACTAACTTACGGCTTTCTCCGTTCCACTCTCACTAAAAAAAAAAAGAAAAAGAAAAAAAAGAGGTGGCGATGGCTGAAAACACTCGGTTACGGATGATCGAGGAACAAGTAAAGAGGCACGATCAACAACTGCATGAAGTTCTAAAGTAGTTACACCTTTTAGAGCCACTTCCCCTGCAAATGGACAACTTCTGCTCATAAACACGACAAATGCACGAGATTTCCCACTTTGAAATGCAGGCATCGCTAAGGCAAATCATGCAAAACATTATTGGCTACGTAGAATAAGGATAAAGGTGTTGTTATAGAAACACCCTTCTTGGAATCTGCCCGAGGAATTCTTCCGACGCCATGAATTCAGACCGTGGAGTCTGGCGAGAGCAGTCTCAAGGCACTCAGGCCACTTACCGCAGCACCACCCCTGGCTCCAAAACTACCGTAGATCAAAGCTATAACGATTCAAAGGTGACGACCCATGGGGTTGGCTCTGTAAATGTGACTGTTTCTTTCATATGTATAACATTGATAAGGAATCCAAACTAGAAACCATCGCCATGTACCCCGATAGCTAGGCAGATGTGTGGTTTCAAGGGTGGGTTTCTGCCAAGCCCATGGCTACTTGGACCTCTTTTCAAACTGATTCATGTCAACATTTTGGAGATCCTTCACTTACGGATGCAAATGAGGAGATGTACAAGTTGAGACAGGTCGGAACGGTGAGGGAATATCAAGAACGGTTTGTCGAGTTGCATTCACTGTTATTGGCAGACAATCTAGCCTTGGAGGAGACTTTCTTTGTTTCTAGTTTTCTCAGTGGGTTAAATGAAGGAATTCAACCCATAGTGAAAATCATGAAACCTAACACATTAGAGTAAGTATATGAGGAGGTTGCTGTTGAGGCGGCGGTGAAGAGGCACAGAGTGGCGAAACCCACAACCCAAATGGGTTCTGCTACTTCCATGGCAGCCAAGACTGCCACAAATTTTGCCGAACTAGTGGCTGTTAATACCAAATGAAGGTCGTGAGAGGAGATCAGGCGGAGGGGTGATTGCTACCACTGTGGAGAAAAGTACATGTATGGGGATCAATACCAGAAGAAACAGTTACACATGATTGAGGGTCATGAAGAACAAGAGATTAAAGATGGAAAACTTGAAAAGAAGTCAACCAAGGAGACAACAGAAGAAAACTTAGGCAAGGTCTTAATCAATAACATCATAAGAAGTTAGGGTCATAGCACCCTTAAGTTGTTGGGGTTTGTCGGCTGGAGGCACTTGGCGATATTGATTGATATGGGAAGCACCCCCAGTTTTCTTGGATACCAAGATGTCAAGAATGGTGGATTGTGAAATGTAGGCAATGACTCTGATGGTGTTAAAGGTGGCAAATGGAGCGTCAATCACTTGCTCAAAAAGGTGTCCAGTGTTTTCGTAAAGAAGGCACGGTCGGGCTTTTACGATGGAGGTCTGAATCATTCTGCTCGAGGCATGTGACGTCATTCTTAGAGTGGATTGGGCTAAGGACTTATAACCCATTAGTCTTGGAGTACACGACCAGGACGCTATTGCTTACACAAAATGGTCAGCCCGTTGTACGTAGCAGTCAAGCCCAAGATGCAGGAACCGTATGGGTGACAGGAAAAAGGTTAAAGAATTTGGTTCGAAAGGCAAGCCCTGGAACCCAGGCCCGCATCTTGGCTATTATCACACTTTCGGCCTAAGCTTATGTACCAAAAAAGTTGCAAACAGTGATTCGTGAATTCAGTGACGTGTTTCAAGAGGCCCAATCCTCGTCGACGACTTGAGCATGATCATAAAATTCGCTTGATTTTTGGTGCTTCTTCGGTGAATATCAGACCGTACCAGCATTCCCACCCTTAGAGCTGAGATTGAGTGATAAATTCAAGTGATACTTGACTCACAACTAATTCGGAACAGTAAGAGTCCTTTTGCATCGCCGGTGTTGCTAATTAAAAAGAAGGACGGGACAGGGAAGTCAAAGATAAGTTTTCGATCTCCGTAAGTGATGACTTACTAGATGAGTTGCGGGGTTCACAGGTTTTGGAGATCTTCACTTTCGGATGCAATTGAGAAGATGTACGAGTTGAGACAGGTCGGAACGTTGAGGGAATATCAAGAATGGTTTGTCTTGTTGCATTTACTGTTATTGGCAAACAATCTAGCCTTGGAGGGGACTTTCTTTGTTTCTAGTTTTCTCCAAGCTTGATTTGTAGTCTAATTACCACAAATCCGTGTCAAGGAGGAAGGCGTGGCAAAAACGGCTTTCCAGACACACCACGGGCATTACAAGTTCAAGGTCATGCTATTTGGTTTAACAAATGCTCCAGCGACCTTTCAAGCAACGTGTAGGAGACTGAAGCAACACTTTCACTGGTTAGGTATAAAGAAGATAGCAAGGCATTAGGTGCAAGCTTATGATGTCTACTAGCATTGCAAACCAAAAAATGCGCCATGCCCCGGATCGCTACAACCTCTCCCTATTCTAGAACAAGCTTGGCGTCCCGTAACCATGGATTTCATTGAAGGCCTACCAGTTTTGGAAGACAGAGATGTAATTATGGTAATTATCGACCACTTTACCAAATTCGCTCACTTCTTTTGGGTTGAAACATCCCTTTACAACATTAGGCATTGCTAGATTGTGTTTTGAGCAAGTCTTCCGACTTTATGGAATGCCCAAAATTATTGTTTCCAATCGCAACAAGATTTTTACGAGCCAATTTTGGCAAGAGATGTTCAAATTGGAGGGAACACAACTCTGCCTTCGCACCGCCTATCATCCATAAACTGATACTCAATCGGAGAACTAAATCATTGCATTGAGAATTATCGCCGATGTATATGCTTCTTATAACCTCATCAATGGCACTGCTAGCTTCCCTTAGTCAAATAGTGGTATAACACCATGCATCGTTCAGTTATTAATATGACACCATTTAAGGCATTATATGGCTATGCTGCTCCTCATTTAGCTTCTCTGCCTACCACCAACACGAAGATGGCATAAGTAGTTGAGTTTTTTAATGGCTTGGCAAGCATTGCATACTTTACTTAAGGAGCAGCTGCAAAGGTCCCAACAACGAATAAAATTCTATTCTGACCAAAAATGGACAGAATGAGCTTTCAAGGTAGGGGACTAAGCCTTCCTTAAGCTGCAGCCTTACAAGCAAACATCCATTACCGTCTGCAGTAACTTCAAATTGGTGTCAAAATTTTAGAGGCCATTTAAGGTGATCGAAAGGGTACGGTTGATTGCTTCCAAACTACAATTACCTAAAGGAAGTGAGATACACCCAGTTTTTCATATCTCATTACTCAAGAAGTCGGTGAAGCTTTGAGCTACAATGTTACAATAGCTACCCTTGGTAGGCACCAAAGGTCAATTCAAAATGGAACCTGTTACTATTCTGAGATGACGAATAGTGCAATACAGTTAAGGGAGGGAAATTGTTAAAGTCCAATACAGTTAGGTCTGAGGCCATATTAAATAAGGTGTTGTATGATAAGTCTAGCCATAAAATTGGGTAGTTGTTATGATTTTTTTTTCTGGGGGGTTATTTTTGTCAATTTGAGAATTACAAAGCATATAAGGAGAGTTGATCACACACAATATGTGTGAATTTGTTAAGGAATACCAATTCTGCTTTTCTCTCTCTTTTATCTTATTCTCTCTTTCTTCTTTGCACTATCTTTTTCTCTCTTTTTGGCTCTTCTATTCTCTCCTGATCCCATTATCCCTATACTGAATTCGGGTGAACGTTGCATTCTCTTCAGTAGGAAAATTACATGGAGTCAAAAGAAAAAAAAAAAAGTTATGCTTATTTGTATATGATTATTAAAATAAAAACACACACTCACAGACACAGCAAAGATGAATGAAAAAAAAAACTTTCTAACTTTTTTCTTTATTATACTTCGATGGCAACCAAAAAATAGCTTCTTTGTTTAATTGTATTTGGTGGGGGCATATGGAAATGCAAGAACAGGGTGATGCTATTTTCGTCTCACGTTTTTCAACATTTTTCTTTTTTCATTGCTTTAAAGCCTATTGTTCTTAAATTTACATTTTGAGTTATGCAATGCTTCAGTGTGATTTGAATTAAAAGAGGTATCTGGTGGATCTAAATATATGTCAAATTTTATACAATTTTGGGAGTGATTTGCTACCCTTACTATTTCTCCCTCCATGTGTTTTGTATAACGGTTTAACCCATTATGCAATATGATTCAATGTAATTCTCCCTAGTGATACTATGAGATACTATATCTACTTTTTCATTTTACAAACCAAAGAAAAAAAAAGGGGGGGGGGAAGCTCAGGGTCTATTTAGTTGCATTATCAATTTTTAATTGTTATTTTTTTGTTGTTTGTCATTCTAATTTTATTATTTGTTGTGTATTATTACTATTTACTTAGTTCATGGGCATTCGTCGAGAAATTTCGTTGTAGGAGAAACCCATATCTTGATTGAGTTTACAAATTGGATTTTTTTTTTTTTTTTTTTGGAAGGAGATAAAGATACTGTTGGGTTATAAACTTCAATAATTTTGTTAATTCAAGTCATAATTTTTTTTTTCAATTAAGGTCATAAACCTTAACAATTTTGTCAATTTAGGTTAGAAACTTTTTTTTCTCCTATATTATGCGATGTTATGAGCAAAAGTTATTTGTTACGAAGAAAAAAAGAAACTTTTCTTTTGTTCAACTAAGTTTCACAAATTTTAAAATTTTTGTCAAAGTGAATTAGTCCATAAAAAAAAAATTATGATCCGTCCATAATGTCTTCATAATTGATGTATAACCACAATAACATGTTATTGTGCGTCTCATAATTTCTCAGTTTGTGCCTTTTTTCTAGTTATACAAATTTCTTTGGACAATCTCTTTTTAATGATATCTTGATATTAAAATAATCAATTATTTTGATTGCTAAATTCAATTTTAATGAGAGAAAAAAGTGAGGAGAAAGAGAAAGATTAGTTGATGTTTAACTAAACAATATTTATTGAATATTTTATGCAAAATTTTTTTTTTCCAGAAAAAATACGCATTAACTATCAAAGATTGTTCTATTTTGACAAACGTTTTAGAGTTTGTGAGTTTGACAAAATCAAAGTTCCTAACCGACAAAATTTTTAAAGTTCATGACCTTGATTGATAAAAAAAAGAAAATTCTAACCCAAAATTAATAAAATTGGTGGCCCAACAGTTCTTTATCCCTTTTGACAATCTCGACGTTGATTCCATTCTTGCTCTTATGGATTCTCATGGCCGCAATCTTTGACCCTCTTGGGTGCTCAATTAATTCCAAGCTTTAAAGAAATCTCTGCGAAATTTTTTTCTTAGGTGAAAAATAATTTTAAAAAATAAATTATATCTAATCATGTTTATCACCTGTGAGATTACCATTAGTTTTAAACATAATTTTTTTCTAAACATTAAATTAATATTTTTTATATTTTAATATTTATTAGACTGTACATTAAAATAATATATTTTTTTATTTTAATTTTATTAGTACATCAAAAAGAAAAAAAAAAAAATTGCAACACGTTATTTAGGGATTTAAAGTTGATAAATATCTAAAATTTTAAAAATGTTGCCAATTCCATTAAGAAGCAACAACATCAACATTATGTAAATTTTTTTTTTTTTTGAGTGCAAAGATGGAAACTTTTAGGGTTAGCCGGAAGGGAAGGGAAAGGATGAGGAGAGGGGCCAAAGGGATTCAAACCCCTGCTGCTCTGTATAAAGTAAACGTTTCATACCACTTGATTAAGTCGATTTCTTTTTTTTTTTTTTTTTTGATAATATAGCATGAACTTTATTTTTATTAAAATCTAGTACAAACTTTGAGTTTTGGTCTAAATTGAACAGCCATTAATACATCCCAATGGATGGTCTTAGTCCACTTCTGTGGCAGTTCGATTTGACACAATGCATGGTGTAAATAGGTCACGTGTCATCTAAAAATGCCGAGTTGGATTCAAATTGAGAAGAAAATGAGCTGAGCAAACGATAACCCTAAAAAATTTCCACTGGGAATGGGGAATACCCATCAGCACTTAAAAATATCAAATGTGATCCACCATCTTAAATCCTAATCCTAATCCTAAGTCTGTTTCCTTTCCTATCTTTAGATATGTGTTTCTAGCAAATTATACTTGCAGTCATTCCTTTAATTCTTTGTGGTTTTAGTCTTCTGTAAACTTTATGATTGTTGTTTTTCCCATATGATAAGTGAACGAAAGCCATGTCATCATATTTCTCCACTTAAAGAAACTGGGGGCATTATAGATTTTGATTTCTAATTCCCTTATTGGAATTTTTTTTTTTTTTTTTTTAAAAAAGGTGCAAGATCTTTGCATTACTGCTGTACTTTGCCTGAACCTTGCATTATCTAACCATATTTGAAGTTGGTGGATTATGTTAGGGATTGATCTAGAACTAGAGGAAAGAGCAAAGAAGATAAAGAGGAGCTGAGAAGAAAAAAAAAAAAAAATGACAACAACAAAGGAAGAAGAAAGAAGTAGAGCCTGGGCAGAGAAAAGAGAGATTTTACTAATAAGATATCACTTAATAATTTCCATAACTAACTCTTCTCTCACACCTTACTCTATTTAACAACTAATGGGAGCTTAACGAACCTAACATCTAAGAATTACAGGAAATTCAAGGAAATACAATAATAGAAACTGAAGTCTGCATCGAGCATAAACATGTTGTTTGTCTACTCTTATTTTACTTGGGCTTATAATGGACTTGGGCCTTGAACTATTAGATTGGATCTCTCACGACTGGGTCCTAACGAGTCGCTCTCCCTCGACCGAATCCTTGTCCTCAAGGATTGTAAAATCATACTATAGAAAACTGAGATTGCAAGATTGATAGGCCTCCCTAGTTGGCCTCTTCCTTTCACTACAAAATGTCTACTTAAAGCAAACCTCTTCTGCCCAAGCATCGATACCGATGCATGTGCTTTTATTGGAAATACAAAATTGTTCCGCTTCCTCAAATTGATGAACTTGGAAAACTCCCAAGATGCCATGACCACACACAGAATCGATATGGTTCTTATTATTGAAGTTGATTCAGATTTGTTATAAACTAAAAATCAATATTTAAGTGAAAGTTAAATAGCTGAGTCTGATGGAAGTATTAGTACTATTGCATTGCTCAAAGCTTCTCCCAACATTCAAAATCAGTTGTGGCAGTTGATGTCAAGCGCCGGAGAGTCTGGCTGCTTTAGATTGTAATCATTTTGTTTTGTTTCTATGTTTTTTGAATTTGAGTGATTTAGCTTGTTATAGCAAGCAAAACCTCATTAGATCGGTTTTTAATTCGTCTTGATTCAACTTTTTTTTTTTTTTTTTATAGTGAAAATTTATTTAGTAAATAGTAATAAATTTAAGTAAATTTTTTTATATTTACTTGAAATGTATTAAATAGATATGTTAATTATAATTTTTTTAAATAAAAATATTATTTTTAAAATTCAAATTTAGATTAATAAGAAGAAATATATTTCAAACTACTGTCAAGATTTCACATCCGATGGTAACAATGTCCTTTTCTGGACATATATAACGCGTAATCTTCATTCTTGATATGTAGAACATAGATAGCTTGGCTATAAAAAAGGTTAAGTAAAATAGCTTAACAGTGATTGTGATTGTTAATTTTGTCCATCATTGTAAATCCACCACAGCATTGTTTTTTTTTTTCCCCCCCCTTCCTTTAACAACAATTTCATTCGTAGATTCAAAAATTAGTCCAGGAGGAAGGATAGCGCCAAATTAGAAGGAAATACAGGTTTTGTACTTCGCCATACCATTGTATATCCGTGCAAGATCCACAGAAATGATGATCCCATGACCCTTCAATAAAAAAAAAAGAAAAAAAACCACCATTTGTTCCAAAAACTCCCTTGCATTTCGTAAGGGGCACAAAGCCATCCGTGAATCACCACACGTTTTATTCACCCGGATGGAGCGCTATGGAAGTGACAGTCTCGTCAATTTCAGTTTTGAATTTTGGTTCACTCCGCGTTGTAATGGTCCTTTCGTAATCTCCGGTGTACAAAGAAACAAAAAAAGAAAAAAATTCTGCCCAAGTTTCACGCATACGTAAATTATTTCACAGAATAAATGAAGCAATTACAATATGTGGAAGATAACATCATAAATCATATACAACGTCTGATAATTAATAATTTTTTATTTTGAAATTAGAAATTAAAATTTTATTATTATTATTTGAAAATATAAGATCTTGATTTTTAATTTTAAATTTATTTTTTAAAAAAATATAGTCAACATAATAGGGTGTATGGGTATGTCTATGTGTAGAGCTTCCTCTGTTTGTACGCAATCTAAACTTCTGAAATAAATCAAACTAATTTCTTGAAGTCAGACAAGTTGAACAATTATATATATATATATATATATATATAAACTTAGAAGTACAAGTAAAACAAAGACAACAGCTTGTGTATGTTGTACATGGCGTTTTCTTTGTTATATTTTTACATCCAAGTTGTACTGCTTGTCTTTTTTGAGTTTTGAGTTTTGATTTTGGGGGAAGGGAGTATTCTTAAAATCTCAACGCTTCAAATTCTAGCAATGATATGGTTGATAAGGTGGAGCTTTCTGACTAAGACCGTCACACGTGTGCTTCCGCTCCTCCCAAATGCAACTCACACGTGTACACAGTCGGTGAGTAGCAGAACAATATTGACAAAATATGGAGTTATTAAATATAAGAGAGTTGTTAGATAAACAAAGGAGAATAATTATAGAAAAATCATAAATTCTTAATTTTAGGATTTTGTTAATGTTTTTTTTTATTTAAAAATTAATTTTTTATACCTCTCCTACGACTTCTTCCTTGTAGTGACCAATCTTTTATTGAATATAAAAACAAGGGAATTGATTTTCATGCCAAAGGTCTAGATAGGGGGTTGATTTATATAAGTAGGTAAGGCCGGTGCCCATATTGTAAAGCGAGTCTCCTGTGTTATAATTTTGCCTGGGTGCTAGTCAAGAGAGAGTTTCTCATCATTAGTTCTCAATCTCTTTGTGCCTTGTTGAAATATTAGTTGCTAGTGTAGCAAGCCAGCTTGAAGGATATAGTTCTGCCTGCGTGTGGAAGATGGGAAGGCAGCCATGTTGTGACAAAGTTGGGTTAAAGAAGGGGCCATGGACAGCAGATGAGGATAAGAAGCTCATCAACTTCATCCTCACCAATGGTCAATGCTGCTGGAGAGCTGTTCCTAAGCTTGCAGGTCTCCACATCATCTAATTCCATTTCTAGCGTTTTATCTTAAAAATATATTGGCCGGGATTTTAACATGAAAAAGAAAGAGTTTTAAAAATCATTTCCAACTTTTTCCTTGGATTTGGTGTGAAATGTGTTGTGGCTGCTGTCATTGCAGGATTGTTGAGGTGTGGGAAGAGTTGCAGGCTGAGATGGACAAACTATCTGAGGCCAGATTTGAAGAGAGGCCTTCTATCAGAATATGAAGAAAAGATGGTCATTGATCTCCATGCCCAACTTGGCAACAGGTTGCTTATCCTCTCCGTCCTCCATCATGTCTGGTCACTGGCTCTGGTTTCCCCTTCTTTTCAAATTAATTGATTCTTAAGCATCTTCCATTTACCTGATTTGGTTAATTAGTCATCTTTACAGTTTTCCCAGTTTATACGATCAAATCCAAGTTAAGACTGAATTGTCAAGACTGGTAGATTATTCCCAGGCGCCCAGGATTAAAAGTTATCCTGTGTCATATGACTACAGAATGCATTGTTGTTGTGGGCTTAGAATCAAAATTGTAGAGTTGGTCCCATGTGCAGTACATTAAGATGGTAAACAAAGAATTTGTCAGCCACAATTATTTTATTCTCAGTCACTATTTTTTCTTCTTTTTTTTTTGTTTGTTTTCTTTTTTACCATTCTTTTTAATCCACCACTACTTACACATGGATTATAATAATTTCTACTCTGGAGGGTCCTGCATAGACTATCATTATGAAATGTACAAATTTTTGATTCCTTGCCTTTTCTTATCACTCGTTCTGTGGGAAGTCTAAAGGCATATAATGTTGTTTATGACAGATGGTCTAAGATTGCATCTCATCTCCCTGGAAGAACTGATAATGAAATCAAGAACCATTGGAACACCCACATCAAGAAAAAGCTAAGAAAAATGGGCATTAATCCTGTGACCCACAAGCCACTAGCCAATGCTGAATCACCACCACCACCACCACCACCATCACCACCACCACCACAAGAAGTGGAAAATCAAAGAGAGCAAGAACAGCAACAAAATATACCTTGTTCAGATCATGCCATCTCTAATCAATTGGGCCAAAGCAACGAACTTGAAACATCTTTGCAGTCAACTATCACTGAGGCCAGAGAAGAAGGCAAAAGCATGACAAGCAAATTTGACACAACGGAGATGATAAATAATGGGTTTAGCATTGAAGATGTCCCATTAATTCAACCCCATGAAATGTTGATTCCTTGTGCACCTTCCTCGTCAACCTCCCCATCTTCTTGTTCTTCTTATGGCTCAAACGATGTCCTTGAACTGGAAGACTTGCACTTCCCATATTTGGAATGGTCGATCAATGACCTTGGATTGTGGGGTGATGACTTGGGTAGTCGGGATTTGCTAATCAACGATGCTGATGGTGACAGAAAGATGGCAACTGCTATTGATCCTCTTTTAATAAGTCAGCTCCCAACAGCGGGTTTGGGTCAAGATCCTTGGGCATTGGGCCTACTGTGATTGGAATTATGTTCTTGTGAGTTATATTTTATAAATTGGTTGTTAATTAGTCCTCACATGTCAAAATGGAGAGTTTGTTTGGGAAGGGGTAAAAAAACTATTTCTGTAAATGAATGGAACAACATCAGTCACTATTTTGTTGCAGTATATGCTATGTTATGTTTAAACAACTGGCCTTGATTTATCAAAATGGATTACGTCTCAATAATTCCTTCTCTAATAGGCAGTCCAATTTTAACAAAAGTTTGATGCCGGGCTGAATTTGTCAATTTCTTTTCCCTTTTTGGTAGTATTATGTCAAATAATGAAAGTAAGATTGAACATTTTTTGACATATTAAGTATTCTATATATATATATAAATTTTTATTTTTTTATTTTTTCCAATCACAGTTGTATACTTTTGTTCATCATTGCAGAGAAACGTTAATTAGGCAACATTTAATGACATGGTTAACCCACGCTTCTGAGGCACTCCGTAAATTGCCACTACTCCATCCAACGACACTGACGCTTTTCGGATGTGGATGGGAACCATTAATGAAAAAACACAAGTAAAACATATGTCTCTTCTATAAGGCATTAGTAATTAACGAAATTAACAAGAGATGTGTAGCAATAAACAAATTGCATTTACGACTTGCGGTTGTGAACTGTTATTTTCTAGAAGGTACAAAAAAAAAAAAAAAGTCCAGTCAAACATTTAGGCAATTTTATGTATTTTCTATTGTTTGTTTGTTTGTTTCTCGGACTATTGTATGCATTCCTTTTTTTTTTTTTCCCTTTACAGACAAATAATTTGTCCAATTTGACAATACCGCGTGGATGTATACTCTGTTTGTTGAATAAACGACAAGACGTGCGATGCTGAACCTCCTTTTCCCGTTCTTTTTATTGCACTAGGAGTATCTTGTGTTAGGTCATATAATATTTTGGTCATTAGACGACGAATAATCAAATAATCTTTTATAGTCATTACAAGTAATTGGGAAAATGTTATTGCCGCTATCTTTTTTTTTTTTTTTTGCAAATTTAAAGCGATCACAAAGAGCCATTGTCTTAGTTCAAAAAGGTGTTGTCTTGCAGGTAAGGCAACAATTTTGTTGGCGACTTCGACAAATTTGATAGCAGCAATAACGCAATTATTGTAATTGTTGTGCTGAAAATCCATTTAATTGGCAGGAAACATCGTTTTTCAAAATTGGGATGTGGATCATAAGGACCAATAATGAAATTATCGGTACTTTGGCTTGGGAAGGAATCTACTATGTCATGCTAATAATTCCATACAGTGGTACAATATCAACAAATCTATAAGAAAGATTGATTTCTGATGTTGCCAATGGTTTAAGAGTTTATACATCTACCTTAGAGGTCATAAAGGTCTTAAATTTAAATCTTGAAAATGAGAAAGTATGAAATTTTTAAGAAATTTTAATTTTTTATTTTATTTATAATTCAAAATTTAATAGATTTTTTGAATAGAAAAGAAACACTTTTATTATTAAAAAAAAATCAAGTAAGATTTATAAAGTAAATAATTTTTACTTATAAAGATATATTTGTATCTTCTCAAATTACTATAAGATTATTTATAAAATTTTGAATTTACAAACAATAGTTTTCTAAATCTTTCTTATAAAATTTCTCTAATTATATAAAAAAAAAATACTTTAAAGAAATTTTAAGAAATAATAATCATAATAGACAAATTAACACCCAATTTATAAATTTAGAATAATCACATAATAAAACTCACAATTCTCCAATTAAAGAGTTACACATTTGTATAATTGAAGAGTTATTACATTTTTTATAATTAAAAATTTATCTTTTTACAATTGAAAAGTGAAATTTTATGAAAAATTAAACCTTTATAACTGAAGAGTTATAATCCTTTAATTGAAAAAATATATTTATTTGAATGAAGAGTTGTATCTTTACAATTAAATAGTCTTTACTTTTCAAAAAAATTCACAATTTTCATGAAAATACATAATCTTTTTGTAGATACATAACTTTAATCAAATAGCACAACTCTTCCATAAGAGCACAACCCTTTAAAGAAATATGATTTTTTAGAATAAACACAATTGCAATTTAGGGCTCAGATCTTTCCCTTTAAACAAGCCAATAAGGTTGTGCATATATTCTTTTATATATCTATTGTATATTTCACCTCTTTTTTCATATATATGTATATGTCACTTCTTATGGTAACACATGTTGCGTAAAAGATTCACACGGAAGACAACCATTGGTAGCTTAAAGTCGCAATTTCTTTATCCTACTTGCGTTTACTTGACAAGGGTATCAATGATTGCTTTGTCTTCTAAGGGAAAACCGTAGCCCACGCGCAACAATGACATTGATCCAATCGTAGATATATGTGAATAATAAAATTCACATTTGGGAAAACATGAATAAAACACCAAAATCTGTTTCATTATTCTAGATGAAAGGTGAGATTTGGATCTTGAGATTTCTTGGACTCCAAACCTTAATTTTAGATCACTAAGTTAATGTGATCCAATGAAACACCCATATGAGATGACTGGCATCTCAGCATAACATTTTGGTGCTCCAGAAATAGATTTCAATGGACTAGAATCCGGCCTACACTGGGTAATTGTTGATCAGGAATATTTTAAGAATTTGCTAAGAATACTTTATTATTACACTGTTTTTGTTAGTATCGTCTAGGTTCCATGGGGATAATGATTCATAAATTCAAAGCGGTCACTTTGAGTTTCATACACAAATAGCCGTTGAAAGGAGAAAGAAAAATAGATTGGGACCCTAGATATTGGTCAAAGCAATTTATGATGAGAAATAATAACAAGAGCAAAAAAATGCGCCATTGCCTGGGTGTCTTGGTATATTGTACACGGGGAATTCGTACAGAAGCAAGGGTTTTGAACCATCTCTCTGGTTCTGGAGATAACGACGAAAACAATATATACAAATATAGACACACACAATCCCATCTCTTGGGTGAGTGTTGACTTATTTAATAGATGTACATAATTATGGCATCAAGACGACTGATCAACACGGACAAAAAGGATTCAAGTCGTTCAACTCGGCAATGCCCATAGAGGGAAAAACGCGTTGAGACCATTTTTAACATGTTAGTGGAGAAACAAAGCAAGTAATTTGTCGGAGAGAGGCACACGTATGTATCTAACATTACACGGTTTTGGATTCATCACTAAACTTTGAATTCAATCTCTCTCTCTCTCTCTCTCTCTCTCTCTCTCTCTCCCTCCTCACATAATGTGAAAACATGAAATTGAATTGCCACCCTTTTTTGAACCACTAAATTTCTTGAGAATCTTCCAACTTCGTGGGTTCATTCACACTCGATCCTTTTTGTTCTCGTCCTTTTGAGATATAAACAAAAGAAAGTTGTGCGTTTTGTTTTGTTCTTTTTTGGGTGGAACAAAAGTAAGTAATGGGTTGTAACCCCACTCCTCCACAACCGGCATATAGCACCAATAATATCCCAAAAGATTGATCTCTTGCTTGACTTGAGTGAGGAGGTGCCTTTGTCATTGACATTCCTTCCATGTAATTCATAACCATGTTACATCAAGCGAGCTATTGATAACGTCATGCCAACATATATATATATATATTTTTTTTTTTGGGGGGGGGGGGGGGAATTGATTTTGTAACATTGCATGTTTATGAGAATTCTCAGCTCACAAAAAAATAAGGCCTTTTATCGTTAACAACAATTTCGAGCATAATGGATAACGCATGAAAGAACTCCGCTTATTATGAAAGTGGTTGGATGTTTAATCTAAGGCATCATAGAGTATACTTTTTCCTAACTTCAACTCGTGGGTCAGCAAATCATGTGGTATAAGTACATAATTTTTTTAACAGTACAATAGTCCTTACTTGCGTAAATTACTGACCAAAATAATAATAATAATAAAAAGGAACTCCATCGTGTTATAACTACTCAAAGTCATATTTATATCGTGTCAATCGACGTGATACATGTAGCAAAGAAAATATTCCACGAACTTAACGCGGGTTCATATGTTACTCAAATGGTTGAAAATATGATTTTACTCTTTTAATTGCGTTATAATTAATAATTGAATAATAAATACACGATCAAGATCATGATCATGCGAGGTAAACATGCACGCAAAGCTCTTCCACGTGTGCAATAGGGAGAGCTGCCATATGCTTCTCAGCAAATCGAGTTGGTGATAAAGTTGTTGTAACCGCACGCACCGTACAATTACCTAACCAAAGTCATTGCGTAGTATTATTATAACGAAGACGCCACCGCCGCTTGGCGCGTGGGCTTACCATTCACTATTGCCTCAAATTCACTTAAAAAATTAGTTCTGAATTATTACATTTACTCTAATTTTTACAAAAAAAAATAAAAAAATAAAAATAAAAATTTATGTGATATTTAAAGTTAAAATTTTATATCTCACTTATAATTAATATAAAATTTTGATAAATATAAATTTTGTAAATATAAATAACTATATAAATAATTTATATTAAATAGATTATATTTTATCTAATATAAAAAAATTTTTAAACTAATATAATAGATGTTCAAGAAGAATGTAAAATTACTCTTATGTTTCTTTACATATGCAAACAACAATTATAAAAATTTTACCCATTAATAAAAATTAATCTAATTAATAATGAATAAAAAAATTATTGATGAAATTACCATGAGGATTTGATAGGGTGCTGAATTTAATACAAAATTATACGAAGCATCATTTTTGTATTTTAAAAGTTGTATTAAATTTGTTACAAATCAAAAGTTAAAATACTTTTGTATTAACCCTTCCTTAAAAAAAAATATAAAATAATATTTACTTGTTTAAAATTATAAAAGTATAAGTTGATAAAATATTTTTTGAAAAAAATTTGGTAGTTTATTATTATTATTATTATTTTATCCTTAGTCTTAATTGTACCATTTCTATTTCCATTATAAAGTAGAAAAAGAGAAATATAATTTAATCTTATTATCATTTTCTATATTTTTCCCACTTTTTTTTAATCCTCATTCAATTGCTTTGGTTTCAAATGTTTTTGTTTTGGCCAACAGCCAGAAATTCCCTACTCCGTCACTGTCTAGGGATAAAGTGACTTCCACTATAATTGCCCCACCACTAGTACGCGGGCATGGATACCCGGTGTAGGTGAAGCTAGGAGTCTGGTCTTGTGCCCGAAAGGTGGAATGAAATCTAGAGTTCATTTGATTAAACATGGGATGTCAAGCCTTGCCAACACAACAAGGAATATGATAGGGCGACGTCGTGGTGCCCCCATTCATTATTATAGAAACTTTATAGTCTGCAACCAGAATATGGTTCTACGTTCTTCTTGAATTGTGCAAAAGATTTGCTATTTTTGGGCTCGATCATTTTGTGATAGGGCGACAAACAACTTGGTTTGAAGGGCACGTATTTTAATCATTTGCTTTTAAAAGAATCTAGCACTTGGATGACTACGATAGAGAGACATAACAATACCTTACAGATGTGTATTTGGATTCCTTAGTCTACTAGATGATCAATTGGATTTGCCGGCTCGCAGCCTGTGTTTAACACATGTAAGTGTTAGTATGTGTGGGCCTTTTTGGGGCAGTTGGGTCCTTTTGGGCTTTTAGGATTAAGCACTTAGTTTGGAGGTTGCTTGTATTAGAATAAAGCTTTCTTTTTGGGCATGGTGGAAAATCTTAGCGGGGTCTTTCATCTCATTCTTAAACTGCATATCATTTTTTTTTTTCCCAATGTTGAAAATAGCGAACAAAATGCGTGAACATGACTAATAGCTAGTCTTTATCTTCGCAATTTTAGTAGGGGCTTTTGGTTAGAGCAGTGCTAGAACTTGGTAGCGTGGTAGAGATGGGTGCACATTTGACTTTAAATTGTGGAAAAGACATTTGATTATCAGTGCAAGCTACTTCAAAGGTTTTTCCCCAAGCTGCACCCCCGTTGAAAGTGTCTTGTCTTGCTCCAGCAACCGTTCTGTTCTGTGCCGCGCTAGACAAATCGGATCCGCAGCAAGTAGAATAAATAAAAAAAAAAGGAAGAAGAAGAAAAAGAAAGAAATTATCTAGGTACATATATAATCATGATTGCTGAAATGAAAGAAGGTTGGAACCCCGTACGAAGCACAGTGCTTACCATCGAATACACCCTCGTGGAAAGATGCTCTCTCGGAATTTTCTTAGGGAGATTTGAACGGCTTTGAATTAAAAATAAATAAATATATTTTAAAATATTTATATATTATATTAAAAATAAACAAAATATTATTATATTTATTTTTAGAAATAATATTTATTTTATGTTTTATAAAATAAAAAAATTTAAAAAATTTTGAGTATAAATAAATAATTTAAAATTTAAACTAAATATAAAAGATTTAATATAACTTTTAACATTAAATTTTTTAAAAATTATATTAATTAAATTAATTATTTTTAAATTAATTATTTTTAAATATAATATAAAAAAATTATAATATAAAAAAATTTTATCATCTTTATTTAGGCAACAGTGTTGAATTAATCATATTAATACTATTTTTTTATCTTACTGTTTGAAATACATATTAGTAGAAAGGTTTAGGAACTTTCACTTCTTTGTTCAAATAGTATAAATTATATTTTATCTTATTCATTTTTTTATTCTATAAAATTTATTGGATTAATCAAATTAATATTATTTTTATTATTTCACTATTTAAAATATACATTAATAAGTACACATTAGTGAGAAAGTCTATTGTACTTTTAGAGGATAATCGCTATAACTTACTGCATTAAGATATTGTTTACATAACTAAAAATTATCTTTAAGGATAATATCAAACACACCTCAGATATTATATCCTTTTATCTAATTTGATTTCTATTGTCAAATACCTTTAAAATTGAAATTTTTACTAATTCTCACTTTAAATGTTGATAAGAGTGTGCTTTTTCAGCTTTAAATGCACTAAGTTTTTCATTTGTCCTTTTAGAACCCAAATCAAAGCCTATTTTTGACAATTATGGTAAAATATTTCTTATTTGAGAACAATTCAACAAAGTTTGTCATCACATTATTAAAAAGAAGTAAAATAAATATAAGAAAAAATGAATAAAAAATATATGGTGAAAGATACTAGTACATAAAAGTTTGTTGTTACCAATTATTTGCATTTTCAAATATTTGATGAAATGAGTGTTTAGGACAAAATCAATTAATATTATAAGTTGTTGGACGAACCAAAAAATAAGAACATCAAATTATCATAGGAATATAAGGCAAGTTGTCTTATCAAAAAACTTTCATAGTCTTGGAATGACTACAAGTAGCAGCTAAAACATAAAAGGAAGCACATGCCATTAAAAGATGTCATTATGCATATCTTCATTGAAAACAAGAACAAAATCCAATCAAGTGAAGCACATGTAAAAGAGATGACATTAAAGGAAAATGTGGTGGAACAAAAGAAAAAAAAGTCAAAAATCATCACAGTCATCATCATTATTACAACAGGAAAAGGTAAGATGAGCCTAAGACTAATAATCTAACCTTCAAGAGGAAACGTGTTTGCAATGTGTTTGGGAAATTAAGGCATTATGCCCCTCAATGCAAACATAAAAAAGGGAATGATATACCTACCAAACCAAATGCTAATTTGGTAGAATAAGATGTTATTATTATTGTCATCTCCCAAGTCAACATTACCACCAACTCAAAAAATTGGGTAATAAATTATGATACTATAAAACATATTTATGTGGACAAAGGTGCATTGACCTTATGCACACCAGTAAGGGATGGGGAAGAAATTGTCTTTATGGGTAGTTTAAGAATAACACTTATTTTAAGTAAGGGCAAAGTCTTTATTAAACTTATTTCAGGAAAGTTATTATCCTTGAATGATGTACTTCATGCCTCTAAGATTCGCATGAATCTAATTTCTATGTTCTTACTAGGTATGGTTAGAGTAAAGGTCTTTTTTGAATATAACAAAGTTGTCATGACTAAAAATGATATATTTGTGGGAAATAACTACTATAATTAGAGACTTTTCATTTTAAATGTAGTTGGTGTTATTAGTAATAATGTATCTACTTCTTTTACTTATATAATTGGCTCTTATGGTTTATGATATGTTAGATTATGACATGTAAGTGATCCTTATATTCAAAAGTTGAAAAAATTTGGTCTAATTGAAAATTTACGTGGTGATATGGGTATATGTAAGGTTTGTGTAGAGGCTAAATTAGTTAAGAAAAATTACAAATTAATGCAATGAAAAATTAAATTACTAAACTTGTTTTGGTCAAATTTAGGAGACTTGAAGCACAATGGCTAGAGGTGGGAAACGATTTTATGTGACTTTCATAAATGATTATTCTAAATACACCAAAGTTTTTTTTTTTTACTAATAGATAAGGATGAAGTATGTGATGCATTTATCAAATATAAGAGAAATTGAAAACCAATTAAGCAAGAAGATAAAAAGAGATAAGATTAAACAAAGGAAAAGAGTATAGTTCTTAATTATCAAATTTTGGTGAAAGAGGAAATTATCTATGAGGTCTCTCCTTTTTACTCATCAAAGTCAAATAAAGTAACAAAAGAAAAAACAAGACATTGAACAAAATGATGAATGTCATATGTGTTAGTTCTAGGGTACTTAATAACTTATAGGGAGAGACAATACTTTTTGCATGTTACTTATAAGATTAAATTTCATATAAGAAAATAGGTAAAACTCTATATGAATTGTGGAAAGGGTATTCTTGAAATCTATGTTATTTAAAGTGTGGTGGTTTCTCATTAAAGTATTTTTGCATGAACCAAAGAAGAGGAAAATAGGTTCTAAATCCTCTAATTGCATATTTATTTGTTATGCAGATCTAAGTATTATTTTTCATTTTCTTGTTATTAAAAATGATATTCTTAACGCTAATATCATCATTAAGACAAAAAAATGTCAAATTTTTTGAGTATATATATTTTTATGAAAAAGGAATTAGTATTATAATATATTTTTATAGTTAAGCTAAAAAGAGATTTTTGAGTCAGAATTAAGGAGGAGTAAGTGATAAAAAATTGAAAAGACATTTGACGATGAATTTTACACTTTAGCAGTGAATAATCATTCTTT
This sequence comes from Rhizophora apiculata, assembly GCA_037832385.1. Taxonomy (NCBI): domain Eukaryota; kingdom Viridiplantae; phylum Streptophyta; class Magnoliopsida; order Malpighiales; family Rhizophoraceae; genus Rhizophora; species Rhizophora apiculata. The sequence goes on from CM075427.1 coordinate 3,983,261, forward strand.
AACTTATTCTAAAGTAATATCTTTTAGTAATTCTAATATATGGATAAAAACCATATAAAGAGATAGATTTTTTGAATCATAATGGTAAATAAAAACTAATGGATTTACTCATAAGAGCCAAACCCATAAGTTGTAAATAAATCTTTAGGAAAACAAATATAAACTAGATAGATCCATCAACAGGTACAAGGTATGACTTATTGTAAAAAGATATACTTAAAAGAAAAATATTAATTGCTTTGATACTTTTACTTTTGTTGCTAGAATTAAATTCATTAGAGTCTTGATTGCATTAAGATCTATTTATAATTTCTTTATTCATCAAGTGGTTATTAAAATTAAATTTATAAATGGTGTTCTTAATGAAAAGATTTTTGTGTCATAACCTAAAGGTTATGTATAACTAGATGGAAAGAAAAAAGATTTATAAAGTTGTTAAATCTCTATATGAGTTGGAACAAACACCTAAACATTGACATAAAAAGTTTGATAATATAATGATTTCTAATAGTTTTTCAATTGTTGGTGTTGACACATGTAGTTATATAAAAATTGAAAATAATACTTAAGTTATTATATATTTATCTGTTAATGACATGCTTATTTTAGTTTTAATATGAAATCGATAGTCATTATAAAGTCAGTGCTTGTGTCACATTTTGATACGAAAGATGTAGGAGAAGCAAATTTTATTTTAGGAGTGAAGATTTGTAGAACTTTTAATGATATATTTCAATCACAAGAGTATCGTATAATGAAACTTCTTAAAAAATATAAACATTTTTATATGAAACTAATTTCAAATTCTTTTGATGTAAATGTACATTTGCTAAAATACAATGGTAATTTTGGATTTCAATTTAAGTATACTCAAATCATTGGTAATTTGATGCATCTAATGAATTTTACACATCTTAATATTGTATATGTTGTATGTAGACTAAGCAATCATACACATAATGCAACCCATAACATTAGAATGTTTTAATAAGAATTTTGAGATATTTAAAAGGTATCATGAAATATAATATATTTTATAATGGATTTCTTATTGCATTAAACGGGTATAGTGATACTAACTGGACCTTTGATTTAAATGAGATAAAATTCAAAAATGGTTATGTTTTCACCTTTGGAAGTAACATAGAGGCTTGAAAGTCTTCCAAGTAAATAATTATTGCTTAGTTCACTATGAAATCCAAGTTTATAACCTTAGAAATGGCTAATGTGGAGGCCAATTGGCTAAGGAATTTCCATTATGGGTGAAACTAATATCATTGGTGTTGATGCATTGTGACAACTTAGCCACCATTACTTATGTAAAAAGCAAGTCATATAATGGAAAAAGTAAACATATTGATTTAAAATACAAATTAGTAAAATGATTGCCGAACAATGAAATAATATCAATTGAGTTTGTAAGATCCAAGATGAATCCTCTAAGTAAGCCATTAGATAGAAAGTTAGTAGAAATTATATTAAGGGAAATGAGATTAATATCTATAAAGTATGGTTAAGTGTGATGGAAACCATTATGTGATAAGAGATCCTTTGAAGTAAGTTCATATGGGTAATAAAAAGTGACTAATTGACCTTATTTGTATTATTAAAATTATAAAGTCCCTTTTTATAGTGCAAATAATGCAATAATTTCAATATTGGAGTTTGAATTATACTTTTAATGAATTTTATAATCCTTTATAGGTGGTTTGTAACTAGAATGCAATCTTAATATATTAAACTATATGAAAGTGAAGTGAGACCACTCTTATGAGACTTTAAGAGAAATCTTTAGAGCTTTCATGAAAATAAATTAGGCAAGTGTAAGGCCTTACAACATTAAATTGTGTCAAACGATATAATTTCAGAGAATATAACATAGAGGCAAGCTCATTATTCTTTATAAAGAAATTATGGTTCATAGGAATTTTTTAATTTCACCATCCTTTTGAATATCAAAAGTTATGCATCTTAATTTTTAATTCATAACCTAAAAGGCATTAAAGATTATATTTTATATACTTATTAGTTAATCAAACAAAATTCTACCTTTTAAAATATGTAAAGGAATGTTAAAAAAAAAAAAAAAAACAAGTATATTTTAAATGGCATGTATTTACTTGATATAATCATCAATTTAAACATTACATGAGCTTTATGCTAGTGTTTCACTGAATATGAAGTGATCTAATTGTTATGGGCAATAACACCTTGTTGATGATAAATATGCACAAAAGCTTTTGTTCATGAGTTCCTTATTGTATACTAAACGACAACTCTTTGGTTGATGTTATGACAAACTTTGTTTGACTATGATTAATGTGGTTTTCTAGTTGATACAAAAGTTCAATAAAGGGACTTAATTTTTGATACATTTAATGAGTAATGACAAGATTGCAAGGATTGAGAAGGATATTTGGCGAAGCATATGTTGTCATACTTTTTATACCTAGATCATCTAGATTTCAAGATAAAAATGACAATAGGCTTCCCAAATCTATTTGTTTAGAATTTAAATAAGTTCATAAAGTTCCCTTTATCTTGTAATTGGTATTAGTATTAGGCTTTACTTTTAAATGTCATTACAATTTAATTACCATTAATTATGACTATGATCAAGCAAAATTGCCTTTCATTATTGATAAGTTCACCAAAGGCCTTTTATTCACTTTTCCTAACTATACATAAAAATAATGTATGATAAAAAATATTAATGTAAATATTTATATCATTTTTATTGTTATTTAAAAGTAAAGTTGTTTAGGAATTTTGAAAGAATATTTTCAAAGGGCGTTAGGAGTAGATTGGGTAAGATTAGAGCAAATATTAAATTATTATTTTGATGCATGATTGATTATGCACCATGCATTGTTTTAGAGTAATATTGAAATGTGAAATTACGATAAAGATTACTTTAATGTAAGGAAAAAAATTATAAAAATCCTAACAAGAATGCCGTTGTAATATTATAATCTACATATTATAATTTTTGTTTTTAAATTTAGTTAATAAAAAAAAACTTTAATTATTATAATAACTTTATATCAAATTTACATTACATAAATTAATAATAAAAGTCAAAATATGAAAGACATATCATTAAATTTTATTAGAAAATTTTATAAAATTATAATATGAGATTAGAAAGAATGTGAAATTACAAAAATTTTGACATAGTGATGTTCTTGCACTTTCCAAACGTCATATTATTAGTTGTACTATAAAGATTATGAGATTCTTACAACTCCAAATACCCCCTTATATCAGTGTAATTTGAGATTACGAAAAGTATAGGGCCTTTATAGTTGTGAATTGGGTTAATTGGGGCTTAATCTTGCTTGAGTCTGACTAGGCTTTATATTTGGGTGTAGCTATGTTTTTGCTAGGGCTTTAATCTATTAGGTTGAATTATGCCTAGGTTTTGGGTCTAGTCAAGTGGGTTTAAAGCTTAGCCCACTTCCTTGGGTCAATTTCCATTGCCTTTCTTCTCCTCTTAGACTAAGCTATGCCTTTGAAGGTTTTAGGTTGCTCTTAGATCTTAAGTCTAGAGTTTTAATATTTAAAAAAAAAAAAAGCCTATGATTTATGAGAAGAGAGAAGACTATTTTGTTGTATGATTTATAATTCAATAGATTTTAACAAACAAAAAGTAAAAGAGCTTATACGGTGAATTTTCCAAAGCGAACCATCAAAATATGGCAATTCAAGTGATTTGAGCAGTTCTAACTCTCCATAGACAACAAGAGGAGCTTATGTAATATTGTATAATTGTGAGAAAAATAATAATGCTTTACCTAATTGAGTTGTTTATTTATTTACAAAGTCTAGTAAAGATGGGCTTAATCTTGAGCCTAAACTTGTTTATAAGGTTTTGGATTTTGGGAGGAGAAAAAATGAAATCAACTTTTAATATCTTCCATGGCTTTAAAAGGAGTATAAATATAAAATTCAAATTAGTTTAAATGAAGAAATTTTCTATTTTCTCATAAAAAGTGTAAGTTTAAGAGTTAATAAAGACACTTTGTTGTTATTTTTTTTTTTTTTTTACCTCTAAGTTTCAAAGTCCTTGGAAGTCTAAAGGTTTGGAAGTTTTATGATCATTTGATATGAATTACCTTCTATATAAAAGAGTGATAAATATATATATATATATATATATGTATGTTGTGCTCAAAATCACAATTATTAACACATTTCAATACCACATATATGTTTTTTTTTTCTTTTTTTCACGTTATTTTTTTTTTTCCTTCAACAACCTTATTTTGGACCTTATTCTTGTCATTCACTCTTTCAATTGTTTTTAAGATAGATATCTAGTGTTAGAAAGACAAATAAAAGAGTATGAGTTGGTGTTACTGTCAATAAATTTGTTAAATCCTTTAGTAGTATAGTGATGAATTTCTATGCCTACCTTCTATTGAATGTGAGCAAAGGAAATAACCACTACCATTGTTCATAGTTGGTGAGTTTTGACTTCATATCGAATATTAAGAATAAACCCTTTAATGAATGTTTCCACCAATTGCCTTTTTGACCAATCTTTAGTTTGATTGGCAAGTTGTTTGAATTGACTTTAATATTTTAGAATGTCAAATATTTAATGAATTTTTATGAGCTTTGCATCAACATTATAGTATTTTGAAGGCCCAAAGTGCATAAAGAGGCTTTTGGTGAATTTAACTCAAGTTGGAACTCTAACACATGTTTCAAACCAATTATACCATTGGATTGCATTACCTTCTAATTGAATAAGAGCATTTTCAACTTTAAAGTTTTTTATTGTATGATGAAACAAAAATATTTTTTAGCTTAAGAAATCTAACTTATAGGGTCACTCTTGTCTCAACGAGAAAAGTCCATCCTTAAGTGTGGTTGTGTATAATCATGATTGGTGCCTCCATAAGACTCTATTAATTCTCTTTGTTTGTTAATAGGTCTAAAAGTATTATTTTTTAACTAATTTTATGCTACATAAAGAACAATTTGTTCGAACTTCTCAAAGAACTCTTATATAAAAGATAATGATTTTTCAATTTAGGATATTCTAACATCAAAATTAAATGAATTGTGTGAAAATATATTGTAAGACTACAAATCAATGGTGTCTAGATTATTCTTTTGCTATTAAGTAAGGGGCATAATTTTTTTTATTTTTGGTATGAAATTCCTATGAACATCACTTTGATACCAAATGATGAAGAATTATGTTTTGGGAATTAAAGATTCAAAATAAAGATTAGGAATTAAGGATTAAAAATAAAAAATTTATGAAAATAAAATGATAAGATTGATCTCTTTAAGGGGATATACCTTTCATAATTGCTTTAAAAGGGTTGCCTCTTAAGAAAGTAAAAGTTTTGTTAAATATTATTGATTATTTTTCTTAAAAAACTAAAAGGTATTACAAATATATAGACATAACATCTTATTGTTATGGAAGTAATTACGCTTATTAAATTCAAAATAATAAAAGATAAATATTAAATAAAATATTTAATAATAATAATTTCTTAATTTAGAGGATCTTGTTAGATGCAAAGGTAATTATAATAGTAGAAATAGGGAATGTTGACTCCGGTAACCTCGCAAGCTTGCAAGACAATAAATCCCTAGAGGATTTTGATGGTGTATCTATTGATAGAGACCTCAATCATGTCTTTTGGATTGTGGAAGTAGACTTGGACTCCACCATCAAGTCTCGAAGGTTTAGGGTTAAGGTTAGGAGAAAGGAAATAAGAAAGTTTGGATTTGAAAGAGAGAACATTGAAACTAAAGAGAGAAAGAAATTGTAAATCTATCCATTCTCCTTATTTAACTTCCATTTAGTGGTAATTATACTAGTAGCTAACTCAACAAAATGTATTGGTTACTTAATATCTAAAATGCATCATTTAATGTCATGGGCCTAACACTTATATTGGACATTTATAGAGAGTTCCACCATAGTATAACAATAAAAGAAAAAGAAATTAGCCTAGAATCAAAAAAGAATTCAATGAAATTTCATTATTTCTAATAAGTGTCCCTAATGAGAGTAGTCTTGTCCTTAAGGCTAGAAGAAGGGAAACTATGAAGAGATGAAACTCCAATCTTTCCACATGACATCTTCTGGAGTTAGGTTGGACGATTGAATCAATGCTTGGACTACTACTTTATTTTACTTCTTCTTCAACCATTTACCTAACACAGCCACAGGTTCTACTAAAGACTACCCAGCTTGGTTTATGAAGGGCAATTAAGACATATAATGACTTGGCCTGCCCATTGACTTCTTCAGCAAAGAGACATGAAAAATGCAATGAATGGTAAAGCCTGCAAACAACTAAAGTTTATAAGCCACTTGCCTAATCTTCTCCAAAATTTAAAAAGACCCATAATATTTGGTAGCAAGCTTCAGATTCTTCTTGATGGCTATTGAAGTTTGTTTATATATTTGTAGTTTTAGGTACACCCATTCTCCTACTACAAATCATCCATTAGACTTTCTCTTATCAACATAGTGTTTTAAGTCCTAACCAATAAAAGAATTGTTATAACTTAGCACAAGTTATCTTAATGCCTGAATGACCTCCAATGGTAAAAGTATGGAATTACTTCAACATTTGCACCTTAAAACGCTTATGTGAATCATTATATATCCTGCCTTTATGCTTAATCACCCCATTTTTTAGGGAAAAAGGTGGCCTTACCTCTAGAGAAAAAGTTAAAATTGGGATCAACTTTGTAGCTAGACTATCCTTAATATAGCTATCAATGACCTCATTAAGCCACTGAGGCACTTGAGTGGTTGAGGTACAACAATCAACAATCTTTAGTTAAACTTCATCAGCTTTTATGGCCTCACCTCTTCTTAAAAGACCATTTGTTGCGTTATTCTCCACCCTTTTCTTATATTGTATACTTTTGCTAAGGTATGTTATAGGCATATGGTCCTGCATTAACACAGCTCAAATGCCATTTTGATAGACATCTACTTTTAGAGTAAAAGACTCTGAGAAATTTGGCATGGCAAGCAATGGGGCAATTACCATGGATTGCTTCAATTGTTTGAAAGACTCATCCACCACTTTGCTCCATTCAAACCCATTCTTTTTAAGTAAGTTAGTTAAAGGCTTACTAATCAGTTTGTAGCCTTTAATAAACCTCATATAATATCCTATGAGGCCTAGAAAACCCCTTAACTCCCTTAAGGTCTTGGGCACTGGCTAGTCTATCATAGCTTCCACTTTCTTGGGGTTAGTTGCTACCTCATTACCTGAGATTATATGACCTAAATACTTTACTTGTTTTTGGCTAAAGGAACTCTTAGACTTCTTCACACATAGCTAATGCTCTCTAAGAACATGTAAAGCTTGAGACAAATGACTAACATGATCTGACATGGTGACACTATAGATTAAGATGTCATCAAAAAAAACTAGCACAAATTCCTCTAATAAGGTCCATACACCTGATTCATAAGTGCCTAGAAAGTTATTGGTACATTAGTCAACCCAAAGGGCATCACTTTAAACTCATATTACCCTTAATGAGTCCTAAATGTAGTCTTTGGAATGTTATCCACCTTCATGTGGATATAATGATAGCTCGACTTAAGGTCAATCTTTGAAAAAACAATAACACCATGGAGTTCATCCAATAAGTCATCTATAATACGTATAGAGAACTTATCCTTGATTGTAAGGAAATTCAAATGCTTGTAATCAGTGTAGAATCACTAAGTGCCATCATTTTTCTTAACTAACAAGATTAAGGAGGCAAAAGGGCTAATGTTAAGTTGAATGATGGAAGCTACCAATATTTTAGCCATCAACCTTTCTATTTCAACCTTTTGATAATGAGGATATTAGTATAACCTCAAATTTACTAGCTGAGCCCCCTGTTTCAAAGGAATAGCATGGTCATGTGTCCTTACAGAGGTATTCTTGAAGGTTTTGGAAAGACATCCATGTATTACTCTAAAAAAAGCTAATGACTCTTTAGGGGTTCCACTAGTGGAATCTTGTGTTACCATGGTACAAAAATGAACTTGCATTACTTGCCCTTTCTTCTTGACTAAGTTTTCTAGTTGTACCCTAATTATTACCTTGAGGATAGTACCCTTCCCATAAAAAGTGCCTAATAATGCAATGGTCTTACCTTTCTTAATAAAGGATAATTTTCAATTCTTGAAATCTAGTAGTATTAGGTTGTATTGCCTCAACCAATCAATCCATAGTATCATATATAGGGGTCTTAGGTTCATAATCCTTAAATCATTCTTGAAGGCTTGCCCTTGCATCTTCCTTTCAAAATTCCTAATCTTTTCCTTACTAATGACCCTAAACCCATCACCTATAGTAATCAGTAAGGGGTGAATGGGGACTATAAGACATAACAAATCCTTGACTAAGTCAACATTTAAAAAACAATGAGTGCTACCGGAGTCATCAAGATTTTAAGGGTCTTATTACCTACTTATCCCTTCAGCTAAATGGTATTAAATCTCTTAGATCTTGTCATGACATATATGAATAGACTACCTTATGCTCTTGCTAATTCTCCTGTGTCCATGTCATAAAATTCCTTGCCAAGTTCCTCATCAACTTCCCAATCTCTGACTACTACCTCTTTTTCCATGGCGTGGAGATTTGTTTTTTTGGCACGTTGATGCCCTAGGTAGTATTGATCTCCACATCTTTAACATTGGCCTAGCTTTTTAACCCCCTCAATGGACCCTCTTGAGTCCATTGGGACTGTGGTAGTGAGTGGACCCTTACTACCTAGCCTAAAATTCCTCATTGCTTCTCTCATACCCATACCTTCACTCATGCTAAGAGACTTTTTCTCACACCTCTAATTATTTCCTTTGCTACTAGAAGTTGGATTGTTCCTTATACCTCTTGAAATTCCCTAAGCTGAGTCCTTAGACTAAGGTTTGCTTGATCTTCCTAAACTAACAACAACTTTCTTTATAACCTAGACAACTTGTACAAGTGACTCAGTGACCTTGGCTCCCATATCTTCATCACTGCTTTAATAGAATCGTTCAACCCATTGATATAGCTTGACATAAAATAATTCTTTATTAGGTGTGGACTAACACTCTTCATAAGTGCTTTCAACTCCTTAAACCTTTCCTGGTACTCTCTTAAGGCACCGGTTTGAGATAATTTATTAAATTCTTGAACCACATCAAAAAATTTGCTATGCCCAACCACAAATAGAGGCCACTAAAGAACTTATCTTAGGTGACTTCCTCCTGATCCACCAACCATCCCTCAAACCATAACTTAGCCTATTTTCCTAAGTACATGGCCATCAACTCCACCATACTTCTTATGATTATATTACAAATTTGAAAGTATTGGTTGTATTTCCTGATCCATTCCCTAGGGGTTGGTCCTTTTAAAATAGGGAAGGGTGACTTTTAGGCTCTAATCTATAAGGCCTTCCCTTACAACCATCCTCTCTCCCTAAGAATGACCCACCCTTTCATGAAAATACTTAGGTAAAGGCAAGATTCCGGTATGATCCTTGGCCATTGAGGTATGTTTAACTAACACTAACTCATAAGTATAGGGTTTGGACTAAGGAACTTACCTTGTTCCAATAAATCCATGAAATCCTAGTTGAGTTGTTCCACCTTTTACTTTAAAACTACGTTGTCTTCTCATATGGCTGCATGATCATCTCAAATGGAGATACATTGTTCCTCTAGTATTTTGTAGACTTCCTCTTTCTTTGTTGCCATGGCTGAACAATTAGCCATTACTTCCTTTGTCTTTCTAGCCAGCTTCAAAGCCTCACAAGTGACTCAGAATCGAGCGCTTTAATACCACCTTGTTAGGTCTTGAAGATTTAGGGTTAGGGTTAAGAGAAAGGAAAGAAGAAAGTTGGGATTTAAAGAGAGAATGTTGAAACTAGAGAGAGAAAAAAATTGTAAATATATCCATCTTCTTTATTTCACTTCTATCTAATGATAATTATATTAGTAACTAACTTAACAAAATATATTAATTACTCAAAATATCTAAAATACACTGTTTAATATTTGACCCTATACTCATATTAAATATTTACAGAGAGTTTCAAAACAATATAGCAAAAAGAAATCAGCCTAAAATTAGAAAAGAATTTAATCAAATTTCGCCATTCTTAACATCCACCCAGGAGTGTCCGTGGCGGCAGGACATCTAGAGGGGGTTCGGCAGCTGCTGCTGCAGCTATGGGAGACTGGAGATCAGACTTTGTGAAAATGGATCGCAAGAGCTGGTGGTGATTCTGAGGGTTGCTGTTGGGTCCTCTTCTCAGTACCCTTGTTCCCAATAATCCTATTCCCATTTTCTCACCTCTTTTATATATATATATATATATATATATATATATATAAATTAGTGTCTTTTTTTATTTTTAGTAGACAATCGATTAAAATTGTAAAAATTAAATTATATTATCAAAAATTAAATTATAATTTAATTTAACTTATTGTAAAAATTATTTAATTTAAAAATTAATGATTAACTAATTAGTTAAATTATAAACTGTGATCTAATTATATTTTTTTAATTTGATTAATTTTAAAATTTTATAAAAAATTTAAATATATATATATTTTTTATAATTTAATTTTTTAAAAATAAAAATTATTTGTATATTTAATATTAAATATTAATTTAATTTTAATTAAAATAATTAAATTTTAAATCTTTAAATTTTTTTAATTTAACAATCAATACAATCGTTAAAATTAAAACCTTGACACTGACTGACTATGGCTATGAAATTGAATCCTTCTGCTGCTTCTCTCAGCTGCGAAAGCACGGAGAGTGGAGAGACTGACCTCATCACAGAAAGTCAAAAGCATAGCTCATAAGACTTTAACAAACCTGGGCTGGGACGGGCTGGGCCAAGCCACGCCAGCAATATCCTGTCCGAGTAACTTGTCCGGTTACCAATATCCAAAACTGTATAACGTAGGCCTAAACTTACAGATGCTGGACAATCTTAACTTTCTTGGTTATTGGTAGCGTCTAGGACACGGGAAATTCAGTGCTAGGCTTAAGATTAGACCTACAAATATTCTTTCTGACTCTTAAGCTGAAAAGAATTGCGCATGCACACACAGAAGATTAATAACCGTCACACGAAGGCCTTTTATGTCAAGTATTCAGAAAGGCAGAACAAGCACTAAAAGAATGCTACAACACCTGTTGTTTACAGCAGTATTAAATTAGATTTTAATACTTTGGTCGTTTCAATTATTATAATTCTAAGGTATATTTTTTGATACATTACCTTTTGCTTCTTTCGGTCATGTGGGCATTGCTCTAATCTGTTTGACCTATTAAAATGCCCGAACCAAGATTAATAAATAACGATACAGCACAAGCATCCATCATTTGTAAAGCATTTAAGGTTCTAATGACATCGGCTGCCTACAACAATAATGCTGTCTACAACAATAATGCCATCCCTGAAAGTATTCCATGTTCAGATAATTGTGTATTCATAAATCTAGCCCAGCGTCAACGTGTCAGTCCTGCTTCAAGGTCTTTGTTAAGAAGGCTCTTGTAAGCACAATGGCAAGGTATGCCAAGAGCGTGACAGCAATACCCGCTAATAGAACAAGACGATCAAAAGCAGCATCCTGTAAGGTATAGACCCGAAGCCCAATTGCATCCCAGTTGCTTTCTGTCCAAACAGGATCAACCATTCCCCATCTGATCAGATGCATTCGATGGCAGAAGATTCCAGGTTCCAGATTCAAATTTCAATCTGGTTGAGTATGCTGGTACATATCTGTAATGATCACTAATATTGCATTTAGCTGAAAACAGAAACAGCTGAAAATTTCAATTTTATGATAACATGCTCAGTTTAAATGGTATTTCATATTGTCATTTGGCCAATAGTGTTGTCATTCAAAGTTGAGCCATTTGGCAGTTGTCTATGTATTAGGATTTAGGCACAGTATGCATAAGATGCTACAAATGAGGGCAGAAAAAGGTCGCCTATAAGAGCACGTGTTAGAAATGCATGCATATATGAGCAAACAAATGTAAAGTGCCTAAGCTATATATATAACACGGTAGATGATAACACTTTGCCAAGTCATCTCCATGCATGCAGTTTTCCCTTTGTATACAGTTACAGAATAGTCATTCTCGATCTGGTATCAGTTTGCAGCAAGATCTAACATAGATATTGAGGCAGAATATGACCAAACTATAAGAGAAAACAAATTGAAGGAAGCAAGAAGAAAAACTTAATTTCTAAAACTGAAATAAATGCAGGATAGGGTTTCAAATTCCATAAATAGAAGTCACTTTTACTCAGTGTTCGGTTTAATGCACCTACTACTGTGACTTGCTTGATACAGGATTCACATGTGCATCCCAGGGGAAGGTAACATGGTTCAACCCAGCAAGTTGCCCAGCAATATCCTTGAATCTAAATAAACATGCTCATAAACAGTATGCCTACACAAAATATTTGAAATTACCAGCAAGTCAGATTACCTGGTTATAGAACTAACACAAAATCCCTTGTCATTTGTTTCTGCCTTGATGCACACTCCGCCTTTGTTGCTGCAATCTTCTGAGCAATTGCTGATACCTTCTTTACGACTTGAAGTTTTATCAGCAAGAAAGTTCCACAGGAACCTGGAAACATCACTGACAGATCCAGGATGTGGAGAAGATGAAGGTTCCCCAACAATAACACCAACATAATGACTTGGGCACATAGCTCTTGGGGATATGTACTTCTTCACCAGCTCACAAGACAAGCCCGGCTCACAGCTCAAGAGACAACCCATGAGTTCTTCAACTAGAGAGGCATTTACATTGATAGCACTTAGGGACGAACTGCTAAGATTTTTGTTCCCACTTGCAAGGATGTAAAGGGTGCGAGCAACAAGAGAAGCTGCTGCAACTATGGCTGAAGCGTTTATATTTGCTGCATACAATATACCACTCCAGAGTGTTTGGCATTTGTTAAGAATCAAATAGCATTTTTTTACAATTTGGAGAGGATTCTAAGATGGTAGGAGAAGGCATCAACTTACACATATCGTCAAGGTGACTATCATAGAACTTGTTGGCAAAAGCAGTATCAAAGTCTTCCAATGTGATCCCAGAAGCAAAAGGATTCTGCTGGGAGAAATGAAGCTACAGTAACATTATATAGATTCCAGTGATACCAACTATTTTATAGAACAATCAATTATTACAAAGAAATTGTAATCCAATCACAATTGCTAACAGTAAAGAGTTAATTCATATAACATCTGGAAACCAAAGGCCTGTTCACTTGATAAGTTGGGGAACAGACACCTAAATGCCCTTTAGGGACATTTTCTAACAATTTTAAAATCCTTATCATAAAATTTGTTCATTGGATTGACTGGAAGGTTTGTGGATATCATTATCATAGTAGAACCACCTAAAGCATGGGGTTCATGACCACTCTTTCTGAATATTGGCCACTTGATGGAAATCTTTTGAATATGCAGCAATGCAAAGGGCAGAAATGGCAACAGTCTCAGAGTACAACTCCTTTTGGATTAGTTTAAAGAACATGGCAGTACCTCTCCTTACTGTTCTAATTGTTATATAAGTTATATAAACTACAATATATTTATAAAAATATATTTATGAATTAAATATAAATTGTTCCATCGATATGGAAAGCCAATTACATATTTTGTTTCATCAAAGAAGAAAGAACAACCGCCCACAGAAGAGATTGTAAGAAAGGGATCAATAATACAAAAAGTCTCCATCCTTCTGGAAAATACAAAATGTTTTTATTCTTTTGGCCCTAATTGATGTAACCATGAAGTTATACTACAGCACATCATCAACATAAAATTAACAGTTTCAAGTGGGCCACTAATTACCTTCCTCAGAAATGCCATCAAGGACGCTGGGGGAATCCCTGGATTTGAAGTGCTTGCTGATGAAACTATTATATTTTCAGATTCTAGTGAATCTTGAGCATGTTGCAAGGCATTCAATGCATCACTAGTAGCAGATGAGGCCTGCATTAGCAAAAGCTAGAATTAGGCAATCTATGAACCCCCTACCCTGAGGATGGCCTCAAAAATCAAGCACATATATGCTTTGAAGGCAGCCATATAATGAAAAATAAAAATCAAGAATATAAGACCTTAACAAAAACAAAATAAGTATTTCAGTTGTAGGAACAAAGCTACTACAAATACTAATTCACAAGAAGTAACCATCATCAACAACTCCATTCTCTCTCTAGTTAGAAAATTGGCAGATTAAAATTTTGCTGAAAACATCTATAACAAAGTAGCAATCGACAACATCAAAAAGTAACCACTACCACTTCCAATATCCAGCAAAAAGAATGCCACCAAAATTTAAAACCTCACTCACCAAAAACAAACACTACTACCTTGGTTGTTATCTTTACCTTCTCCACATATAGCATAATATAGCAATAAAGCATACAGCAAACATGTAAGGGCCAATCATTTCACATGCATTGCATAAATGATGAAACTTCAATTACAAAATAAAAACAGAAGTTTTACAAATGAAATACAAGCTCAGAGAGGAAAGAGTTCACACCCCTGCTGCATGAGCAAAAAAGGTTTTATTCCCTTGACTGAAGCCCTTCCCAACAGATCCTATCTCGATGACCTAAGAACATCAATTAGAAAACCAATTATTAGCTTCTACAGACACCAAGCCAGAGACTAAAAGTGACTAGTGAATTAACTAATAGTGACACAGAACATAACCAAATGCCAATTTTCTTTGAAATTAAAGCATACATATTATGGTACAGAATACCACCATACCAGTTTACTCAATCTCTTTGCAATTGTGATTTAAATCTTTGCTATCTTGGATACAAGTGCTGTTAATATGTAACAGTCTAACTGAAAAAACCCCTTGACATCATAGGATATCAAATCTGTTGCTTAAATAAGCATGAAGAGTGAAAGAATACCGTATCAATTGATGAGCCATTAAGCCCACCGACAGCATCTGACTGCAAATCGAGTTCAAGTAAAAATCTCCTGCTACCAAGGTAGCCCCATGCCTCACCAGTAAAAACTGAAAAGACAAGCTGCATGAAATCATGAAACTATCAGTGAAGTATTCTTGAAGAGTACTGGCGGCAGAATAAGCCAGCAAAATTAAAGAAGGCATAAAGTACTATAATCAATATGGGAAAGAAAAAAAAGAAAGGCAAACCCTCCCTCTGTTTTATGAATTATTTGAACCTTATTTAAAATGAATTTTAGCAGCACAGATAAGTCCAATCACACCAAATAGTTACCGGTAGAACAACTGTATTAGCAGATGTTAATTAGTGGCATTAAATTAATCAACTGCCACTGTTGGAAAGATACCATGTTAGGGAGGTTTGTACAATATTTTGTACAAATGGGATATGAAGGGAATGAACAAGAGATGACATGAATTAGACATCTTGAATGACATCATCCCCAGATTAGATGGGAGATAGGCGGCAAAAGTGAGTGGATAACAAAAATCAAGAATAGGAATGACAGACCATTATTGTTCCTACTTGGTTATTTTTGATATCCATGTAAACACTGAGAAGTAGGCAACAGAGTGAAAAATTTCATCCAACTAATGACAATAAGAAGAGTGCACATTTTCCTGAAAACTCAATAAGATAAAGGCTATGACATCATAAAACTGACAACTTGACTCCCTTCCAAATATAGCTTACAACGTAATTTATCATGGGCATCTCCTGTCCTTCTCATGCCAAAATTGTTGTACTCCAAACCACATGGTTATGACACAAACGAAGGAAAGGGACAACCTTAGGGGAGTTGATGCAAAATTCTTAACCTAATATCATGAGTTTCTTAATTGCCCACTGATTAATGCCATTATAGGAATGTTTCCAAAACCTTCCTTCCCAAAAACTTTAGTGCTCAAACACCACTCAAACCATGAAAACAGAGCCCTGAAAAGGGAAAGGAGAAGTTGGTTCCTCTGGTTTAAAAGGAAGATTAATTTTCCCAGAACAGGGCCATCCAGCTTGACCCAGAAGTAATTTTTTATTGCTAATTGCAATATATGAACTAACATATCCTGCAAGAGATGATTAAAAGGACAAAAATTTCATGAAATTGTATAATGGTTCCAGGGATGTGTCAAAATGTAGCTTACTGAAATAAAATACAGATCATACAATGAGGAGACCTTCAAAAGATCAAATCTTACATATTAAGAAAACAAATTTCAAAAAAAGCACCAATCTTATGCACACCTGTTTACTGAGACCATCCAAACCATCCAAATAAGAGAGTGAATCAACTGCTGCTAAAAGTGATATCAGTCCCTAACAGTATTCCACAAACAATATTTGCTTTGCTTTAGAGCAGATGAAAGAAAATAAAGGCAACAAAGAAATAAAACAAATAGAATAATGAATCAAAGGCAACAAAAGACTTGAACTAACCGAAATAGGGGATTCTGCACCTAAGCTTTTGTCACGGAAAAATGAAGCTGAATCCATAGTTGCTACTGTTAATATTATGGGCTTTGATTGACTAGAGGATGAAAAATTTATTGGTGGGAGTGATGACCAAACACTGCCCTTAACAATTAAAAAGTAGAATTAAAAAATAAAAAAAATTAAGCCTAGGTTAAAGTAAAAAATAAAACAATTATTTTCCAGTAAAACATAATGACAACTTAGCACATCAGTGAACCAGTTTCCACAAAAATGTTGAGTGATCTTCACCAAGCGATGCAATTCATTTAGAACAACCACATAATAATAAACAACAATACTATAAAATGAGTTAAATCTTCCTCATCTTTCTTTCATCCTCCTGTATTCCATTAACACCAAAACATAAGTTAAAATATTCCATCTAGCTCAGAACAAATAATTCATGTGGCCAATGTAATTTCAAGATTTTGGTGTCCATGTACCATATGCATGGTTGCATTTGACTCGTCAACTTGCTTAATGGTCAAAAAAAACCAAGTTCAATCACATTGCATTCTAAAATTTTTAAGAAAATAATTTTTTTTTTCTTAAATGAAGAAGGGAAAAAAACAAACTGGAACAGTCCAATGAGATTTGACAAGCAATTGTCAGATCAAATTAAAAATAAAAAAGCATAGAGTAGCCCAATATTTATATTCAAGCAAAACAATTCATCCACCTTTGTGCAAAAGGACAAAATTTTTTATGCAACTATATGAGGTGCAAAAGTATACAAAACTTAGTTTCTAAATATTTAGATAATAAGCCAATATGTAGCATACCACACACCTTTTCATATAATAAAATGTAACAAACCAACTCTATATCAAGCATCACAAAAAGACGTGGGGTAACATAAGCCTTAGAGAGCATCACCAGCAGAATCAGGCCTTCTGGATATTTAATAAAACTTCAACATAAAGTCCATAAGCAAAAGAAATTAAGGAAAGCATTTACTAAAATACACTCTCTCATTTTTAATAACTCTCATTTCTTACCAACAACCAAGGATCCTTGAATTACACTATGACAAGTTTTATACATAGAAACAGATACATTCACATTATCAAAAAGTGAATTGGTGAACCCATAAGCCCAAATAATGCAATATACCATCACTGTTTTGGACTCAAGGAAAAACAATTCAACAATTCGCATGCTAGATGGATCATGAACCAAGTCAATGAACAGCAATAAAAGAGACGATGACCTCACCTGTACCCACCCAAAGGAAGGCAAGTCATTTCTCTCAAACAAGTTTCTGAATCCCGAGTCCCAGATTTTGTTGTCTAGCAAAAGCCAAACATGTTACAACTCATTATTAAGCCAATGATAATAAAATATCCATATCATTCCATCAAAGCAAGAAAAGATCACCACATTGCAGTAATACCTGCATCACAATGTCAAACTCAGCCACATCTGCAGTATAGCTATCCTTTTTCTTCTCACTTCTGGCAGCAGCCTACAAGACACATGAGCTAAATTTAGATTACATCACTAAAATTCAAGTAGATGAATGTGTGACTCTATCCCAGATACTTCATCAGATCCAACTAAATATTGGGTTTTTAATTGGTAGTCCCAAACCTTGGGTTAAGTGAGAAAGGTTACAGGAGGTTGGCAGACAGCATAAACTAGCCAAATCCCTTATCACATATAGATAAGGTCAACTTACAAATCTGTGATGAGGAATCGGAGAATGAGCGCTCCAGGTATAATAAAAAATCAAGGATATGGCAACATGAAAAATCATAAGTTTTACCTCCTGTGCGAACTGTGAGCTACTCTCAGACAGTAAGAAGACTGGAAAATTATAAGCTTTCCACATCAAGCCAGATCCCTGCAAAATTCAAAAGTGACAGTGCCTCACGTCATCAAGCAGACGTGGAAAAATGAAATTCCTACAATTTTACACTCACTGATGAGCATTTTGTTCAACAACTATTAGAGATAAACATGGATAACATTTCCTTCAGCCAACAGAGATAATGGAGCATAGTCAGTTCTATCAAATTTTGCACCCTGATCCTTTTTTTTTTTTTAAAATCCAAAGGAAAAATAGTGTTAATCTTCAATGGTTGGAAAAGAGACTGTGTGACGCATTTCCAAGAAAATGCAAACAAAGTTATTTTCCTAATCATAACATACTGATCAAAGAAGATATACCCCATAACTTAAAACTCTAAGGAACTCTAGTGATTATTTATTCAGAGCATACAGTGGGGTTCCATTCATAGTCAACGCTTTTATAAGGTGCAAATTTGGCTTCTGGGAACTTTTGAGCAGGAGAGAAACCTACAAAGAAGATAGAAGATCACCATGAGCAGTGCTCCCTGTAATGGCCCCAAATCTTAGCTTATTACCAAAATTTGATGAGAAGATGAAAATAAAAAAAAAAGCATTGGAAACTGCAATCACCTCTTAATTTGTTTCTGTCATCAATCCCTGATTTGACTAAAATGCCACCAACATTCTTGGCAAAACTTGAATCACTTGATATTCTGAAGCAGAAACAGATATCTGACATTAAAATTACAAAAGGATCAAGCCTTCTATAAACAAAGAAATCAAAACACATGTCAATAACAATAAACAAAACGCAACTGTTTAGAAGATGGTTCTTGTGAAACATCCCCAAGAACAGCAGACACCAAGGCAAGACAATTGCAGAATTTTGGCAAAATTATCAATATAGGGCATATAGCTATTTTGTAGACAGTATATTACAGTAATTAAAATAAACCATATCATATAAAGTAAAAGTCAAGTTTCTAGCAGTTCCATTGACACCCAGTGTTCCACACCTTTTTGCACATTGAAGAAAATTTTTTGATCATAAAAAATAGAGACATTACGGAAGTATGAAAAAGATGGGTGCCAAACACATGAAACTGCTTTCCTGTAAATTTTATACGTGAAGCTATGTTCCTGCTGGTTGATCCAATTAGATGCGCTTACACATTAAGCATTTAAGCTTAAACCTTAAACTCTATAACTGGAGAATAAAGGCTGTTCCATCACCTTTTGCTTTGAAAGAAATTCACCAAGTATCTTTTTTCCCAATCCAACCACCAATTAAGAAGACTATTGGAATCTTAGGTCTTCAAAAATGTATATTGTAGTAGTTATGTCAATTTGCAGCACAATAGCCAATAAGCAGAAATTTAGCTCAAGCTATATTCCCAAACCATTAATTTTAGATGCACAATACCCAAGCATCTTGGTCAATTACATGTTATCTCAGTAAAAGAATTTGTGCTATTAGTTCCCTGCAATAGTACTAGAAAACAAAATATGGTGAGTAAGTAAAACTGGAATATTCAATTGGTTGAAAAATTAGGCTTACTATAGACACTACCGAACCATACCAATTCCATGTGAACCCACTAGTCCCTAACCCCTCCCTTCCATGTGAATACAAGCTGCCATATCCTTATTTGCTTTTTCTTTCTTTGCATTATCCACTACCACCCTTTAACTGACCTAGTCCTTTCCTTATCTAAACATTGCTTTGGGCCTAAGATTGAATAGGTATGTATCCCCACACACACGCACACACACACACACACACACACACGCACGCACGCACGCACACGTACGCACACACGCATGCGGCACACACACACGCGCGCGCTCGCACACGCACGCACACACACACACACACACACACACACACACACGCACACGCACACGCACACACGCACACGTGACACCCCTCTCAAACCTAAGACCATGCATCCTCTTTCTTTCGTTTCATCTCAAACCTTTCATTCCACTATGCCATGCAATACAACAAGTGTTCTACAAAGCCATCTAGTTTCATATACAATGCTTGAACAAGACATCAAGGTTTAACAAATCATAAGCACAAAAGAAGGAAGTAAATTCAAGACTTGGAATTGATTGTGGAACTAGATTAATATTGGGTTAACTTTTTAAGGTAGCCAAGTAATATTCATTCTAAGTGTAGAAGTAGTTCTTGTGGACTATAATTGTTTGGGTGGAATGCTAAGAATACTAGATAGTTAGGACTATAAAGAAATCTTATAATGCACATAAACCATGTGTTATAGAAAGAAGGGACCCTGGCCATACATCCTTGTTTTCCCGTTTCCTTTCCCATGTCAACTTATTTCTTGATCAATTATGATGTATTGGAGTTAATATAGGGACTTTGGAGTCTACAACATCCACATTGGTGCCAACCTCTTGATTTAGTACTAGCTTGTGTAACCCTGACATGGTAGTGTGTTAGGATATCCTATTACCCAAATACTTAAATATTATGTTGTATGTATACGATATAAGTGAGGCCAATTCTAGAATCAAGATAACAAATTATAATGCAGTTAGTGATTTTTTATTCAACCATTTAGTAAACCTAGGTAGAGAGATTGGTTTATTGGAACTACCATGCTATTTAATATCAATCGATGTGTTCTTCTTCCTAACATCTTGGTTGCACTAGAATCCTAGTTATCACCTACATGATGTGACTACCTACATGTGCATACAATGATTATAATAGTGGTTTTATTATAAATCTATCCTAAGTATGACTACTACACCTATATCTAACCCACATGGGCATACTTAGATCAAGATGAGTTCTGAGGCACTCAGCCATCAAAAGACATGGTAATTGGTATGCACACTACTCCAGGTATAAGCTGGTCAACCCTGGCCAAGGATGCTAAAAATTTTAATGTGTTAAGGCGGCTCATAATGGTTGGTATATTGCATATGTAGTTTTTATTCTTATGTTATGTCAATTGCCCTAATCCTTCTATTATGTCTAATGTTTGGCATTTCTCTGAATTCAAAGAATGCTTCAAAACAAAATAATGGAAAAATAATATATTGTATGAATTGAAAAAAACTTTGTAGATATTGTGAACATGTACATGAGCTAGTTTGATATCTATAACTAATGTTTCAGGTATATTAGCCTCTCCCACACATTACACATTTCAGGTTTATCAGTCTAGTTGTGTCTCTCACCCCTTATCTTAATATTTTTTAGTTAAACAAACCTTGAGTTCCTAAAGCTGGATTAGGGCCTTCATAGACTTGCTAAGTGTACTCTCTTGTGGACATGTACTTTTATTGTTACTAAAAAATTTGCAAGTAAAATTATTGCCTTATGGACATATTTATATCCTTATTCGCCACTTGGATTCCAATTATATGACTGTGATTTGTGTCATAATTGTTTTTGCCTAATTTGTTATTTTGAATCTATTTTGGCTTGTATTTGGATTGAGCATCAAAATAATGCAAGCATTTTTCTTTTTTATGGAAAGAGATTACTGTATTACTGGTCTCTTGATCTTTTCCTATCTTAAGGCTTGCGGTAATCCTAGGGTTTGTCCTCTATCCAAGAAGTTGTGCTGATCATATCCACCATTATGGAGATATGACACAATGCTACATAGTTCACATGCCTAAGAACTCCACCAAAATTTATACTTTCATGATAACATTAAAAGATAAGCAGAAATACATACCTGTCCAAAACCTCTTGAAGTTCATCTAATGACACAAAAATTGCAGATGGACGAGCAAGCTCATGGGCCTTCCTGAATCGTACAATTGGAGCAACAACCTTGTCTCTTCCAGGATCTATGCAAATAAAGGAAAAAAAAATGTACAACAAATGATCATTTGTTAAAATGAAAGCTTCTATACAAAGTCAACAAAGTTAAACACTACAACATAAATAGGAAAGCCAGTGAAGAGTTACTTGCGCAACCAATTTCTCCAGAAAGATTAAGTAGGCGTACACAAGGATATCCATCAACCACCAAATACATTGATTTCTGGAGATCAGGAACTGACTCCATTGAGTTCGTTTGTCCTGAAAATTCATTGGATCAAGAATGAAAAGCAGATTTAAAACAATAAATTCAAAATGTACACAAAAAATGATTAAAACAATGTAATAAAATGAATAAGAAATTTAACATTTTCTGCTTTGAATAGGAAATTTAATGTGTTGCCCGAAGAAAAAGAAAAACAAAACCAGATGTGCAGAAATGAGTAATCTATTGTGTTCAGAAATCAGCTGTGGCTGTGCCTTTTGAGAAGCCAAACACATATAGAAGCATCTAATTTAAATGCAAACCCATGCATGGCATTATCATCAAAATTGGAGTTAGATTGCAGAGTTGATTTGGAAAAATATGGGCTTTTTGTCCAAAACAAACAATGGCATATATTCGAGTGAGTATTTCCAGAAGCCGTTGCAGAATCTTCCCCCCTGAACCACCCCCATTTACACAAAATATCAATCCCTTCCAGTGCGGTAGACTTCTATCTTACAAGGGCAGGACATAATATGATCAGATCAATAAAGATATCTCCAATAGCTGCAAAAGCAATGAACTGCTAACTAATAAGTAAGGATACCTCTATGACACCAGTAAAAAACTGTGAATATAACAAAGCACCTAATCCATATGCTTCATTATAAGATGTACACATGCATTGTAACAGCCATAAATTGTTTCGTGGTAGCACTACAGTGAACGCATTTCAAGAAACTACTCGCCCCCCAGCTGATTGCTAAGGCAATTTATTAAAAGGAATTTTAAAAAGGAAAGTTTCGGATTTCAATCTAAGACTGCACATCAACATGATAATATCTTCAAATAGACAACGGCAAGTCCGACGGAATCACTTGAGATTGCTCCAATTGAAAAAAAAAAAAAAAAAAATAATTCAATATAGCCATCATGTGTAATTTACATCCATAAAGAGTTCTATTCTAATTTTTTTTTTCCGCTCATGGGCTCGAATTACTTGAAAAAATTATATAAACAAAGATATTGCAGTGTGTAAAGCTGAAAAAAGAAGCGAGAGAAAGAGACTAACCAGAGAAAGAGAAACGGAAGCTAAGATTGAAAAACAACAGAAGAAGAAGAGAAGAGAGATTGGAGGCCATGGCCATTAATGGAATGCGTGATTTTCTAATCAAAACCGGAAACCCTAAGCCATAGCCATTGAACCTTCCTTCCTTCTCTGAAATGGCTCGCTGCTGGTGCTATGCGCTAGGATGAACTAACCGGTTGAGTTGACTCTCGCAAAACAGCGTCGTATTAAATACGGAGACGTTTTGAGCATCCAAATTGACTGTCGTGTTTTTATTTTTTTTTTCTAAACATCAAATTGACTTTAACTAATAAATTACTTTTTTTTTTTTTTCTACTTTTGATAAGATAAATTATGAATGCTTTTGGTGCAATGTTAAGGCATCGAAAAGAGGGTCTTGCACTATTTGAGATGGTAGTACTACAACGATTCAATGTATTTTTTTTTATATTAATTTAAATTTAAATCTCTTTATTAGTTTGTAACTCTCCAAATAAACATACTTATACGATGCGATTTATATTTTTGACCTCTCAAAAGGCTAACTCTTTTTTACTTTTTTTTTTTTGGGTCATGGAGCGGCAAAAGTGAGGTTAAACATTAAGAGAGGGTTAATCGGTAACCTCGCAGTACAATGCCCAAGTAATCGTGCTCTATTTATACTATATACCATATTATTCTTTTACTAATTTTACCTGACATAAAATTTTGTATCCTCAAATTCTAGTTTTATGCATAAAACTCCTGACCAAAATAAAACGAATAAAACTCCTCGAACACATTTTTCAATTCATTAGTACCAAAACTTCAAAACTTATTTATTGAGACCGCCAATCTTCTGCTACTAAATCACATGACTAATGAAAGAATATGGATATAAACATTTGCTTGAAAACAAAGACTAAATTACACGTTTGATGAAATACTAAAAATTTACTCTTACTTCCCTTTTGGGTATTAAATCCTTATTTTTGAGTTGCATCCCAGCTATAATGGTGACCCCCAATTTGATTGCGTTGGTAAGTAAATCACAAACTATCGATAATTTTTTACGCATTCACCAAAATTATCCCTACATTTCATTGAATTTTGTCCGTGTTTACAGGGAATACAAACAACAGACCATGCATAATTTTTCCCAGATTGGCCAACCACATTTCACTGTATTTAGGCAAGCTGTCGCGAAGATATTCCCAGAAGACTCCATTCCCGAATAGCGGAGAAAAAGCTTGAACACCCCCCCCCCCCCCAAAACATCAAAACTTGAAAACGCTACAAAATTTTACAAACCAAGTTCCAATTCAGCTCGTTTCAACACAGATGTTACCCTCTCAAAATATTGTGGCTCCTTCTCCATGATATCATCAAGTGTTCTTGACTCATGTTCAATTGCCTGTAAAGTAATATGATCACTAAGAATAATTGGTCAAAAATAAAATGTTAAATGCAGGATTCAAAGCATTAAATTTTATTTATTTTTTTAAAAAAAGAAGCTACATAATTTGTCAAGAAGCAGCTCCTACAACCTTGCTCCCAAAGCATTCCCCATTACATGTCTGTAATTAGCATGAAAATTTTGTGTGAAATCAGGCAACGTCAAAATGGGTTGGCAGGCAAGATCCAAACAACTTTGCAACGCACATGTGCACACAATGCAAAAGAGCAAGCAGTCCCATGTTTATAAACCAAATTATGATTTGTGTTATTACCTTGCAGACAAAATTGATATATAGCTGCACTAAAAAACATAATAAATATTGTTTGATGCCGGCAAAATGCAATAGAAGAAAAAAAAAAGGAAGAGCTTTCTCTGGCTCTCAACAAACTGCTTTTTTTTTTTTTTTTTTTGATCTGTGAAATGATTAGTAGCTATGGATGATTAAACAGGAGTTAATGGGACACCCAAGCCCTCAAAAGCACTTTGTTACCATCACACCCAGAATTCTTAATGAATACACTTTGTCTTAACGTGGAAAAATTAAAATAAATAAATAAATAAATAATGCAAATCAGCAATTGATCTTTGTAACAATGAAAAAATCCCACAACTTGGCAAGGCTGAATGCGCAGAACACAAGCAGGGTGAGCTTGAAAATAACATACAAATTGGCAAGGGTGAATATGCAAAAAAACAGTGTGGATGAGCTTCTACAAATTAATGCCAAATTTCCAACACAAGCATGCTATGGTTTCCAATACTAATGAAAGTCCCAACTATCTATAGAAGATTTTGGCAAAGGTACCTCATTAAATTTTAGAAGAACTAAGTTGGATGCAGATGCTGGTTTTTCCCTGTCCCACCTGAAAAGAAGATAAGAGCACAATCATCCATCTAGTACATGTTTATCACAAGGTGGCACAAATTCAAAAAGACAAATCTACACTAACATTTGCAAATGTATTATATACAAACAAATCTTATCGTATAGATATATGTGGCACCTAAAAATTCCTCCCGTTGTAGCAATGGGTCCAGAATGCATTTGAAAGGTCATCATTTGTTTGGCTGCATGTTGCATTTGTATGGTTTGTTTGCAAGACTTGATGGAAAGTACAATATTGGCAAAAGTACAACTACAATGATTGATTGGTATGACTGAGGATGATAAAAACATTATGCACAGAAGATAGAAGACCTTATTATACAAACTGGATGGTGACATAAACCAGGCTTTGGAGGTTTCCAATAAGGAAAAATTTCTGTCTAGTGCAACCATATCTGTTCTTTATTGTTAAGTGTTAGCAGCTTTTTCCAGGAAAAAAAGAAAAAAAAAAAGAGCTTAATTAGTATAAGCTGCAAAAAAATATATTGTGCCAGGTCCTCAGACAAGAAAAATTTTGATTGCTGAATGCTCACAGGAATTGAATATGAAACAACATATACCTCACAAGCATTAACTCATTAACAGATCGCCACATTCCACGTCCAACATCTTTTGCAGACTGTTCTCTAGCACTTCGTCCATGCCACAACTCTTTGGTAACATACACGACCTCCTCCACATCAACCTACAAGAAATGAAAGCTCGCAATTTCAAACACAGAAAAAAAAACGAAATTGGAGATAATTTAATCCCCAATGCTATTATCAAATCCAACAAGCAGCAGAACATACTTTTGATATGCCAGCTATTCATTCATGCTTTTTCCCCTCTTGGTTTTTTCTACCAAGTACAAGAAGTATGTTGAAATCAAATAACAGATATACATAAACATAAACCAGAGCACCATAGCATTTGATTGGGGGAGGAGTACATGAAGAAAATGAACACAAAAGCACTCAAAAGTGGTGACATCCAAACAAGAGAAACAATGAAAAAGCATTTAATTGAATGCCCTTTTTTCCATGTTCAGAGGCAAATATACACACCTGAACTTCTGAGGCTGTGCCATACAATGACTCCTCATGTTCAACAAGGCGCTGATGAATTATCCGGTAATGATCCAAATCTAAGTTTATCACTGGCTCTGTTTGAACTTGCAATCCTGCCAGTTGTGTCACTACATAGGAGGCCATGACTTGTCCAAATATTGCAGGAATGGTACCGAGAACAGGAATTATTCGCACCCTAAAGCCAGGTACAATCTAATTTCAAGGAAACAGGGTAGAATGTGAAAAGCAAAACCAGTAGACCTTTTGCATTTTTGCAAGGTGAAAATGTTCTTTTATACCATGCATATCATGTAAATTAGTAACATAAATTTTGAGAATGAAGTTTTATAATTTCTTTAAAGTGGTCATCAACATCCTGACCTGATAATCGGAAGGATTGTCCTCTGCATTTGGTCCTCCAAAGGGAAGCAGCTTAGCTTTAGGTTTTTCTAGAGAGAACACCACAGGGATACCACCATCAATACCATGATCTTTTCTTAGCCGGTGCCGCACCTGAAAGGTGGGAATCATAAGGAGCCATAGGTGATGCTATGAAGCTGATCAAATATAGCTACAAACACTTCTAACATTATCAGTTATGAAAATAATGGAGTCCCTACTACATAAGTGGTCATAACAACACACATGGATAGCATGGACAGAACAACAACAGCAAAAGATGGCAAACTCTGATGCCATCAGAATAGAGAATTTTCAGATTCCATAAAACCACACAATAATCTTACTCAGCAGAGGGGCACATAATAACCATATTGGTAAATGCAAAACCATCATCATAAGCATGGCTAAACCTGTCAATCTCATGAACATTGCAACAAAAATTAAAAGGAATGAAGGAAAAGAAAGATGAGGCCAGCAAAAACATTACAGCTCTAGACAATGGATCATTTCTCGATTCCCTTAAGTCAGCCACACGGATTCTTGTTGGATCAGCTCTGGCACCAGCTCCAGTTGCAGATAGAACCTTTAAATCTCTACGGACACATGCTGCAAGAAGTGCCACCTATTACATATGAAAATTTAAAAATTTATAAATCATGCACCAAACTTTTTTTGTCTGTCCAGAGGCTTAAAGCTTTTAGGCTAAGCACAAGGTATAGCCACTTGATAGCTAGCAGATACTTATCCAGTCATATAGAAAGCATGGCTAAAATGAGCATATGGAACTACCTCCCAGATTGTCAAAGAAAATATGTCAAGATATTAGCAAATAAAAAATACATTACAAAGCCAGCACCAAAACATTTTATCTTTGAAGAGTTATGATCCTGCTGCTGGAGAAGACATACCTTTGTGTCGATATTGTCGATGCAGTCCAAAACAAAGTCAGGGCAGCCTGAAAGAATTTCTTCTTCAGTTGATGAATCATACAACAGTACTTTGGCTTCTATATGGCACTCTGGAAAGATTGTAGAGAAATGTTTCTTGAGACACTCGGCTTTGGGAATACCAACGTCTGCTCGCGTTGCAACAGCATGCCGATTTAGGGACGAAAGAGAAACCTTTTCATTAATAAAATAATCAACACAAATGTAACTAAATAAGACATGATTCAGGTTGTATAAAATGAAAAGAGAAAAAATCACATATTGCATTTTCCAGTTTTTGACTTCTACACCTCAGGACACCATAATCAATAAGATTAAGTAAAGCTAGAACTACTCAAACTGAAAAAACTTACACATAGTTGATGAAAGAAAGATCATTTCAAGTATCGAAATCACAAGCAAACACCTAAAGAGGCAACAATGGTAATCATAACTTTATCATGCTTCAATTGAAAAGTTGTCATGCTAGACACCTCATGGACTCCTAGATATCGAATGCTACAAACTGTTTGCCTAAGACAGTTACAGTTGAGGACACAGATTTAACAGTTGTCTACCAACAGGAAATAGGCCATCCAACAAAGCAGCACCTAATTGTCTAGATACAAGTACATGGCCTCATATTTCTGTATTCGTAGTTATTTATATTTAGAAAAGAACCATGACCCATTATTTAAAACACCAATAAACTTGTGTACTAACGTCTAGATACAAGTACAAGGCCTCATATTTCTGTATTCATAGATTTTTATATTTAGAGAAGAACCATGAGCCATTATTTAAAACACCAATAAACTGTGTACTAACATCTAGATACAAGTACATGGCCTCATATTTCTGTAGTCTTAGATATTTATATTTAGAGAAGAACCATAAGCCACTATTTAAAACACCAATAAACTGTGTACTAACTGCAAACTTCTTGATCAACATGTATGCAACCTTTACAAAATTGCACAAGTTTTTCTCATGTTCAAGCATTGAGCAAAAGCCATGCCATTAAGCATCAGAAATGACAAGCTGTTTAATAGGAGGAGTGACCCACAAGTTTACATGATTTTAGCTAACTAAATCCATCAATGACTTTGACGTAGTGTCAAGTCTACAATTATAAAATTTTAGTTTTGGACAGTCCTCATCTATGTCATCATATGGTACTCATGTCAAAAAGTTAGAGCTGTCAATGCTCTTGTATTAAAGAGAAAAGCAGAACCAAAGAATTGTTGTTAACTACTGGCATGAATAAGGCATGACAGGATAACAATAATATGGTATCAAGCATAAAAGACCCACATGGAGTAATAAAAACAAAAAGTAAGGTGTGCTTGTTATGAGACAAGAAGGAAGGCACAAGCTAACTGATATGGTCCTTAGTTAAAGCATTTTACAACTTAGCTAATCCCACAGAATCTTTATCATTACTAGAATGAAACGCGGAAAATGGCTGCCAAGTGAAGCACAAGTACCATCTCTTATAAAGGATGATCCACTGAACAAGGGCAGAAAACTGCTTATGAGCCGATACAATATAGCACTTTAAAAGGAGATACAAAGATGCAGTGCAACATGAGTATTTGAATATTAACAGGCAAAATGAAGCCAATTTTTTTCTCTATTGGAGGGAGGGGATGAAAGGGGGAAAAAAGAAAACAAAAGTCATGCTTTAAATATACCTGGTCAAAGTCTACAAGGAGAAGCTTGCCAACACCTGATCTCAAGAGCATTGAGGCAGCATGACTCCCAACACCTCCAAGACCAATGACAACAACATATGATGCAGTCACCTTCTGTTGACACTCAGGACCAAAGAACTGAATGTTCCTATTAGTAACACAGAAATGATATTTGATAAAACACATTAAAAAAAAGGCTTGAAAATTAATACCACAAATATCTAAGAATTTCAGGTAGGGACCCCACTTCAGACTGTACATACCAAACAGAAGACATGTTTGCATGTATAGAACAAATAGAGCAATGTTCTAAGAGCTGTAACAATTATCATGCTAGTCAACTAGCAAAGAGAAGGCATCAAAATATATATGTTCAACTATATTAGTTTCATAGTGAAGGAAGAGCCTTTGTATAATGGAAACATTACTCCATTGTGACCTGTAGACCACAAGTTTGAGTTGTGGAAATAACCTCTTTGTGCAAAAGAAAAAATGAAAAAAAAAGGTTGCATACATTTGACCCTTCCCCCAAACCCCACACTATAGAAGCCTCATGCACTGGGATGCCCTTTTTTTATGTTAGTTTCACTAGCATTATTCTAATAGCCAAAATAAGAAAAAGAAAATCCTACTCATCAATCAATCTTGACAAACTAAAGCCCGTTTAGCCCTCCTTTTGAATCAAAGCCCATTTAGATTTTCAGTTGGGCAAGGCCCATTTTGTTTCTAATCTGCAGAAACTAGAGACATACAGTAGATAGGAATGATTTGCAAACTTTAAGAAGTTAGAGAAACATAATGTGGAAATTGTATACTTGACAACTTGTTAGCCAACTTTTTAGATGAATATTTCAGCCTATGCAATGTAAGAGTTAGCCAGTGCCATGTATAAAGTATGCAAAGATGAGACTAATTCAATGAAAAGTCTTATATGCAGAAGAAGGAAGGACAGAAAAAGGAATGGAGAGAAAAGGACAATGAAAGGCAAAGAAAAGATTACTTCCATTTCAGCACACAAAACCCCCCAAAAACAATTGCATACCAAAACCAGTGACCAACAAGAATATCCAATTACTGCACCTGGTCAGTTGTTCAGAAACTATTTCATCTCTTAGAATGTCCAGGGCAGGCATCCCGTGATTCCCATATTTGGCGGTCATGCAGCTCGCAAAAGGAAATTCACATTGTCCTTGAACAGCTAACATAGAAATTGGCAACTTACATCAGTAAATGAAGGAAGGAAAAATAGACATTCTTCACATTTTCACAGTGAACATAACAGCACAGTATTTATAAATAATACAGAATTTCACAAACCACCATCATCTTCTGGTAGAAAATATTGCAACTGTTATCAGCAGTCTATGCCACCCAAATCACCAGCAATCATAGAAATGCAGTCTACATGAATAACACATTTCCTGAACTTTTATGGCAGTTTCTAGTATTCCTAAATATTTATCTTCATTTTATTCGGTTTTGGGGCAGGCTGCGCGAATCACACTATGTAAGCAGTCATCATTGCATGACAATTTACAATGTGCAAAGAAATTCTCAAACAGGAAATTTACTAATTACATGTCCAAATTTTACTTCTACTCAAAAACATCTGTTCTCCAGTCATGTTCTTTTAGTCTATAATATCCTTACCATTGGTTTTAGAATCCTACAGATACAAACAGAAACACACAAAAGAAATGGCACATAGTAAAGAAAAATTGCAATGCTAACATGACAACCCAGCCAGTTTAATCATTGCCAAAGGAATTCTGGCATGCAAATTTTTTCCAAAGAGAGTCAATACACCTAAAGACATCATTGTTAGAAAGGAACACCATGCATATCAGATAGCAACCCACCAGACAACTTTAAAAGTGCAGTTGGCTTTGAAAGGGGTGGAAGTAACTTATATGCAATCCTTCCTCTCAGCTAAAAAATTAAAACTGACAATGATCATTACATTTTTCCTTGTCCCTTCCCAGCTGCCTTTTCTAAATAAAAATTTAGACATGAACCCATAATCCCTTCCCTACACCATATCACCTTCACCAGTGCACTACCTCAAACAAATTCATACTTTTAATGCTTTATTATATTATCATTCTATCTAGTAGTATACATACCATTCAGCTCAGTAGACCTTTTGGTGCATTGGCTTGCAATCCTTCTGTGAAATAATCAATCAATAACCATAGTGAGCCATAAATTTACCAACGAAAGAAAAAAATATATATATATATATAAAAAAAAAAAGAAATAAACCTGAGAGAAAAAGGGACGGGGAAAATGCAACAAGTTGGAAAATTGAATTTTTAATAATAAACAATCAGAGCAAACATGAAGCTTCTTAAATTTTAAATGATATCAGATTCAAATTCATCTGGAACATTCAAACGTGAAGGCAATATTGCTGAGAAAACTGCCAAGAAAATTCAAGAAATCGTGAATAAATACAGTAAGCATGCGGGTGGGCATGAAACAGAAATGATGCCTATTAAATTGAAACATCAAAGAGAAAGACAAACAGAGAAGAGAGTGAAACATTATTTGGTTGCCTAGAAACGCCAATAAAATACAAGAAAATATATAAATTCAAATGGAGACAAACCTTACAACAGTGGATATTCAAACAAAGAAGATTATTCTCAGCAGGGTAGAAAATAAAATAGGACAACAAGGTAAACGAGACATGTTTGGTTTTCTAGAAACACCTAGGATATGTTCGCGAAAAAGAAAAGCGAAAGGAAAAAAAAAGGAAGAAAAGAAAAGAGGTTAAAGATCGCAAGCTGAGTTGCCTCGGAAGAAGCTTGAGGAGGGCGAATGTAGAAATGAAGCCAAGAACAGCTCCGGCTCCCACCATGAACGCGCATTTCAGTCTCTCCTCCATGTTATTTCTTCTTTTCTTTTGCGTTTTCGCTTCTCCGCTTTCTTGATTTTTTTGACTTAACAGCCTGCAGCGAACGGCAGGGCCACAGCAGTCCAAACTCCCGAACTGGTGTTTGGCTTTTGTGACGTTTTTCCGGAAGTCGGGTCAACAAAATCAGAGTATTTTCGGATCAGATTGTTTTTTGGTTCGGGTCATATGGATTGGGATTGTGATCGGGGGAACACCGGCAAAATTTATTCTCTCATGTAGATGCAGTACTTCCAGCAACAATGACCTTAAAATATATGGATCATACATACAACACCGGCAGATCCCCTAAATCAGCAAAAGAACAATTTGCATCTGCTTTACTCAGCACAAATACATCTTCATAGTTTACATAACAAAATTAAAATAACAAAAGGTACCTTAAAGGCTATTTATGATAGTTCCTTGCCCATTATTTCTGAAAAATAAAGAATAGAAACATAAATTAATAAAGCAGAGGAAAAAGTAGACGTACAAGAACCAAGAAAATAGAAATCCAAATACTAAAAATATAGTTTTAGCAGCATTCCCAGATTTATTAACATCGTCTAGAGCTTATCGAGGGTTGCAGAATATTATAAAAGAAAAAATAATTTTTTATTTTCATCCATTTAATTCAAAATTTTCTAATTTATATATATTACAAAAACACTTATTTATTTTAAAAAAATATTAATTATATAAAAAATAAAATTTTTAACTGATGATATAATATACACAATTTTTTATATTTATACTACAAATTACTCTATTATATATTATTTACTTCCCTACATTTCCCTGTAAATTGGCTTGTAAATATCTTCATCTTAAATATTTTTAAATTTTTTTTTAATAAAATGTATATTACTTTAATATATTTAATTTTATTATAAAAAATTAAATTATAAATAATTAAAATAATAATTTTATTATTATAATATATTTTTATAAAAAGTAAAACTTAAAAATTTTAAATCTTTTACTAATTACTTAATTCACTTAATCTCATAAATATTATGTGTAAGAAATTTAAGTTTTACTTTAACATTACTATGTGTTACAATACTTTTTTTTTTATTTCATCAAGTAACTAAATTTTCATTAATAACAGTGTAATAACCTGATGTTGACTATTGATCAATAATACTTCTTATCCAATTAACATTAGTGTAAATATTTATCTAAATATTACCACTCTTTATAAATATTAACCTTTTGCTTAATGTTCCTTTAAGACATCTTAATATTTTATATGTAATATCAAAGTATTCTTTGTTTATGGCATGCATAAATTAACTTACCACACTTATAGCAAATGTAATATCGGGTCAAATGTGTAATAAGTAAATAAACTTACCTATTGGACACTGAAATTTTTTCCTTTCAAACACATTTTCAGCCATAGCTAAATTTAGTTTCAAATTAACTTTAATTGGAGTCTTAGTTGCGTTACATCCCAGAAGTCCAATTTCATTGAGTAATTAATATTTCATTGATTTACAAATATATATTCTCTTAATCTTGCAAACTCTATGCCTATAAAGTACTTTAACACTCTTAAATGTTTAATTTTAAATTCTTTAGCTAATCTACCATTTAGCCTTGATAATTTATCAAGATTGTCATCTATCAAAATCATATCATCAATATATACAATTAAAATTGCAATCTTGTCTTTATCAGAATCAACTTGACTTTGGCAATATTTATAACCTTTTATTACCTTCCTAAATGTTCAAACCAAGCTCGAAAGGGTTAAAATGTCCTTAAATATCACTATGAATTAGGTAAAAAGATTGAAAGGGTTGATATAATTTGGAAAAATAGGTATTTTTATGACTTTTTGATAAAATGTAATATTTACACTTAAAATGAGAATAATCACTTCCACTAAACAAAGTAGGAAACAATTTTTTAAGATAAGAAAAACTAAGTTATCATAACCTAGAGTGTTAAAGCATTATTTTGTCCTTAATAAAGATCAAACTAACACTACTTAATTCTTGAGGTAATTTATTCTTGAAATCATCATTTTCAAAGTAGTAGAAATCATTTATCATCCTTGCATTGTCAATCTTCCTCCTCGAATTTAGGTCCTACAAACACAATGAGACTCAAAAAAAGTAACATAACAATTAGAAATTTTGAATAATTTACTAATAAATAAAAGATTATAAGTAAGTTAAGGTATATAAAGGATTGATTTAAGAGATAAAAGTTTTTAATAGTTTAACCAAACTTTTTCCTATTATAGAAGAATGCAATTCATTTATTATATGAATTTTTTCTTGTCCAAAACAAGGATTATATGTGTGAAATAAATTGGAAAAATTAGTCATATGGTCAGATGCTCTTGAATCTATTATCTAAGAAGGTGAATGTGAAATAGAATAATAAGTTAAGGCATTTAATTCATTACCTATTTGTGCAAGAGAAGCATTAAGAGTACCTAATAATCTAATATTAAATTTTAGCAAATTAAGAATATGATCCACTTGATAGGGACTGAATGAGACAACTTCAACTTTATTTGTAGCGAGGATATTTATGTGGCCAATTTGCTTATTAAACTTCCCATCAGCCCTTTCAATTGGCCAATTTACGATGAAGCTTCTAGCACATTTCACAAGTGCATCTTGGCTTAATATAATGATCACATCATACTTAAGGCTTCTCATCAGTTTTGCATGGAATAAGGCTATTAGCATAAGTATTACTTATAGCCAAAGTAAAATTCTCAAGAATTCTACTTGAAATCATCTTGCTAAGCATGAT
Organism: Rhizophora apiculata; assembly: GCA_037832385.1. Lineage (NCBI taxonomy): Eukaryota > Viridiplantae > Streptophyta > Magnoliopsida > Malpighiales > Rhizophoraceae > Rhizophora > Rhizophora apiculata. Next base: position 4,018,700 of record CM075427.1, read on the forward strand.
AAGTCTACAACTCTTTTCATGATGAACTTTGGAGAAAACTTCTCTAATAGAGGGAAGAGACTATCTGCCAATTATCCTCTCCCTAATTTCATCAAATTCAACTTTTAAATTAATAAGAAACTTGAAGATTCAATCATCATTAACCTTCTTTTTCTAATAGTGGGCATCCTCGAAAGATTTCCACTCTTAAGCTTTAAATAAGTTTAAATTTTGTCATAGGTGTTTTAGTGAATTGAAGCATTTAGTAATATTGTCTTCACCTTGACAAATATCTCTAAGTTTCAACATCAATTCATATCTTGGGATTGATTTCCTAAATCTAAATACATAAGATTGATATTATCCCAAAGTTCTTTAACTATGTGATAACATTAGTTAAAGCTAATGTCTTCCTTTATAAAGTTCACCAACCATGTCATTACCATAGAGTTTTTGGCATCCTATGTGGGGTATGACAGAACATTCATGACAAGTTCCCTTTCATCTTTAATAATATAACCAATTTTCCCTCTTCATTAAATATACATGCATACAGATCAAGACTAGTGCAAAAAATTATCTTTATTCAATCAAATAGTAGTTATTTGTACAAAATGAGATTTATAGGAAACCAAGGCTGAAAGTTTTTGTCTATTGGTTGAAATAAGTGTTTCAAACAAAGAAGGATCAATGGTTGTGGAGTCAGATTGTATTTTAGACATAGTGGAGTTGTGGTTACTAATTTACAACTAATGAGACAGGAGGTTAGGTATAAGTTAAACAACTAAGGTTTTGAAAAAAGCTATAGGTGGCTAGGGTTTTATTTTTATTTATAGGGTAAAGCTTACTTTGATACCATACAGAATATTATGGAAGAAAGAATGATTTTTTATTTTCATTAATTTAATTTAAGAATTTATAGCATATATATGTTGCAAAGAAACTTACCTATTTAAGAAGTATTAGTTGTACAAAACACAAAATCTCTAATTGATATAACACACACAACTTCTTATATTTACACCACAAAGTATTCTTTTCTAGATTATTTCCTTTCCAACAAGGGTCAATAATTAAATTATCATCATAGAGCCAATTTTGAGCATAAATAGGTGTCATCACTATTTATGGAGCAAGTGACCTTTTAAATAGATTAAGAATACAACCACTAGTGTTATAAGTTAAATATGAAGCAACTATTGAAATGAAAATTGTTAAAATACCTTTTTTCATATTAAAGATTATTAGATACTTCACACACTCACCCTTTCACCAATTTAATATGTCAAATGTTTCATCTTTAGACTCAATTTGGTCAGCCATATAATGAAAGGCCTTTAATTTGCTTCAAAAGGTATCCTAAAACTACACATACTTGTTAAATTTAGAAACCATTCATTGTTCGTTGTCCTTATCTTCTCCTCATCATTACTAACACTAACAAATTTATGAGATGTACATGCTTCCTCACTTATATTAGAGCTAAAGCTCATAATCACCTCATTGTAGTGTTCAAATAATCTTTATAATGCTGCTCCAACCTTTTCAATCATTTTCTTGGAAAATTGAACTTTATAAATTTACTCAAGACAAAATATCACATATCGAAACTTTAAGCGAAGATCCAAAACAATCACAACATATAATAACAAATTTATATTACTTAAATTATTCTAATACCTTTTCTTCACTTTCTCTACCATTTTTTTCAACCTTTCACCTTAACTATTTATAATTTTTATCAATTTATAATTAATTCCATTGAAAATGGTATTTGAAGTTACAAACAAAAAAACAAAAAGTTATAAGATGGCACTATAAAAAATTTTAAAGAAACTCACAAGACACTTTGCAATGGAATAATCATTTACATTGGGGTGTCTCCAAATCTCATCATAAACAAAATAAGACAATAATTTGAGATTTATATCCTCTAACCGCTCAAAAGTTTTGACAAAGTTTTTAGATGCTTCCAACATCATAAAGTTTGAATTCCATTTAGTATCAACACCCAAACATGACAAACTTTTGCTTTTAATTTGAGAAAGCTCAATAGCCTTCTGAAAATGTTGCAACCTACAAAGAGAGAAACACACATACCTAATTGCATTCTCAATTCTCTCAACAAAAATTAAATGTTGAAGTAACCCATCTTTCACAACAAGATTTAGGATATGCACACTAAAATAAACAAGAAAAACATCATAATCAAAGGTTGTGTGCCTCTAATCTTTAGTCGTTGTTGTCAAGTGCTTGATGGCTAGATCATTAAAGTTTGAATTGTTAATTGTTATCATCAAAAGCCTAGTTATACCCCAATCCAAGATACATAACTCACTAGTCTTTTCAATGGTTACACCTTTATGATTAGAAATTGGGCAAAAATTTATGATCTTTTTGTTCAATTTTCAATCATCATCATGTTAAGATTGTTGAGTTAAGTGAAATCATGTATTATATTTTATTCCTTATATTTTGATGTATTCATCATGCTTAATTGATGTCATTAATGCCTATTTATTTAAATTACATCTTTATTTTTTTGTTAGTTAAGCATGTGAACTTTATTTGAAAAAATTTTTGATTTATACTTATTATAGTAAGATTTTTGAATTGAAAATTTGAATTAAACTAAAAATTATAAAAAATTTTATTTTCTATCAATATTATATTTTTCTAAAAAATATTAAGATCTTAAGTGATCTTTTAAGGAAAAATGGAAAAAATCATAAAAATTCAAAATGGACAAAAATTTGGGATTAATTGACCTATGTCATCAACCAAACAACTTAGAGAAAAGAGAAGAGAAGTAGAAAAGAAAGAAAAAATTTAGGTCACTAAACTAGTGTTTGTGGTTGATTGAATAACAAGGAAGTTATCAAACTATAAAGAGAAAAATTATAGAAATTTTAAACTAATCAACCTTACTAATAATTGTGGTTAATTAAAGGTAGCTAAAGAATTAAAAGTAGCAAAATTGTAAGAATTATAAAGAATTTAGGTTAGTTGACCAAATCATGTTTGCATTCAACTAATAAAATTGAAAAGTTAAAAATAAAAATGCTAAAAAAGTTACAAAGATTTTGAGTCAGTTGATCAATACAATCAATTGATGACTCAGAGAAAAAATTTTTTATTTTTGGAATTGACTCTCTTTATAAAAAGAAATCAATATCTAATAACTAGTTTTTTATTTTTTTTTTGTCTCTATTTACAAAAGAGTTGTAAAATTTTCTTTGTAGATAATTTTGATTGCTTTGTATTATGTTTGGTGTGAAAAATCAAAGAAAATAAAAGAGAATGAAAGATCAAGATCAAAAGTTCTAAAATAAGGTGAAATTAAGAAAAGATCAAAAAGATTAAGCTAAAGAAAGTAATAAAGAGCGAGTTTTTAAGTATTAAAAAAATCATTGTGTTCTTATGAAAATTTTACGAAAATTTTGTTATGATCTTGTTTTTACCATGCAAACGAAAAAAAAGTTGGTGAAGTTGAACTCTCAAAGGATAAACCTTGAAAAATAGATGCAAATTTTTTAATTTGAATTAAACCACTATAAATCATTGTACACATTATCTCTTCTTTTATCACTTTTTATTTTTTAGTTAGTTATATTGCTTGCATTATTATTTATTATTAATTATTTTGTTATCTCTTCTTAAAATTGGGATAAGTGTGAATTAAGCAACCAAATCAATTAAACTCAATTTACCCTCTTCTTAGATTGTTTTAGGGACCAACACATCAATCTAATGAACATGTAATTGAAATATTGGATTAAAATCCATTTTTGAGTGGTTTAGCATACATGTTGCTTCCTAAGGGCTCTTTTCAACTTTAACTTTTCATCATGAAAAAGTTTCACGCAATCTTTAGAAATTATGATGTGAGATGAGACAATAAATCTTGGTTGCATTGCCCTTGAGTATCTCCTAAATCTCACACCTTCAACCACCCTAAGAGGCAACTAATTTGTTATAATCATTCGAGCCAATTCTCTTATACATTCCTTTGGATCATAACTAACAGCTTGCAAAGAACCACTGGTAACATCATCCTTCTTTCTTTATGTAGAGACAAAGCTCAAAGTTTCTTGCTTTTTGTCTACCTTTTTGTAAGGATAATTCTTGCACATGTCTAAAAATGCCCACAAATTACTACCCTCGTACTTGTTAGGATGGCTAACATAAGTTTGCTTACAATAATTACAAGATGCTTTTAGGTTACTAGGGTCATTGTTTCTAATAAAATGATCTCGTGTAGCACTTTTTGTGTAAAGTCAATTCTTTTTTCTGCTTCAGCTCTTTTGATCTTCTGAGGGATCGAGGGCTTAGAGGCTGTATTATGACTTTCGTCAACTAAGCAGGAGCTTCTAATTCAGGGCTGTTTGGATTCTTGGCATTAGGATCCTTATCTTCCATTCCCTCCACTCGATTTCCATCATCACATCTGCTATAGTTGGTTCATTCGACATCTGTACACAATTAATATCAAAAAAATTAACTAATTAAGTAATGAGCAAAAATGTCATTAGATGAATATCAACAGAGAACATAAACAAACAATAGGCAATTCGGTCTCTGTAAAGAATATCAAAAAAGCAACATAAAAAATTTAAAAAAAATAAATAAAATAAAGAACAAAGATCGAAGTAACAAGTGCCTTGTCAGATTTCATGTCTTTTCCCTTTTCCCTGTTTTATTAACCAATAATAACTACTACTCAACCAACACCTAAGCATTTAACAGATGCCAAAATGTCTGCGTGTGTGTGTCGCCATTAACCAAAGTAGAAAGTAACTTAGTTGCATATACTTCTCGAGAATCCCTCAAATATGTATAGAACAGGCTTTTTCATTTGGAAAAATCATTGCAATAATCAAATGCCAATCACTTTTGAAAAAATGGCACACGAAATCAGAAAAAACAAGCACGAGAGAGAGAAGCAGAGAGCTTACTAAGTGGAATAGTTTGATAAACACAAGGCGCTATGATTGGTTGAGAAGTAGCTGACAGCAAGCAGGATAGGTATTGTCGTTGAGAGAAAGAAGGGCAATTCGAGAAACGCTAATTTTAATAAGTTAGTTTGAAATAAAAGAAATAACAATGGCCTGTGGGTGATAATTCAACGACATAGTCGAGTGGCTTAATTAAACGACGCCATTATATTTGAAGATGAAACTATATATATATATATATCACGCAATTATCAAAATTAAAAACTACATATTTTTCTTTTCATTCTATGTGAGTTTGCATGGTTTAGGTTGGGCAATTTTTGGTAGATTAGGCGGTTTTTGAACACCCCTCTAATTGACTACTTAAATAAGTTTTTTTTTTTTTAATTTTTTGGTACTGAATTTAACGGACGTACGTGGAAATTTGCAACAGAAGTCATTTCAACGAGCTCATTGTGCTTGGAAGAGTCATTGGTAAGAATTGAAGAGCAAGCGCCATGTGCTTTAACTTGAGTTAACTTGATAGGTTCTTTTAGGTGGGGTCAAATTAACTTAAAAATAAAATTTTCATATGGTAATTAGGTTACTTTATACAAGCAAACATATTTTGCTTGCTTGCTCTTGGTGAGGAAACATCTCCACTGCCATAAGAAAACAATGGATGATAATTCATTTAATGTTAAGTAATGTTCTTATGTATGCGATTACATTGTAAGTGTGCTGCTTTGGGAACTTATGAAAACAAGTCAGAATGTCTTTGCTATATGACTCCGTATAACGATTACTCCTAGTAAGCTAATAGAAACAAATTTTTAAGAAAAGGGGGGCTTGAAAGTGAATAGTCCAAAAGATTAGTTATTAGTCACAGAACAAATTAGCTTTACTGAGAAGGAGAGAAAATTTAGGAACATGTGTAGCAAACAAGGGAAGGATTTCTGCATTATTTGAACTCTTACCTTGCTTGTCTTTTGGCTCAATTTTTTTTTTTTGGATCTAGAAATTTTTAGAAATTAGTTAGAGTTCTTGAAAAATCAAACTACAGGGATTAGAGGCCAATCTAGACACAATGCAGCTTGTTCTATTTGTGATTTAGAAATCAACCTTGATGGCCAAGTTAGTTATAGGATTGCTAATACTACAACTGGGGCTATTGGGTTAATTTCAAGGCGAACCATACCGAACAATGGTGCATGGCTTGAATCTTTTCACCTTTGTCATTGCTAAAATGTTACTGCATGTTCTCAACACAGTTGTAGTATTTTGTTTTTAAGTATTTTGCAAATTAGAAGCATCATTGTTCCTATTAGCATAAACTTGTTTGCTTTGGATCTTTTCATAGCTGATTTACTAGCATGTTATGTTTTTGTTTTGCTTCTTTCATATTCCTCTCGTTGTTATAGTTATCTACGGCAGAATCAAGTCAACCTATTTTTATGAGCAAGGATGACATGATTGAGGTTGAATCACACATTACATGGCCAGATAAAGTTGAAGACCTCTTCTTTGTTTTTGGTAGAATAAAAGATTTAAAGAGGCAATAGAAAAACTACCACCTTTGTTGTCGATGCTTGGAAGACTGTTTGAAATGAATTGGCCAAAAGAATCTGTAATACTTATACTTAACTCTAATTGAAGAACAAATTTAATAAACTTGGTGCTCGTTATAAAAATTTTACAAAAATCATCTAACAAATGGGCACCAATACAATTTATGCTTTTGATGAACAATGTGAAAAGTTTGCTTAGGTAAATATTGTCTATAAATATTATCTTTCACATTTTTATATCCTGAGATATAATATTATTTATAATTAACTAAATTTATTATTTTTTTTGCAGAAAATAAAAAATGCAAAACGATTTTTTTTTTTTTTTTAAAAAGGTTGTTAGAATTATCAAAAATAATGCATAATTTTTGGGGATACAACAGCAACTGAATAACATGCCCATGTTTCAATTTGGAGTCCCCCTTATTAGTGAAAAGAGAGACAACAATGATAAAAAATGAAGAGTTTGAATAGGTTGGCCCTAATGTTGATGATGAGAACTATGATAAAAGGGCTAAAACAAGGACTAGTTCATCAACAACTTGGAAGGAGAGTGCATTGGTTAACTGTTTGGCCCAGATTAAACAAAACTCGAAGAAAAAGCTTAAGTTGTTCAAGAAGAAGGTAGGTCTAGCTTCTCAAGATTATGTTTGTTGCAATGGAAATTCCTCGAAGCCTACAAATGACAAAGTGCATTGTCGCAAAGTTTGCATAGAGGCACTTGAAAATGTCTGATGCAAGGAAAAAAAAAATTGGGTTCTAAACATTACAAACTAGAATACATTTAAGTGCTTAGAATTATAGAAGTTATTAGTGTACGTGTTTGGATGGTATCTTTATAGTTTCATTTGTTGTGCTTTATCACTGGACTTATTAGTAGAAAATCTTCATATAGCTATTTTATATATTACTGTATAATCATCATCATGATGATATTTTGGGATAATCAGAGATTAATATGCATATTTCTGTATGATAATAGGATCAAGTCAACTTGCTAAGATGAATTTAGGGGAAGATGATATTGAGGATCTATTATCAGATTTGGAGGATAATATGGAGAGGATTATGGTTGCAGGGTTTACCCTAAGTCATGTTGACTTGCAATTTTGAGACAAACCACGCCCACACAGGATTTCTAAGGTATCTGGCCATGAATGGGTGGTTGAAATCTTGAATGGCTATTCAAATACTTGTATTGATTTGTTTAGGATGAACAAAGAAACATTTATTAAACTATAAGAAGAATTGAAGGCGTGAAGCATGTTGTATGATTCCAAGTTTATGATAGTAGAAGAACTATTAGCATTATTCCTCTATATTGCCAGTTATAAGGAGCAATACCATGTTGTTGGTGATCGGAAACCCCAACGACATTGACGGAAACCCCAAGGACAAGAAAAGCTATTCAATCACATGCATTCCTCGGTACGTATAGTAATTAAAAGATGCTTTGAAGTACTTAAAGTAAGATTTCCAATCTTCTCTCCAGTGGCCTCGTATCGGTTCAAAAAGTAGAAGCAAATCGTTCTTACTTACTATGTAATTCATAATTTCATTGGAATGTAAAAGATCGTTGGATCATTTCCTTTCACAATATGCTGATAACAATATTGATATTGGGGATTGTGATTAAAATTATACTTTAAAATCATATAAAACAATTATATATCATTTAAAACTAACTACAATAAATGAGTTTTTTTAAAAAATAAAATTATATAAATTTTATAACGTGACATATTAATATTAATTTTATATTATTTTTAATAATTATTTATATTCATTAAAATCATTAATAAATTAATATAATAATAGTATTTTTTAAATAATTTATTTAAAATAAAAAATTAATTATTAATAATAAAAATTAAAAATATAACAACAGTAAAAATTAAAATATAAGAGAAGACAATAGATATTAACGACTAAAATTTAACAAAGCAACTAAACGAAGCCGTAGCATTTGGGTCGACCACTAACGGCCTCGCGCACGCCGCAACTTCCTCAATTGACCTTGTATGCGTCCTCGGACTCGCATCAAGCTTTCCCTGTTGAATGAAATGCCAGCTCATGATCCGAGCTTGTGGCTTTCCCGCAAATTGATCTCCGCTGCCGCAGCTAGGCGCCGATTCCGAAAGCAATCCACCGTTAATGACAACTTCACATTTAAGACAGTACATATACCACTACCTCTTGTCTCGGTCAATAAGAAACAATAAGCTCCCCAAAATACTCGTTCTGAAAGACTTTGGCACAAAGTTGAAACGATAGCTCTTATTAAACAAGCTCGCTAAAAGGTTTGACTGCCTCCGTGACTCGATTAGGCTCCACGGATGTGTTGAAGCTGCCGGAAATGTTGTTGGGCTGCGGTATTACTTGCGGATGCTGCGTTTTTTTCTCTATCCTCTAACACATGGCTAGTAATTGTGCTTGGATTACTCGGGGTCGCTTCAAAGGGATTAGTGAAAAGGTGAATTAGGATATCTACCACAGAACCAAAAAGAGAGAGACATGAACGGGTAGCTACGGCTAATTGTCTGAAATTCATAGCTAGTGGTTGATGCTCGGAGTTTAAACGATGCAATTATTGTTGAAAACAAAACGTTTTGGAAGGGGATTAAGGAAGGGTGGTTGTACTTATAAATCATGGGACTGAGCGATGAGCTTTAGTCCTACACATCGCGTGGTTATTAAGCCAAGGAAATTTCAATGATTCAAGCGGCAAGCCGACACAAAATGACCCATTGCGCATTTTTATTGATTTGTGTGTGTGTGTGTGTGTGTGTTTTTTAAGTAGAAATTTGTGTAGAATGCTTTCCTTGACCTGCATTGCATTCTATAAAGTCATCAATTCTCCTTCGATGATAGTAAACTGCTTTCCTTGGCCTGCCTTTGTTGCAGCATCAATTCTCCCCTGACTGTAATTGGTGGCCCCCGCTCTCGTCTTCTTCTTTTTCTTTTTTTTTTTCGGTGCTTTTATGAAGTAGAAATTTTAGTAGACTGCTTTCCTTGACCAGCATTCCAAGCAGCATCAATTCTCCACCGACGGTAATTGGTAACGCCGCAATCAATAAAAGGGAAAGCCTTTAGATAGGAAAAAAAAAAAAAATATATATATATATATATATATATAGGGTCACAAATTTTATTCATTCGAGATGTGAAATACTTTTCTACAAAGTTGGTGATACAACCCCAGTTTTTCTTTTTTTTCAGAAGTCTGAAGTAGTAGGTATTTGTGTCTAACATATTCAATGTAAGATTCGCACGAGGTTTTCGGTACCCTTCGTATCAAAAGTCATCAATGACTGTGATTGATGGGGTCTTAAAACAAGTTTTCAATTTGATGAGATAAATTTAATTATTCTCCTTGATCCTGTCATGATGTTCACTCTTACCCAATTTTGGATAAAAAGATAAAGGAAAAGGCAGTGAAAGCCACGAAAATTGTTAAAGAAAAATTTTTTTTGATTCATTCTATATTTGGAAGAAGGTAGAGTGAAAAAAAGAACTAAAAATTTTGGCCATAAATAAGTGAAATTTTGGATAAAAATAATTGTCCTTGTGCATTTGTTGTACTTTTGCAAGTAATATTCACTCGCGTAATGTAATTTCTTCAAAAAAAAAAAAAAAGAACATTCCCATATACAGATGATCTTTGAATAGATTATGTTTAATTCACCTCGTTTAGTGTTCTCACAATTAATATCAGAACTCGAGGCTCTTCCACCATTATCAAAATATAAGGCCACTGATTCAATTATGACCCTTTTTTCAACATCATATGTTGTTCCAAAGCATATGATTCTTTATACTGTATAGAGTTCTTTTTTTTTTTTTTTAATGGTTATTGCCAAAGATAAAAATTAAGTTAAATTTCTCTTGCGGTATTGCAATAAGAGACACAAAACCTAAAAGGAAAAAGTTCCAAAGAAAAGATCAAATTTATATACTAATGGTAATTGAAAAATAAAAACATTATATTGTACCATGAAAATTGATTTTGTCAACCGAACTAGTTTCTGTGAAGGGCACTATATATTTTCCAAAGATGGATTGCCGAGGGCACGGATGTAATTGCACACGAGATAAAAGTCGCCGTCCATGACGACATTTTCCAGTTCTCCTAAGCGGGAAAATGCTGGAAGACTCCGTCTCAAAATCAAAAGTCTAAATTTTGGCTTAATAATGGCGCGATAATCGATGTGGAACCCAACCACGCGGTAGACCTGACTTTGTAAACTAATATATTTGTGAGGATGAATATTCAAATGTAGCATAACTTTTTTTATTTTGTAATAAATTTAAAAATATTTTTAAAATATAATAATTTATATTTTATAAATTATTTTTTTAATAAAATTAAAATACTGTCAATTTAGATTAACATATTTCATCAAGTATATTAACTTGGTTTTATAACGTAAGATTAGACAGTGATATAGACAAAAAAAATAAAAAAGTAATTCAGTTGTGTGATTTTTATGTTATTTATTTGAATTTATTAGATTTAAGATAATTATTAAAATTAAATTAAAAAATTATTTATTAATTAACTTTAAATTATTAATTAAAAATAAGTTAAAATTAACTTGAAAGTAAAATAAAAAAAACCTTAAAACAAACAAAAAAGAATAATAAAAAAATAAACGTTTGCAATAACTCTTCCTGTTTTAGTCTCACGAACTCTAAATTGAAAGCACAAAATACATAAGCAAAAGGAAAAAACACAGGATCAAAATTACATACTAAAAAGAAAAACAGAGAGAAATTAGGTTAAAAAAATATTTAATATTAAATAACTCTATATTTCTCTTATTTTTACACAAAAATAGATTGTGAAATAGCGCATAAACTAAAAACAAATACTTAGAAGGCGTTCAAAACATGCAAGCATGTCACTCTTTCCTTGACCTTTGAATAAAACAATTCTCCGTTTTGATTTTTCAACTTGTGGACTAGCCTATCTCTTCAGTGAACCTTAGAAATCACATTTGATGGCGATTTATACTGTTATGGTTCTTTCTCACTCTCTCTCTCTCTCTTTTTCTTTCTAACACCCTAGAGTGGTTGCGAATATGTTTTTTTTTTTTCACAATTTTTTATTTTTTAGTAGAGTAAAATGATTTTAATATAATTTTATTTTCTTTTCTATAAAAAAATTAAAGTTAATTATTTGCTCTTTAAAAAAAATTATAAATAATTGTAAATTTAAATTTTATAATTATTTTTAATTTTATAAATATAAATAAATGACATAATACCTGTATAACTTAATTATTTTTTTAATTTTTTATTTACATCACTATATAATCTCTATCATGAGATTAAATCAGTATATTTAAAATCAATTAATTTTGATAGTGTGATATTTTTGTCATATAAAAATTTATAATTATATTTTAAAGATAATGTTAGATTTATTATAAAAAAAAATATATCATTTTTTATATTAATCTTATTTTTTGAAAATTTAAATTTAATATTGAAATTGAGAGTCTAATTATACGTTTATATAACAATATCTATATTAAAATTTATAAAAACAAAGTCTCTCTAACCCAAATCGCCTTGTACTAATTTACATTGAAGCACCCATTTTGAACTTTATTAAACCGCCATTAGGCAAATTGATCCTTTTTTGGTTCGTTGGTCTAATCATTTTCAACTATTAAAAACTAGTCATTTTAAACATTGATTGTTACAAAAATTATCATTAATCTCAATACTTCATTTTATGAGATATCAAATTATAAATGCGACCATTCTTCTTCATTCTGATGACACATTATTCCTACTCTTTATCATACTTAAACTTGTTAGATTAATTAAAAGTTTGTATTGTTTTTGTTATCTTACTAATCATTGTACAATAATAAAAATATCTATTGTATAGTCACTATAATTTATTACAATTTCTCCATACAAGCAAAATATATCATTAAGGGCATTACTACACGTAGGGGTGAATCCATCTTTTATGTTGTGGGGGCAAGTGCATCAACTGAGAAAAGAAAATTGTGTGTAGTTTAAATTTATTTTGTATTGTTGCCTTCACTCAATTTTTTTGGTTTTGGCCTAACTCAAATCTTATTTAGTTTTCACATCTTTATTTCTATATATATGTATGCAAATTTTGTCCTTATTAACCAACATTTTTGAATCCATCTCTAGCTACTCACATTTCATATTTATATTATTTCTGTTTAGTTTATATTTTTTTGCATTCTTTCTATATTTCTAACATTTATCAAAGGGTCCAAACACATTACCAAAAATCTGAAGGACTCAAGAAGATTCTAGAGACTCCATGATAGTTGAACCCATATAATTCTCAAGAACCCTATGAATTGTATATAATTCTAGAATGTAATATTCCAAGAATATTCCATATAGATATCTATGATAGGAAAATTCTAGATCTAAGGCAAAGGGCTATAAGTACTCCAAGCCTCATTCAATTATAGCACCAAGCACTCAAGCAATCAATCCAACCTTCCTTTCTCCAAGCCTCTTCTCTTATTACTCTTTGCTCTTTCTCTAGGCTTACTAACAATTTTTCCTTGAAGTTGTCTAGTGTCGTACGAGTTTTAGAGTGTCCACAAATTCATCCCGTAACAGTTGGTATCAGAGCCTTGGTTGCTACTATTAAGCACCAATGATGACTTCTGACAACAAAGTTCATATGGAGGAGCAAAGTTGTGGATGAGAGGAACAACGTGCCTACATCACAAGGCATGGTAAATCTAAGACCACTTTAATGGAGGCTTTAGAGTTCCATGTTGCAAAATTGGAGAAGAGCTTATCAAGGATAGAACCAACCCTTGAGGAACACTTCACCCGAATTGACAACATGGAGACAGAATTTGGAGAAGTCACCCACGTGGTGAAATCCACCCTTCGAGAGATCAGCCAATCCTTCAAACATGATCTCAATGACATTCGACGAGAGTTATGTAGTGATCATTCCTTTGTTGAAGATGAGTTACGAGACCTTAGACGTGAGGTACATGGTGTCCATGTTAATTAAGATGAGCACAAGCAAATCATTGTTAATGGGTCATGCTCTACTAACACCATCAACTTTGGCACAATCAAAGTGCCTAAACCTGCCACCTATAATGACACTCGTAATGCTACAGAAGTTGAGAACTTCTTTTTCAACTTAGAACAATACTTCGAAGTCAAGTTCATTCGAGATGATGCAGTAAGAATTTGCACTGCCCCCACATTCCTATGAAATGCCACTCAACTATGGTGGCGTTGCAAGCATGGCGAGGTTAGTAAAAGTATTTGCTCAATTGACACTTGGGAAGACTTCAAGCGAGAGTTAAAGAAGCACTTCTGCCTAAGCAATGTTGAGAAGGAAGCTCAAGGTTGTCTCCGACATTTAAAGCAAGGAGGGACCATTTGTGACTACATCAAGGAATTCACCACCCTCATCCTTGAGATTGAAGACATGTCCAACAAAGGTTCCCTTTTTTACTTCATGGATGGATTAAAAGATTGGGCTAGAGTTGAACTTGAGAGACGTAATGTGCAAAGTTTGGATGAAACTATTGCCACTGCCGAGTCTCTTGTGGAATACAACATCCAATCCAAAGAAAGATGATCCAACTAGGGTAAGATTGGGGGAGAAAGATTCGGATGCAAGGAGTAAGGGTCCAAGGATAAAGGGAAGACTAAAGCCTCGTCGCATGATGAAAGACATGATTGAGGTAAGGCCAATCCTCTTAAGCCTAAAACACCATGTTTTATTTGCAATGGTTCCCATTGGATGAAGGATTGCCTTAAGGGCAAAACCCTCAATGTCATCATGAGCCAAGTTGAAGATAACCCTTCACATGATGACCAAGGTCAAACCAAGATGGGATCACTTTAAATCCTAGCAACTATGAAGGGGAAAAGCACACAACCCCATGTTAACCATAAGAGTTTACTATACGTCCAAATCACCATCAACGGGAAGCAATCTGGAGCCAAGCTAGACATCAGAGCTTCCCACAACTTTATTTTCGTGGAGAAGGCCAAGCGGGTTGGCCTCAAGCTAACGAGTAAGGGTGGAACCCTTAAAGCAGTGAACTCATCAACAAAACCACTTGCTAGCATTGCTAAGGCATTCCCATAACTCTTGGTGCATGGAAAGGAAGCATCGACTACTCCGTAATGCCCATGGACAATTTCCAAGTGGTATTAAGCATGAAGTTCTTTGATAAGGTATAAGCCTTCTTATTTCTCGTTTCTAACTCACTTAGAATATTGGAGGGAGGAAAAGCTTGCATTTTCCCTACCGAACATGCTCGTCAATTAGAGGATCAGGCCGTATCTACCCTACAATTCAAGCGACGTATGAAATCCAACCTGAGCTACCTTACTACTGTTTAAGAACTTAATGATGAGGATGTTAACCTCAAGGTCGTCTTGCCCACCAAAGTAGCACAAGTCCTTGAAAAATTCAAGGATGTAATGCCACAAGAGCTACCAAAGAGATTACCACCTAGACGTGAGGTGGATCATGAAATTAAATTGGAGCCAAATGCCAAACCACTTACCTTAGCACCATACCGCATAACACTACCTGAATTGTAGGAGCTATGTAAACAGCTCCAAGACTTGTTGGACTCAGGCTACATCTGACTCTCAAAGTCTCCTTATGGTGCCCCGATGCTCTTCTAGAAGAAAAAAGATGGAAGTCTATGCATGTGTATCGACTATCGAGTATTGAACAAGGTCACCATAAAGAACAAATATTCGATACCGTTAATTTTGGATCTCTTCAACTAGTTTGGTTATGCACGATGGTTCTCAAAATTAAATCTACATTCGGGATATTACCAAGTACGCATTGCAGTTAGAGATGAACCCAAGATAGCATGCGTAACAAGGTATGGCTCTTTTAAATTCTTATTATACCCTTTGGTCTCACCAATGCACCGACAACCTTTTTCATACTTATGAATAAGTTATTTCATCCCTTCCTTAATCAACTTGTGGTAATATACCTAGATGACGTCGTTGTATATAGCAAGACACTCGATGAATACTTATAGCACTTAAACGAGTTTTCCAAATACTATGCGAGAATGAATTTTATGTCAAAAGAGAGAAGTGCTCATTTGCCACACAAGAAATAGAGTTTCTTGGTCATCACATCCAAGATAGGAAGCTTATGATGGATCTAACAAAGGTAAAGGTCATCATGGATTGGCAGCCACCAACCAAAATTCCTGAGTTAAGATCCTTCCTCGGTCTAACCAACTATTATCGTTGGTTTATCAAAGGGTACTCAGCAAGGATAGCACCCTTGATCGACTTATTAAAGTAGGATTGTGCATGGAGATGGATGAAACAATGCTAGCATGCCTTTGAGGGTTTAAAGAAAACCATCTTTGAGGAACCTATCCTTCACCTTCCCCATCCGAGTAAAGCCTTTGAGGTAGACACTAATGCTTTCAACTTTGCCATTAGAGGTGTTCTTATGCAAGATAACCATCTCATTGCTTTTGAAAGTCGAAAGTTGAATGATACAAAGCAATGCTACACCGTATAAGAGAAGGAGATGACAACTATTGTCCATTACCTTGGGACATGGCAACATTATTTACTTGACCCACATTTATCCATTCTAACTGACAATGTGGCTACAACTTACTTCTAAACTCAAAAGAAGTTTAGCCCAAAGCAAGTTTGATGGCAAAATTTCCTTGTCGAATTCGACTACCATTTAAGGTACAAGCTAGGTAAAGCCAATATGATAACAGATACCTTTAGTAGGAAAGTGGAGCTCACTTCATTAACCATCAGCCAACCTAAGGGCCATATCATCACTTGTATTAAGGAAGGCATAGACAAAATCCCACGATGCAAAACCTTGTCAAGTTAGCACATGAAGATAAGACTTGATGATTTTGGGAAGATAATGGGCTACTTTTGATCGTTGGTAACCAAGTTATGGTTTTAAGGTATGGAAGTTTGAGAAAGGAGATCATCAAAGAATGTCATGATTCTCAAAGGGCAGGACATCCTGGTGTTGTACGCACCCTTGCCCTTCTTTAACCCTTTTACTACTGACTGCAAATGTGAGATGATGTTGAAGCATACATTCGAATATTCCTTATTTGCCAACGAGATAAGGTCGATCTACATAACCCTA
The DNA here is from genome assembly GCA_037832385.1 of Rhizophora apiculata. NCBI lineage: Eukaryota > Viridiplantae > Streptophyta > Magnoliopsida > Malpighiales > Rhizophoraceae > Rhizophora > Rhizophora apiculata. Next base: position 4,035,337 of record CM075427.1, read on the forward strand.
TAGGTCTTTTGGAGCCCCTACCAATTGCCAAAAGACCATGGAAAAGCTTATCCATAGACTTCATCATGGCCTTACCATAGTCCAAAAGTTATAGAAGTATTATAGTGATTGTAGATTGGTTCAGTAAGTATGCTACCTTCGTTCTAATTTCCTAGGATTGCACCACTGATGAAGCCGCCCACACTTTCCTTAAACATATCATCAAACTTTGAGGAGTACCATGCAACATTGTACATGATCGAGACCCTCGCTTCATTAGAAGATTCTGGACGAAACTCTTCAAACTATTAAGGACCGATCTTAACTTCTCTACCAATTTCCATTCCCAAAGTAACGGTCAAATGGAGCGTACTAATGGATTACTGGAACTGTATTTAAGGCATTATGTAAGTGCCCATCAACAGGATTAGGCCAAATTGCTTGATGTGACTCAATTTTCCTACAACTTTCAAAGGAGTGAAGTCACAGGTAAAAGCCCTTTTGAGATTATTATTGGCCAGCAGCCCATGACACCACATGTCATCGCCTCCTCATACAACGACAAGAGCCCCATGGCACACTAAATTGCCAAGGAATGACATGAGCAAGCAGATATTGCTCGAGCTCACCTGGACAAAGCTGCTTAGAAGATGAAAAAATGGGCAAATCATAAGTGAAGGCATGTTGAGTACTAAGAAGGAGACAAAGTACGCGTTAGGCTACTCCCATAACAATTCAAGTCCCACCACAAGGTACACAAAGGGTTAATTCGAAGGTACAAAGGACCCTTTTCAATCATAAAACACTTGAGAAAAGTCTCCTACCAGGTATAACTGCCACCTAACCTCAAAATTCATTCTGTCTTCCATGTGAGTTTCCTCAAGCGGTACTATGAAGACATGAAAGACCTTAAGAGAAACAAGCCCAAACGAGCACCAACGGCCATTACTATAGCTTCAACAAAGAAATGGAGAGCATTCTTGCAGATCGAAGGATCCGAAGAAGGGGTATACCCAATTATACGGAATACTTAGTGAAATGGAAGGGACATCCTCACGAAGAGGCCAGTTGGGAATAGGAGGACAATACCCTAACAAAATCTAGCACTACAAGGATAAAGCAGCGACAAGGACGTCACTGAATTAAGTGAGGGAGAATGTCACGGGCCAACAAATCAAAACTCAATCCATCAAAAGGGTCCAAACCCATTACCAAAGGCTTGAAGGATCTAAGAAGATTCTAAAGACTTCATGGTAGTTGAACCCATAGAATTCTCTAAAACTCTATGAGTTATACATAATTGTAGAATATAATATTTCAAAAATATTCCATGTAGATATCTAGGATAGGAAAATTCTAGATCTAAGGCAAAGGGCTATAAGTACCCCAAGCCTCATTCATTTGTAGCACCAAGCACTCAAGCAATCAATCTAACCTTCCTTTCTCTAAACCTCTTCTCTTATTACTCTTTGCTCTTTCTTTAGGCTTACTAGCAACTTTTCCTTGAAGTTGTCTAGTGCCGCATGAGTTTTAGAGTGTCTGTAAACTCATCCCATGACAAGAGGCTTTAAGCACTATAAATTACTTGCAAAATAGACTTCCCTTAAAAGCCTTGAAAAGAAAGACTCCTTATGAGACTTAGTTTGGAGCTAAACCCACTTTGTAACATCTTAAGGTCTTTCGATATGTCTACTATATCCTAGTACTTGAAGCAAAAAGAGACAAGCTTGATCAAAGGCCTTAGGCTTATGTCTTTTTAGGATATAATAGTCAAATAAAGGCCTATAAGGTCTAAAACCCTAGAACTAGAAAAGTAATTATGAGTATATGCTTAAAATTCACTAAAGGGGCCAACTAAAATTAAGATACAAATCAAACTAATGCAAACAAGATGACATCTAATTCTAGCTCTAATCCTTTATTAGCAAAAGTAGATACTCATATAATATAATTTAGGTGGCTAACTTTGATCATAATCTAGTGAGAGGCATTAGGTCTTTAGTAGATTAGGGGAAATGTTGTTATACTAGAGCCAATAAGTTTCTTAGAAGTCTCACAACAAAATGTTTAGAATGCTACCATGAAAGAGAAGTTATAGATGATAAACAAAAAATCAAACCTAGGAGTTGGTTTATAGGCCATTTAACAAAAATGTAATTAGAGTTAAATGAGCATATAAAATCAAATTGAATGCAAATGGCTCAATTAACAAACACAAAGCAAGACTAGTGGTTAATGAATATTCTCAACAATTTAGTGCTAATTATATAGAGACATTTGCCCTTATAGTAAGGCATGATACAATTAAGCTACTATTAACTCTATCTGTTACAAAAGGTTGGATCTATATTCTCATTGGATGTCAAATTAGCTTCCCTAATGGAACCCTTGAAGAATTGATCCATGGGGAAAAACTAAAAGGATTCCATATCAAGGGAGCTAAAGATGAATTCTATGTGTTGAGGATGGCTCTATATAGACTTAAGCAAGCCCTTCAAGCTTGGTACAACAAGGTGAATGCTCTAGAAGCCAAAGTAAGGCTACCTTGTATGCCAAGTTAAGGATAATTGAACTACTAATTGTCTCCATTTATATGAATGACATACTAATTATTGGGGCCAGTAAGCCCTTGATTGATGCCTTCAAAATGCAAATAATAAATGCTTTTGAAATGATAGACCTTGGTAAAATAAGTTATTTTCTTGGAATGGAGATTTAGCAAACCTTTGATGGTATTTTCATCAATTAGATGAAATATGCTATTGAGTTATTGAAAAAGTACAACATAATCACCTATAAGCCTATCTCAACTCCTTTAAACCGAAGGGAGAAACTATGCAAAGAAGATGGAGAAAGAAACTTGATTGTGTAACTTTTAGAAGTTTGATTAGAAGTTTATTATACTTAACAGCTACCAAACGAAACTAGACCTAATATATGCCACTAATGTCCTGTCTAGGTATATGCAAGCTCCAAGTGTGACACATCTCAAAGCTACCAAAAGAGTCTTAAGGTATCTCAAAGGAGCATGCAGCCTTGGTATTTAGTTTAGAAGGTCAACAGAAGGTAGACTATCTAGTTTTTTAGATAGTGATTAGACAGGCAACAATGATGACATGAGGAGTACAACAAGATACATGTTAACTCTTAGATCTAGTGCATTTACTTAAAGTTCAAAAAAGTAAGAGATCATTGCCCAATCCACTGCATAAACAGAATACATTGCTGTTGCTACTATAGTAAATCATGCAATATGGCTGAGAAAAATGTTGTGTGACATCAAACAAGAACAAATTAAAGTTACTGTGATCTAAGTTGACAACCAATCAGCAATAGCTATCTCTAAGAATCTAGTTTTTTCATGGAAGAATAAAGCACTTTAAGATCAATTTCATTTTATTAGAGAGATGCAACAAGAAGGAGAAGTGAAACTGATTCATTGTAGTTCAGAGGATCAAGTTGCAGATATCCTAACCAAGTCATTGACCAAATGTAGACTTCAGCACTTGAGAAATAAGATGGGCATGAACATCAAGGAATCTAGAGGAGTGTTCAAGAACCTAGCTTCCTTGTTGTTCAAGCCACCACTAAGTTCTCCAATAGGTTATCCTACTGCTATGCTGTGTAGAATTGAAGCTGCAGAGGATGGCTTGTACATTAAGCTTCAAGTTTTGTTTCTTTGTTGTAATCTATTAGTTGTTCTTCAATGTTTAAGACTAAGGGAGAGTAGTAATCGAACTTTAGAGTTCCTTTAGTTAGTTAATGGGAGTAAGTAAATCTCATTCCGCTTTTTTGTTTTTTTCTAGTTGTTGTTGCCGTAATCAGAAGCAGGTTGCTTCTTGAGCCATCTTTTACTTTCATTTTTTGTTAAGTAAGTCTAGTCATGTCTTATTTAATGGTGGTATTTGTAATGTAATGGAGATTGACTCCATAAAAAAGTAAAATATCAATGAGAAGTTGCTCTCTTCTCTACCATTTCTGGTTTACTGCAAAAAGGTTAGAATGACAAAGTTTTTCCTTCTTGTTAGCTTTGTTTCTTCAAAACTAGTATGATCACAACAAGCACAAGTGCTCCAAATATTCTTTGGTAGCCCTTATGCGCTAAATATATACCATGATCCCGAAATGGCACACAATTTTGTTAGAGAAAGAGGGAATCTTGGAGCAAAGATACTCAAAGCAGTCTGATGGATTCTGAGTTTCAATGAGAGACCTGCAGCAAAATTTTATGAGTCTATTGATAAGGTTTCTCCCAAATAATTCATTTTTGAACTTCCAGTAAATACAAAACTCAACTTTGCATCTTCTGCATCAGCTACCTGGCAGAAACTGTCAGGCCGTGGCAATTCTGCTTCGTTGTCCTCAATAAATATTGGGAGAATCAGGTACCCTTCATCAAAATTTGCACTGCTTTTAAATTCTATTGGCCTTACTGGCAAGCAAAGCTTTGATGCATTGAAGAATGAGCTTTGATTCCAAGGGCCATAAATGAAGACCCCTTTAGAGGCAAAGATGCCAAACTAGGATACCGCTCTAAGTAAAATAACCCTTGTCATTGAGCGCTTGGCCAATGTCCTCTCTCTCTCATGTGCATTTTGGTGGCCACCAAGAGCTTGGGTGCTGAATAATTTGCACTAATGTACTCAAACACGTTTTTGGTTAGGAATTTAGATTTTAATTTTTGAAATATCAATTTATAATTCTATAAAAAAAAAATGAATTTTATGATAATAAATAAAAAAAATTATTTCTATTGGAGAGTTTAGGTTCCAATAGGAACAATGATGGGAAACAAGTTCTGAACCTAATTGAGTTGCTATGACCTTTGTGAGATGGGAAGAGTTAGTATGGCAGTCATTGAAGGGACTGCTGATGCATCTTGAGTTGATCAATTTTGGACGGTTTATTACATAGTGCAAGTTAAACGAATTTATTAACATCTTTCAGTCCCGTTCTAAACCTAATACCAAAATATTATTCAGTTACTAATTAAAATAAATTGAACGTCCCACTATAGTTGTTAACGGGGAACAATATATTAACATATGGAAAATATTTTTTGGTCACAATAAAATTTATACTATATATAATATATTTAATATGATATTGATCATATTTTATATAATATAAAAAAATATAATACTAAAATAGATATTAATGTTAAATTACTTTATATTATATAAAATAATTTATATATGATATAAAATTTTATTATATTTAAATGATGCTACGACATTGCATATTCGAGGGCATTGTGTAAGGTGAACTATACTCAAAATTCTCCAAAGAAAAGGCATGTGCATGGCATTCACTTCACCCCGTTGGTTTCAGTCCCATGCCCTGACCATATGCCGATTCAGATTCCTTTCCTTTGCGGAAGAGGAAAAACAGTTGGCTTGTGCTGGAGAGTGAGCAAGAACACATGCAATGCCCGAAAAAAAAAAGACAGAAACCAGACAAAAGCCTTGCCATTCTTTGTTGCCTGATGGACCAAAGGAATTGAGAAAAAGTAGAACATTATCAACATCCAGCCTTTTTAAGTCTGTTGTGACAGCCTTTTGATTCCTTTTGCTTTCTGGGCTTTTCATATGTTGCCTCTAGTGGCATCACATTCTTTCATAATAGTTAAACTATATCTGCAATTTAATTAAAGAGAGTTTGAGGCTACGATTAAGAAATTTACGGGAAATTATTGTATTGTGATTTGTAGGTTTACGCTGTTACATTTCTTTTGAATTTAAATCAATATATATAATTAAGAAAAGTTGAGGTTAAATATTTTCTAAAAATTTTCGAAAATGCAATTGAGTTCTTCTTTTCCTATCAATCCTCTGTATAAATCATTTTTGAATCAAAATGTTTTACAAACAACATCAAGAGACTTTAATGCCAAGATACATATATATGGCAAAACATATGTACAATAAAACAGGTAACACCAAGCTGTCCTGCAGGTAGCAATCATCATCAACACAATAAGACTCCATTTATCCCAAAAATAAAAAATTAAAAATTATTTTGAAAAAAAAAAATCCCAAGCTCCAACTTCTCTGGGGCCCACCTGCATGTGGTTTGCTCTCAATTACAGGTCCTTCCTCTGCACCAACTTTCTTCCCTGCTGGTTTTACACCACGACTTCCTCTCATCCATGCCCCCCCCCCTCTCTCTCTCTCTCTCTCTCTCTCTCTCTCTCTCTCTCTCTTCATATCTAGCTTTAAGCATTATGTTGTTTGGTCTGTCTTTGCGTATAGCAAATTTGGCTGCCAGCAAAAAGAAAATATCCATTAGCCATTAGCTGCTCTGTACACTTTTGATCTCTATTCTCTTTTACTCTTTCAAACAGAGATGAAGAAAAGAAGCAATCTCAACCACTGTAATCTTTTCTTCATATTCTTTGTTGGATGTTTCTTTTCAATCTTTCTCCATGCAAGCTCTCAAGTAGTCAACCCAAGTCCAGATTCTGCAGTTATGCTAGCTCTGAAGAAGAGCCTCAATGCACCGGATTCTCTCGGATGGACCGATCCGGATCCATGCAACTGGAATCACGTCAGCTGCTCCGAGGAAAAGCGGGTCATCAGAATCCAAATTGGTCACCAGGACCTCCAAGGAACGCTCCCATCGGATCTCCAAAACCTCACCCAACTAGAGCGGTTGGAGCTCCAGTGGAACAGCATTTCTGGTCCTCTGTCTAGTTTAAACGGGTTAAGCTCACTGCAAGTGTTAATGCTAAGTAACAACCAGTTTACTTCTATTCCCAGTGGTTTTTTCACTGGCATGTCGTCTCTTCAATCTGTGGAGATAGATAACAATCCGTTTTCCACCTGGCTTATCCCGGAAAGCATAAAAAACGCTTCTGCTTTGCAGAACTTCTCTGCAAATTCTGCCAACATCTCTGGTTCAATACCGGACTTTTTGGGGCCGGATGCTTTTCCCGGTCTAACCATTCTGCATTTAGCCTTCAATCAGCTTGAGGGTTTGTTGCCAGCCAGCTTTTCGGGGTGGCAAATCCAGTCTTTGTGGCTTAATGGGCAGATGAGTAGTGGTAAACTTAGTGGTGTTATCGATGTAATCCAGAATATGACCCTGTTAAAGGAGGTCTGGTTGCATTCTAATGGATTTTCTGGTCCTTTACCCGATTTTTCGGGTTTGAAAGATTTGCAGAGGTTGAATTTAAGGGATAATTCATTTACTGGTCCCGTGCCTCTGTCGTTGGAGAAACTCGAGTCGTTGAAGGTGGTGAATTTGACTAATAATTTGCTTCAAGGGCCAATTCCTCAGTTCAAGAGCTCAGTCTCTGTGGATATGCTAGCTAATTCAAATAGTTTTTGTTTGCCTATTCCTGGCGAATGTGATGCCAGGGTCAAAACGTTGCTTTTGATGGTCAAATTGATGGATTATCCTCAGAGGTTTGCGGAGAACTGGAAAGGAAATGATCCGTGTGCAGATTGGGTTGGAATTACTTGTAGCAATGGTAACATTACTGTTGTTAACTTTCAAAAGTTCGGTCTTACGGGATCAATTTCCCCTGAGTTTGCTTCACTTAAGTCATTGGAAAGATTGGTTCTTGCTGATAATAATCTCACAGGTTCTATTCCACAGGAGCTCACAACTCTTCCGTTACTTAAGGAACTTGATGTATCAAACAATATGATTTACGGAAAAGTACCATCTTTTAAGACCAATGTGATTGTGAACACAAACGGTAACCAAAATATAGGAAAAGAAATCAATGGTACTGCATCTTCAGGTTCACAATCAGGGAGTCTGTCAACAAGTACAGGCTCTGGAATCAGCGGCAGCTCTGAGAGCGGTGGCAAGAAATCTTCTGCTCAGATTGGTGTAGTAGTTTTTGCCGTCATTGGGGGTGTTTTTGTTGTATTTCTGATTGGCTTGTTAGTTTTATGTCTGTATAAGAAGAAACAAAAGCGGTTCAGCAGAGTACAGAGCCCAAATGCAATGGTGGTCCATCCTCGCCATTCTGGATCTGATAATGAGAGTGTGAAGATCACGGTTGCTGGTTCAAGTGTCAGCGTTGGTGCAGCTAGTGAAACTCACACCATTTCTACCAGTGAGCAAGGCGACATTCAAATGGTCGAGGCAGGGAATATGGTCATTTCTATTCAAGTCCTGAAGAATGTCACTAACAACTTCAGCGAGGAAAATATATTGGGACAAGGAGGTTTTGGAGTGGTGTACAAAGGTGAGCTGCATGATGGTACAAAGATTGCTGTCAAAAGAATGGAATCTGGGGTCATAAGTGGGAAGGGACTAGCGGAGTTCAAGTCTGAGATTGCTGTTTTGACCAAGGTTAGGCACCGGCATCTTGTTGCTCTTCTTGGTTACTGCTTGGATGGCAATGAGAAGCTACTTGTATATGAATATATGCCTCAAGGGACCCTCAGTAGACGTCTCTTCAACTGGGCAGAAGAAGGACTTAAACCCCTGGAATGGAAAAGGAGGTTGACTATAGGCCTAGATGTTGCAAGAGGTGTTGAATACCTTCATGGTTTGGCACATCAAAGTTTCATACACAGGGACTTAAAACCTTCAAATATTCTTCTTGGTGATGATATAAGGGCTAAGGTTGCAGATTTTGGTCTTGTCCGTCTTGCACCAGAGGGGAAGGGCTCAATTGAAACTAGAATTGCTGGAACTTTTGGATACTTGGCTCCAGAATATGCAGGTAGCTTTTCTTCCATTGTCTTTGCCTCTCTATTTGTTAGTGGATGGTTTAGTTTTGGTGCTTGATGCAAATACTATTACAACAACAAAGCATTAGTTCCAAATTTAAACGGTGTTGAGTATATAAATATTTTCTTGTCTGTCCATGGTATTGTGAATTAATTTTGGTTTGAAATCCAATTGTTCTAAATGCTTTGTAACCAAAAATTCCCAAGTCAACTTAGGATGCCATCTCCATCTCCTTCTCCTCTCACTATCCACTTGGATTTGATCACCCCTTTTAATTGAAGCATTTATAGGTTACATTGGATATGTTGAAACCAGTGCAAATGTCACTCCCTTGATTTTCTCCAACTAGTGCCACGTCTATCTTACCATGAATATTCTTATTTCTTATCCAGTCATTCCTAAAGTGGTCACAAATGCATTTAAGCATTCTCATTTCCACAACACCGATTTTATGGATATGTAGCAATTATTCTTGTATCTGAAGTCCATATTCTGTGGGAATTCTATTTTTCATTGTAAACTCTATGGGAAAATTGCCAAATGGCTTGATTTAACTATTGTTATTGATTTTAGGTTTACCGTTATGCCTAAATGAAACATTTCCTTGCTTGCTGTAAAGTTTATTTGAACTGGCTGCCAATTTATCTTTTACAGTACTTTGTGAGAGTAGATAAACTTATTTCATTCGGAGACACACAAAGCTGCCCCCAACCCCACCAACAAAAAATAAAAAGAAAACTGGAGAACATTTTTCTGAAAAACTGGGCTACCAGACTTGTCCCGACGAAAGATAAGACACAGAATGCAGTGACTGGTATCAGCCAAAAGAAGTTGACTTTTTTGGTTGCATAAGTTGATTCTGTTCATAAAATTGTATTGTTCAACAGAGTATTGTGATGCATAATAAGCAACTGTGTAGCTATGTCATTCCTTGATTCAAGCGTTCCTATCAATAATATAAAAGTGTCCGAATCACAAGGCTCTCACAATGGAGGGCTTCTTGTCAATAATATAATTTCTCAATTTCTATTCAATAGGCATAGCCAAAAAAAAATTCTATTGAGAGGTTTATTGCCACGGACTAGAGGGTATCATAATACATCAGATGTTGTGACATTTTAAAGTTGTGTCTCACTGAGGTGAATACGGTGAATTGCATGCATTGGAATATCTCTTTTTGACATTAGAACTTATCAATAAAAATGCTTTGCCTTAGTTATCTTTTTCTTCTTTTCTTTCTGGTTCTAATTCCATTTTTTCTTCTTTGATGTGCTTGTTGATCGTATGGTTTGTTTTGTTAATTTCTCCTAATCCATGTGAGTTCATTCTAACAAATGCATACCTGTTTCTCATGATATGATTGCAGTTACCGGTCGAGTGACAACTAAGGTTGATGTCTACAGTTTTGGGGTGATATTAATGGAGATTATCACAGGTAGAAGAGCTCTCGACGAGAGCCAGCTGGAGGAAAGCATGCATCTTGTAACATGGTTCCGCAGACTGCACCTTAACAAGGATTCATTTCGCAAAGCCATCGACCCCACTATTGATCTTGATGAGGAAACTCTAGCTAGTATCAGCACGGTTGCAGAATTGGCGGGTCACTGCTGTGCGAGGGAGCCATATCAAAGGCCTGATATGGGTCATGCCGTTAATGTACTCTCATCTTTGGTGGAACTCTGGAAACCAACTGATCAAAATTCTGAAGACATATATGGCATTGATCTTGAAATGTCATTGCCACAGGCACTTAAGAAGTGGCAAGCTTACGAAGGTAGTAGCAACCTAGAGTCGTCGTCTTCCTCACTACTTCCCAGCTTAGACAACACACAGACCAGCATACCAACCTGTCCTTACGGATTTGCCGAGTCATTTACGTCAGCAGATGGGAGATAATTGGCAGCTGTAAATTCTATGTTAGTGCTGGTGGTGGCCTGGTTGGTGGTCTGCTTTAAGTTATTCCATTCAGCTCGTTGATGTATTTCCTTTGTAAATTTCTGACTACATTAATTCTTATTTCATGTTTTGTTATCCTTCCTTCTTTTGTTTTGCCTTCATGGAAATTGTGTTTGGATGTATGTCACTCGTTGAAGACCGAAGAGGTTCTGTAAATGATACAAGTTCTGTTCATTTCTGTGTAGGTAGACCTGTGAGTAGGCCTAAGAGGACTGGCTTACTATATGGAGCTCAACTCTGCTGGTAGCAGTCACCCACCTGAAATTTGAATTCCTTTTCTTATTGGTAAATTAAATTAAATTTGTTTCTCCGTGGAAATTTATTAAAATCTGATTTTTTTTTTTTTTTTCTTGTGAAAATGAGAGGATATGTTTGTTTTGGACAAGTACATGAAAAGGCGGGGAGCGAGAAGCTTATCCATCACAAAAGGTGCACATCTAGTGATCCAGCAAAACAGAGACGCAGAGGGTAGGGAACTATTTGTCTCTATTGATGTGAGAAGGCATGTGAGGTGGTGAGCCACGTCCTGTTGTTTTCTGCCTCAGCAGCGTTACACATGGGGTTCACATTTCGATCCGCCCATTTCTCAATGTCTCTGTCTCTCCCCTGCTTTTACCTTTTCTACTTGTTGACAAGCCCACATGAAATTAGTCCATGTGTTATACTGCAGCATATTTTGACACAAAAAAAAAAAAAAACTATATATATATATATACTTGGTAACATTTATTAAAATACGTGAAAGATGAAAAAAAAAAAAAATGAATTACCTTTTTTTTTTTTTACTATCACAAATAAATAAGATTATTTCATTGTCTTATGTCTTTATGATAACAAATAAAAATAGAATAATTGTAGTGTGAGCTAGAGCCAATAAAAAAAAAATGTTGGTTTGGCAGTCAAAGGAATCAAGCAACTTCTTTTCATTGCAACCGAAGCAATATCAACCAACAAAGATGATATCTTAAAGTGAGTTTCCTGATTATAGCTAAGGCAATTCTAGAAAACTAGAAATATAGTAGAAAAAGAGAAGAACAAGGTATCATCTTTAATAGAAGAAGTTTCTTCCATTTTGGAAAACATTTTCTCAACTTCTATTCATCAACAAATCTCATTATATGGAAGGGATTTTACATTCAAAATTTAAATATAAATTTAAACTTTCTAATTGTTACAATTGTAATTTTTACAATTTTAATTAAAATTTTTAATTATAAATTAATTCAAACTTAAATATAAAAGTACAAATTATATCATTCATTTGCCTGGCATTTTTTCTTCAGAATTTCTTTATAATTATCATATCTGAAGGTTGAGTTCTAGAAGGAAAAACTAGAACAAATCTCAGGAACTTTGTTAGAAACAACAAAATGGCAGCACCATGACTCAATACTTCTCCTTGGACTATTATTTTGCACGTTTTAAGCAGGAGTGATCATATTTTGATATAAAACTTCATTCTCTCGCTGGCTTTTTTTTTTTTTTCTTTTTTAAGTTTATGGAATTAATTTTTAAGTGTGTTTGACTCATATAGAATTCTCAAGTTTGCTAATTTTTGAAATTAGACTTCAAATATTTTTGGCTTTTCCGAAGTCTTCAAGTTTTCTAATTTTTGAAACCAATTTTTAAAATATTTTTGGCTTCTTTATTTTTCTTCCTAAAGTCATATGAGATATTAGATGAGTCTGTATTTTTGCTCCTCTTGAAGTCAAAGAAAGTATTAGATTGCTTCCAAATTGGCTAGAGTTTCTGAAAAACAAAAATTTTTCTCAAACTATTACCTAATAAAAGAGGCTTATGATGCCTTTACAAATTGCAATCATCCAGAAAACACAGAACCTTGAAATTGCAGAGGTCATTTGTTGCTTTTATTTTGGTTTGGTGGGAGATACTCTTGATTTTACACTCCTCACTTTCACAAATTGCAAGTCATTCGGATACAACATTGTTTTGATACCGCAATTGGTTTGGCAGTCCAAGGAATCAAGTAACTTCTCCTCGTTGCAGCAGAAGCAATATCAAAAAAGCTTTAAAAAAAAAATGAAAAACCAGCGAGGAAAATGAGATCACAAACTGAGTTTCCTAGTTACGGCAAAGGCCGTATATATAGATGAAAAGATGAAGGCAATCCTATCCCATCTTAAGTTTCCCAGATTTATACATGCAATTGAGTCGATTATTATCATTATTTTTTTTTTTGGCTGACATGATCAACTGTTAAGTGACATTGACAGTTTAACCATAATCAGTTCGGTCATCTCACACAATTGTTGCTAAGCTAAGCGGGAGAATATCATAAAAAGAAGCTATAACCTTCTTTATATGCATTACTGAACTAATGGCAATTTTTCACATGATTTCACAAACGTTGAGTAATGAAGTGATGGTGGAAACATTCTTGAAGATGGGTTGGTCTCTTTGGTAGCTGTGATTCTTGTTGATGGGGATTAAAAGTACCTTTGAAAAAGCAATGGCTGTCTTGGACGGCATGTGCGACCGTAATAAAGGCAGGAGGACTCGCCTACCAGAATGATCCGATCGTGCCAGTGTTGGTAAAGAAGATATTTTACATACATCAGATTTGGCATCAGACTCCTGCATGTCCGTTCTTTGGAAGTATTTGTGGCGGGGTAGTTGAGGCGTTTCATTTGGGGTGCTCTTCAGAAGCAATTGGTTCCCCTGCAGGTTGGATGCGGTCAGAGCACCAAGGAAAATTGTCACTGAGCTACTAAAATTGTTCTGCCATTACAAAGTCAGATTCAACTGTGTTGATTCTTCATTGGATTTCTAGTAATCTGTAATTTTTTTTCTCTCAATTCTTAATTGGGTTCCTAATTCTGTTATTGTTACAATCCTTTCTGTTTCTGCCCCTCTTTCTAGTTTTGGTTGTTTTTTGTGAAACCAATTTGGCTTGTCGTTTCGCACAATCTCCTTGAACCCAACATAAGAGGAGACAGCTTCTTGTAAACTTTGACATAATGTCAGAAGACCCATGAGTTGAAATCATAATTTGATTTGGAAGAGGAGAAATCGTAAACTCCCCATTACACCATGCACAGAGGAGCTAAGAAGGGGAATTTCACTGCAAAAGTCAACTTATCAGCTAATGGTCAAAATCGAATTCTAAGAATATCAATTATATGATACAAATCTACACGTTACTGTGAGTGACGCTGCAACTTTTATTTTCTTAGGAATATGTCTTGAGTTTCTTTCCTTTTTCTAAATCAATGAGCCCACATACTGCGTTGCCTATTTGTAATGTATTTTTAAGCGGATCACATTAACTATAAACCTCCACTCAGTGGTCTATGAAAAGTTCAAATGAATCCCCGTTATGTACGTGCATTTGTAAGTTTCACAGTACGAGGTTAGTTTAATTTAGTCCGTTAAGTTCCATGCAGGAAAACTTCAAATGCAATTCTGTGAAGTTGTATTTGATTACTCATTTTTTCCTCCCTCCGTGAAGTTGCCTTTGTATTGCACAGAAGCAATTCTGAACTCCAAGTTCAGAACCCGCATAAGCAGGCCGCAGGATAATCGGAGTAAGGGCATTTAAAGCCCGCGAAAAAGGGTCACAGAACTCCTAGGTTGATGTGAGTACTTTTTAGTAGGAATCATATCGGTACGAGTCACTACTACTAGGTTGGTTGGTAAGAGTGTACATACAACCGAAGATTCACATGCATGATCGAAATTCATGGGACCAATCCAGAACAGCGATTTAAGTAATGCCAGGGGAGTCATAGAGATCTTTGCAAATGATAATGTTTTGTTTAGAACGCACTCCAATGATGTTCTTGGTATCTTATTTTGTTTATGAAAAAAATTAAAATTGAATGAAACAAATGAAGTACACCCCACCACTTGCACCCCATGCAGCAGTAATGCACATGCAAGGCCCACCTATGAGACATTTGTTTAAGATTTTATGGATTTAGTCCACCACTATCATAATAGTTGCTCAAGACTCAAAAAGTGCTGCACACACCCTATTATCGCATAAATATTTACCTTGCGACGAAAACAATGGGTATAAATTATTCTCAAAGACCTAGGCTTGGAAGCGATTTCGGAGCAGAAGGCAGCAGCGAATTAAGTAATGGTGGAAGTGGAATGTGTGTATTGGTGCAAATTTTAGTTACACTGAGATACCTGATAATTTACTTTAATTAATTATGTTTATTTTTCTTAAGTAGGCTAACGATATATACACACACACACACACACACACACTAATTTTATGACAAAAGGTTGTTAAGTGACTTTTTTTTTTTTCTTTTTTGCTTCTTTTTGTCTCATTCCTTCAACATCAATTTTTATTTATGATTTGTTTTTAAATATATTTTATATTCATAAAATATATTTATTTTTAAACTTACTAATTTTTCTTCAATGAACATTATAAAACATCACAAGTGTAATTGTATGGGAGTTGAATAACTAAATGATTATATTGTTACTTTTGAAAAAAAAATAATAATAATTTAGGGTGTAAAAAAATGAAAAAATAATTAAATGACTACAAAATATTGAAATTCATAATAAACAAGTATAAAGTTTAATGTTAAAAAAAAAACTAATCCTATATTTTTTAATTTCTTTTCAACTATTATTTTTCTTATTGCATTTATATAACATATAAACTGTTAGATAGATTATACAACTATTGTATATTTTTCATTGTTTTGTTATGTAGTTAAACTCTATATAAAGTTATTTCCACTAAAAGGTTTTTTTTTGAAACTATCACTGGTGTCCACTATATTGTTCAATAGGCATTGCTATATAATATTACTCAAAAAATATATTTATTATTTTCATCTTTGCCCTAAAAAAATATGTTTTTTTATTAAAAATAATGAGTAAAAATGTATTTTAATTTTTATGCTAATAAAAAAAATATTTTGTAATTCATGTGTTTAATAACTGCTTATTAAAAAATATATATATATACCTATAATGCATTCAGATTCTAAAACCCTACTCTTTTATTCTTACATATTTAAGACACTAAATCAACTTTCAACGATTTTTTTATTTTACTTTTGTTTTTGGATAGATGGTCATCATCGTTACAACGGTTAAATTAGAAGAGACTATACAATAACTGATTCCAGCAGGCCCAAAGTGCAGCTTGAAAAATAATGTGAGATAAGAAAAAACATTTAGAAAGGGAACAACCTTAGTGGAAATAATTATGCTATTTGTGTTAACAATATATGTTTGCAATATAATTTTTCGATACTTTATGTTAAACGTTAGTCAATCTGTTTTAATATTTTTGACGGTGTAACTTTTGTAATACATGCGTGATACTTAACTTTTTCTCCAAGATGATTGGCTAACTAAACTATCTTAATTAAGCTAACATTTATATTATTTACAAGTTAATTATAAAGCCAACTTTATTTTTCAATTGAACAAAAGAGATTTGCTAGTAAACTACATTTACTAATCCTTACCATACGAGTAATATATTGCAAAAATACTACATCAGGATTAATGGATTGATTTGAATTTTTGACCATAAGAACAAGTTTATATCATAGATTTACGCATGGTAAGACCTTAATTTCAAATTCTAATTTCATACATCCCATATTTATATTTTTTTTAGCATAAATAAGTAATTGTTAATAATCCCATTTCTGAATTTTTCAATGAATCAATATGCCCTTATCATTAAATTTTTTCTAATAATTGATCACATTATTTAATGTGTAACATAATTTAGGTTACGTGTTATTTTAATGAATTCAAATTTATCTTTATAAAAATCTACGTATGTATATGAAGAAGAATAATAGATTCACATGTCAATAAAATGCATTACGTCTCCGCAAATGCTAGTAAAAATAAATGTATATAACTAACAAATGCGGGGTATGCAACGTATCCTAGGACGTGGACAATTCTTCATCCATACACGAGTCCGTATTGCAACTAAACATAGCCCAATGTATTTCGTGCCCCTGAACCATGATTCTAGATGATTCGATGCCAGTCTTGTATATATAAGGAGAAATGACCAAACCAAGATAAAGCACATGCAGAGAGTCCGGCAAGAGTTTTAGGCCAACACCTTCTAGCTTTGTTCTGAATGCGAAAACTTCCGTTTTAGAATCTCATTCTCCTTTCTCAGTTTCATAATTTTCAGCTTTAGGGTTTCCACAACTCGATTTGCAGCCAAATTTTGTTGCTGCTCAACCAGCTTTGAATTGCTGATCAGCACTGCAATTTATTGGAGAAATGGTAATGCATCGCAATATAAGCAGGTACACGGGTTCCAGAAAACTCGTAAATGGCCACAGCAGAGAAAAAAGGATCAAGTCATATAGGCATAGCAAAATCTAGCGACCTCAGAACAAAAGGTACAATTTGTAACGTGGAAAAACACAAGCACAAATTAATGCATAATTTGAATGCATTATGTACTCACGCTCCTTTTCCAAGTCACGGAATTTCTTATTCAGCTCATTTTTCTCTTCCTGTTCAACCAGCAGACAATCTTTTAAATCCTGGATCTCAAGATTACCTGTCAGAATGGTTAAGGAGCTTTTCAATGTGACATAGGTCAAAAAAGCTTGCCTACAAAATTCATGATTCCATACACAAATTTTAAGCTCACATTTCCTTTCCACCTCAAAGCGGACTTGTTCCAACCTGATTGCTAGAGTTTGTGTGTGCATTTTATGTGCTGCAATATCTTGGCGAAGGTGGCATGTGGTTGCTTCATATGTTGTCTTCTCTAGTTGCAAGCCTCTAATATGGTGCATACAATCAATACTCCACACAATATACACATTAAAGGAAAAAAAATGGTAGCAGGAAACTACTTGATTTGAGCCTCTAGACCTTCAACCTTCTTTGTGCACTCTTGCTTGAGTAATTCCAGGGCCTTCCTATGTTCCTGCCCCAAAATTCTGACTTCTCAAATTATAACATACAGGTCTTGCAACTGGACAGTGTTTGTAGTTGTGCATGAAGACATTTCCACCATAGAACACCATCTATGGGCCACCTAAAAGTAACTGAGGTCCTTTGACAAGAAATTTAGCATTTTTACCCCCAATTTACCCCAGTTCCAAACGTAAAATATAGAATAGCTTGTGTCGACACATGCCTAGCCCAATACTGTCCAGTTGCCAAGAGCATCAAATTACTTACTTCTTCTTTGCTGAGTTTCTCATTTCTGGTTCTTTCTAACTCTGCCATCAGGCTTGAGCATTTGGTGTAACGATCAAGCTGAATGTTTTTAATAAAGCAAGATGAGGAGGGAACCAGAACGAGAACAGCAAAGATAAATTTTGGAATATATGTCCTTTGTTTATAATTCAATCAGTTCGATCTTTGCCAAGTTTTTGCTATAAATCAGGATTCACAATCTGGTAACAATTCATTGTTAACCAGTAAGAAAACTACACACCTTCTCGGCTAGATTATTCAAAGATTCCTTGTAAAGCTTTGCCAATCTTGCATTTTCTGAAACATAACAATATTCTCTCAGTATAATACATAGTTTACTTTTACAGTCCAGCAGATATCAAAAGACGAGCTGGGATGAAGATCTGCAATTCTAAAGCTATTGATATGAGAAAAGAAAAGCTAAACAGTTTATTCATTCAAGGCAAGGTATAATGTGTCTACACATCGACTTAGACATTGGTATAAGAAAGTAAAGCTTTGACAAGAAAAGTCTCCATGGGTTAAGCACATGTGAAATCTTAATACATGCTCAACAGAAGAGAAAAATGACAAAAAAAACAAATCGATGTGATTAATCATTCGAAGCAAATAGCAGTAAATGAATAACATTAACACGGATTTAAAAGTCTGATATGCAATGTAGAAGCACAATTCGAACTCAAAAGGTACAGAGGAAGGATCATCAACATCTAAATCCGAAGATCAAAAATTCTACATCGATCTCACATTCCAATTAGCAAAGCTAGAACTCGACAATTCAACTTCAAAGGCAGAAATATCAAATTGTTCTATGCTTGAAAGTATAAATAAGTTTCAATTCCGAAGTAAAAACAAATTATAAATACATCGTTCATTGTATTTTCTGCAGAACACTGAAGAGAAAAGTCAGAATGAAAGGAAAAGCGTACCTAACCTTGTTTGAGGGATAAGCAATCGAGTTCAAGAGTTTCTCTCTTGTTAATTTCCAAATTTAAGGTGGACCTTAGCAATTGGTTCTCCGCTATTCCACACTTGAAATCCTGAGGAAATTTCCAATATTATTCTGCTCATTTAGACAATATTACAGAGGAATTTGCCACAAATAACAGCAAAATTGAGGCCATCCGTTCCAGGAAAAAGAAAGTAGATATGAATTTTCCTTTTCTTTGCGGATGTTCTCTCTCGTTTTCTCGGTAACCAAACAGAAAGGGACATCGGCAATAAACAAAAAGAAGTTTACAGAAAAAATGAACCTCGTAGATCTGACCGAAATTAGAAATTAGCGAACTCATCTCCTCATCATCATCTCTCGTTGCCGCCATTTTTATTCCCTTTTGATTCTGAAACTCTCCCACTCGAGAGTGGCAGCGTAGCAGCGCGATGCCCTTACTTATTTATTTATTTATTTATTTTAAACAATTTATTCTCTACACTTAAATAAATTTTTATTACAATATTTTTATAATAATAATAATAATAAATATTTATTAATTAATAATTTATTTTTAAAATTATTATTATTATTATTATTAATTAATTAATAAAAAATTATAAATTTATTTTATTTATTAAATAAAAAAATTATATAATTTAATATAAAAAATAATTTTAAAATTTTTTTATTAAAATTATTATTTATTTTTTTTATATATATTCATAACAATAAATTATTTACAATATTTAAAATAATAATTTAAGAGTAAATAATATATTTATATTAAATTTATAATATTTATATAAATTATTTTATTAAATATATATATTTATAAATTAAATTAAATATTATTTTTTATTATAATTTTTTATTATTTTTTTATTAAAATTTTTTTATTTGTTATAAATATTTATTATTTTTAATGTATTATATTATTTTTAATTAATTATTATATAAAAATTAAAATATTTAATAATATAATAATATAAATATTTTATTTAAAATATATATATATTTTTAATTATTTAATTTAATTTTTAAAATATTTTCATTAAAAATAATTAAAATATTTTTAAATTATAAAAAATATAATTTTTTTAAAATAAATTTTAAAAAATTTACTATTATCATGTAATGAATTTTTAAAAAATTTAATTAAAAATTATTATAATATAAAAAAATAATTTATTATTATATTTATTCACGTAAACATTAAAATTTTTTTTAATATATGTAAAATGGGGTATCTTGTCATTATTATCATCATGTTAATTTTCAACGTGTTAATTGTTAACCAAATTTAGCTTATACTGTATAAGAATCGTGTCCATCAATTATTTATCAACAATAAAAATACAAAGAATCTTGATAAAGGGGCATATGACATGAATAAAATATGTTACTATAATTTGAGGACATTTCATTTAAATTAACAAAATATAATCAAAATCAATTTCATTGATAAAATCGCAATTCCATTGTAATATATACATTTACAATAAAAATAAAAATAATAATAAAAAAAAAACTATCATGGATGAGACTGATTGTAATTACCAAGTTTTCTTTAAACGAAGTGAAGAGGGGTCATAAACCTATTAGCTGGAGCGGTAGGCTTATCATAAAATATTGAAGAAGCAAAATTTGACATGTAAAAAATATCGTACAAATAGATGGGGAGAATGTTGCTCAACACAAAAAATTTTTTGTTTTTAAGAATCTTATACCAAAGTTAAAAAGTGAATTAATTGTTGGTGCAATAGCCATTAATTATTGAGCCAACTAAAATGATGCCTTTCCCCCTTGCCCGATAATCACAAATTGTTGCAATGTATGCATTATTGTTTTTAATAAAAAAGATAAAATATAATTTTTTTTAAAATTTTATATTAAAATAAAAAATTTTTTAAATTACATAATATTTTAAGTGATGAATATATTTTTTTTATTTTAAATTTTTTAATTTTTTAAATATATTTTTAAATATTTTAATAATTTTATTTTAATTATAAATATTTTTTAATTAAATTTAATAATAAAAAAAAATTAAAATACATATTAAAATTATATTTTTTTACTCAAACTCAATTCTAAATACATAAAAAATATATAAAATTTTAATTATTTTATTATTTATTTATTTAATTTATATATCAAATTAATAATTTAATTAATTTTTATTAGTCAATGGACCCAATAAACAAAAAAAAAAATAAAAAAATTAAATTAAAATCACTAAAATATTTAATATTACATTAAAAAAATTTAAAAAATTTATAATTAAATATATATTTATTTCTATATTTTATTATTTTCATCTCTTTTATAATTATAATTTTATTATTTTTAATAAAAAAATAAACTTCTCAAATTATTTAAAAAATAAGTGTAATAATCATTATATGAATAATTTGAAAGAAAAATAATTTATTTTCTAAATAAATTAGAATAAAAGAAGATATATGTTATGTGATAACTTTTTATTATTTTCTTAATATGTGTGTGTATACACATTAATTTTATGACAAAGAGTTCAAGTAGCATATTTCTTATATATTTTTCTCTTATTTTAAATTCAATTTATGACTTTCTTACTTTGATAAGTTAAGTTACTTTTAATTTCATATATAGATTAGCTTACTCTTGTAATTTAAGTAATTAATTTTTTGAATTATTTTTTCGTCTTATCAGATTGCTTTTTGATTTCTAACTCTTACATTTCCAAATTTTAAGGTTCTTTCACTTCTGCCATGTTATCACCCTTCTTTCCAAGATCGGATTTTCTCAAAGCCAAAGGTATTACATTTTTTTTTTTTCTCTTTTTCTTTCTTTTTGAGCTAAAAATGAGAACGATAAGGTAAATTCATTTTCCTATGTTTTTGTTTTCATTTTTCATTTGTTTTTCCTAACTGTTGTTGTCAAATTGTGTCTTTAGGAAACCTGGAGATAGAATTTTGAATGTCAATTTAGGCAAGTTAACTCAATTATTAGATGCCTTAAAAAATTAGAAGATTGTAGAAAAAAGTTGCGTTTGTTATTTGCCAATAGGCAAATAAATTATCTATCTAAGGTTTTAAGGCATTTATTTAAACCATTGAAATTTTCTTTTAAACAATTTTTTTTCAATACAAAACAACAACAAAAACATAAACAACAAAATGGAAACATTTGCGCATGGTGATAAACAAAATTAATTATTATTATTAGGATGGATTTTATGTTAAGATTTTATTGAAAATTATATAATAATATATTATTATTATTGTTATTATGCTAATTTCAATAATTAGGATGAAAGTCATTCATAAGAATGAAATTACATTTTACCCTCTAGGTATAAAACACATTTACATTTCATATTCTAAATTTTAGAAATGATAAAGAATATATTACTCAGTTAACATAAACGACAATGTTAAATGATAAATTTACTTCTTTTTTTTTTTTTTTATATAATCTAAAAGCCCAGAAACATGAAACAACCCTCTTTTTTTCTTTCTCACGCATCTTTCTCTATGCATGGCGGAAGGCGGAGATGCTGGTGGAAGATTTCAACTCGACGACCTGATTGAAGCGGAGTCATTGCCTTCTATTGTGACAGCAAATGAGAAGATCGAAAGGTGATGATAGTTCGCAAAAAAAAAAAAAAAAAAAAGAGATTGAGATAAGGATAATGATAAATGAGTAGAAATTATAATAGAAGAGAATGAATACGAGTGATGAAGTAAGATTAGGATAAATAGAATTTTAAAGAGAGATTGAAAGAAGGATACTAATGGGCGGATGAAGGTGATGATGGAAAAAGCATGAAAGTAAAATAGTGAGATAAAATTAAGATAAATGAAATTTTAGAAAAAGAATGAGAGAAAAGTAATGATAGCAAGTGGGTGGAGAAAGGGGTAGAAGAAAAAAGAGAGTAAAGTGGTGTTTCTTTTCAACGTGGTCATCAGGGCACATCATTTGAAGTATTAATTGGGAAGCAAAATGAATGACCTCAAAGTCGCATAATTCACATGACCAACTAGAAAGCATTCAGGAAAGCACAATCCCCCCGTTTAGTACTCAAACTAGATTCATGATTTCTTTGAGTTCGGTCCCTATTGGAGTTCAAAGTGTCGCTAAAGCAACAAAGAACATAAACAAACGTATGGATATTGATCAAAGCTATCAGAAACTGTCTGTGATTGATCCAAGGAGATAGCGGATTCTAAATTAAAAGCCATGACAAGAAGAAAGGAAAAGTGAATGAAAAGAAGGGATTGCAGTCATTCGTGATGCTTAGACTAATTTAGACCAAGAAGAGACGAGGCTGCAAGAGTTGAAAAGCAGATCTGCGCCATCATTTAGTTACAATGATTCATGCTAGACTGGCTATCAGGCATGCGAGGATGAGTAAAGCCGTAGGGTCTGCACATAGAGTTTTCTTTTCGGGTATTGATTCAGTTAGCCCAGGAAGCCCTAAAAATGGAAGGCAGCGACCAGTTGTGGGATTTAAGGAACTAAGAAGTTATCATGATAAGTTCTGAACTCTGAAGATAATCGTACAGTTGATCTTTTCTATTTGTTTCTGATCTTCTTTCACCAATCCTTCGAATTGATGAATAAATGAAAGATTTCGTAGACATGTTCTTTCCTAGGAAAACAAGACGTGTTGCTTTCTTCACAGTTCAAACTTTAAGGTTGAATCAATGGATAACGGAGACAGGAATCATATATCACTAGATCAGTTTCCAGCATCCATGGAGAGGAATCACTAAAGTTTCATTACACTGGTAGCTATTTTAATGTTAAACAAATGAAAAGGAATAGAAGAAACATAACCAATACAAGTAAATATTAGCCTAAAAATTTAATATAAGGCATACTATGGTTACTTCAACTTCAATTATAAGGGCTTTTAGTCTCAGTCAGAACATTTTTTTTTTTTTCAGAAATTAAAAAAAAAAAAAAAAACTCTTTTTCTCAGAAAAAAAAAAAAACTATATATATATATATATTTTATGAATTTGCAATCCCATTTATACGATCTGCTTTGAAACTTTATGCTTTATTAAGAGATGCTCTGTTAGCAGAAAGACTAGCAACAAATCACATTGATAACAAGCAACCAAGGAAAAAAGAAAAAACAAAGATATAAGGCAAGGCACTTAAGAATTAACTCAGAATCTTTCTTGCAATCTGAAACAAACAGTTTTAACACTCACTCATTCATGTCTTCGTCCTCATCTGCATCACTTATATCAAGATCAGCAAGCAATTCTTCCAGTGGAATGGAAGGCACATCATCCCCATTTGTCACAGAGGTCATCTCTGAAGGCTGATATTCTTTATTACGGTACAATGATATATTGAACCTCAACTCTGGGTTCTCCTCCAAATCTCTCAAGAATTCTTCATATTCTTTGTTGATCTTATCTTGTTCATATCTTCCCTTTGTCTCATCAACTTCCATATTTAGGGACTTTAGTTTCCAAGCACGAGGCTTGCCACGTTTTCTTTGGCGCTTCTCCTCATAGCTCTTCTTTATCAAAATTGCTTCTGGAAGCACTAGATCTCTGTACTTGTCCAACTCAATATCATTGTTATTAGCTCCATAAAGATCATAACCAAGAGCATTATCACCAGGTTTCAAAAGGTGGCCCAGATGTGTTCTTATGTAGAAAATGGTGTCATTTTGCCCAAAATCTGACAACCGAGCTACTTGAGCATCAGCCAAAGCATACCTTGAGCCACCAATGTTGACTTCGGGAGAAATAACTTCTATATCCAAAACTATGTACTCCACAAGCTGCCTGCTTGTGAGCAGAGACTTAAAGGATGCCCTCCAATACTGATCAGCATCCAAGAAGCAGTGTCTCATAGTGAAAGGATCAAGTAAAGCTATGCTGTTTGTGACTTTTGTGCAGATCACAAGAGGACCAAGATTCCCCAAGCTGAGAGCTACTTTTGGAGGAAGACAAATCAAATCTTCACGGCAAATTGGGGGAATTTCCACAGAGAAAGTATATTTGTAGTTATAGTTGTTGCTCTTGCGATCATGGGACACAAGTTGTTTGTCATGGCGACTCCTTATTGGGGTAACTCTACCCAGAAATTCAACAAATTTCACACCATGACTACGATTTGCGAAGAAAAAATCAATACCTTGATCCATTTGCTTGATTCTAATGGCACGGGCAGAAGCATCATGCTTTAGAATCAGCTGCTCCAAGTAAAAGAAAGTTCGTCTGTGAGAAACATGTTGCCGGAGCTGCACAGCAGCAACCCACTGATCTGGGTTGGCCTGAACCCTTGAGCAAGAGTCACACATGTGCTCCTGCTGAACATATTCCACAACATATGCTTGTTCAAGTACTGCACCATTAAGCACCTCTTTCTGAACTCTCACCCTGACCTTGATCCTTTTGGAGTGGGGTTCAGTCCAGATGAATTCAGCATGTATGACTCTAACTGTCTTTGGAATCTTCAGTCGATTCAAACAAAAAGTCAAGAGCTCCTTCGATTCCAATTGGGTCTTGATCCATGTTGATGGCGGATACAGGTAGCTATTGCACTCAGGACAATGCACAATGACTACGTGCTTCTGCAAGCCTTCAGTAATATCAACTTCAGAGCGCAAACATTTGATGCACATGTTGGCAGCATTCGGTTGCATTGGAATTCCACATTTGCAACACAAAACGCTTCCAATGGTCTGATGAACCATAAACATCCCTGACTCTTCTGCCATGGCTGGTTCTAGCAAACAAAACATCATCAATAACAACAAATGTTAGTTTTCTTCCTCTTCCTCTCCGTGGTACAATACAAACAAACAGCTATTATTGAGGTAAACAGAAAGAGATACACACAGTTAAAAAAAAAAAAAAAACTACAAAATAAAAAGGAAGTTCAGGACAAGAAACGCAACACCATCTTTCTAACAAACAAATTTAATATCCATCTACCCAAACATCATAAATAACCCAGTTTCCAGCTACAATAAAGCTCAGCTTTCATAGAAGAAGCTAAAGAGGCTGTAGCCACCTAGCAAGTAGCTATTCTGGCTTCAACCAGC
Organism: Rhizophora apiculata; assembly: GCA_037832385.1. NCBI lineage: Eukaryota > Viridiplantae > Streptophyta > Magnoliopsida > Malpighiales > Rhizophoraceae > Rhizophora > Rhizophora apiculata. Next base: position 4,061,142 of record CM075427.1, read on the forward strand.
AGCAATAAATTAGTTTAACTTTTATTTAGAAAAAAAATCCAACGAAGGCACATTAGCATCCAGAAATCGGAGGAATGGACGGGGAACAACGAAAGAAAGAGAGAATAAAAAAATAAAAAGAAGTCTTCAGCTTAGGAATTTACCTTGAAGAGTGCACGTAAGGGTTGAATCGGCAGGGATTTAATCTCAAATCTTCAAAATTCAACAAGGAAATTCTTTCTCTGCGTGGTGCTTTTTAGGGTCCGGCGGCAATTTTGCCGGAAATGACGGGTTGATAGATAGATTCTCCGCTGGACGGAGGGCGAGGAGAGAGAGGTAGATAGGCGAGAACAAAGAAGCAGGCAGTGAGATAACGTGAAGTGGGCATTTTCGTAGGTTTTTAATGACCTGAGAATGTCTAACCGGCAAGGTCTGGGTCTGGGTCTGGGTCTGGGTCAGGATTAAAAGCTGGGTCAACAACTTCTTTATTATGAGAAGCAAAAGTGCAATTCTTTTGAGAGACTGCCTTTTCAAGAAGCAAAGCCCAATTGTGACACAAAGTCCACATTTTGAAGTGGTCGACAAAGATATAACACTACAAGCCGAACAAACAAAATAAAATAAAATAAATAAAGCACTGAGAATAATAAGGAACAATGTAATTTTAGTAATTCCTCGTTTGGGAGCCAAATCTACTGACAGGAACTAAAGTTATAGGGCCGACTGTCTGTGTTTAAGCCCATCTTGGCCCACCAGACATCCAGTGGGGGGGCCACATTGCAAATGTTGAAGACTTGGTAGGAATACAAGTGTGCGCCTCGAAGAAAGAGATTTAAGACAAAAATGAACGCAAGCCCATTTAAGTGGTCTACAATGCCATCTAATTTGACAAAACCATGGCTACCCTATCGATAATTGAAATATAACGATAAAGTCTAATAATAAAATCACTTAAATTTTTAACTTGAGTTTTTCAAACCCAAATAATACTAATAACAGTAAAAACATATGAATAATAAAATAATAATTATTGAAATTCAAGATCACGCAGCAACAAGAGCCTTATTAAGGGATATCAGAAGAGCCTAATAGCATAAATTAAAAGAAACCAACATGTTTTTTTTTTCTGGGATTTGTGACTTTGTCATTTGATTTAGTGACTGTTCCTCATCAATTCCTACAGGCAAACCAAAATCAAGAAACAAAACATAAGGTGTCTTACATAATAAAACTGTTTCCTTATACACGAGAGTGAATAGATGGGTGAGTTTGTGTCATAACAGTTGGCCACTCGTTTAAATTTTCACCAAAATTAGGAGGTTAAGTGGTTGGGAAGAAGAAGCCAATTTTATAGCACAACGCTGCCTTTGCATTAAATTGTCCTAAGTCATGTCTGTGTTAAAAAGCTTTGACATTGAGGTATGAGTGGTCCATGGAAGATGACAAAGACCACTACTGATATATGTGCATCAATTAAAAGAACCAGCCCGATGAGAGAGAGAAGTAAAATCCTAATACACAATGATCCCGCTTTAGATGCGCAGAAGAAGATAAAGTCAGCGACTTTCTTAAAAGAAAGTTCGCTCTCCTGTAAGGCCCTCTTAACTTGCGCACAATGTGCTACCCACACAAAAACACATTGACACACAGACCTCTATACAAAACCACACACAGACCCATAAAATCTCTCCTTTTCTGCCTATCTTGGGTTTATTGTAATTTTCTTTTATTGGGATTTATAGTATTATGATGTTCTCTTGAAATTTGACTGGCTAAGAATAGTAAAAACATCATAAGAACGTCATTCTATTGTGCAAAATGCTCTCAAATATGCATAAATAATTAAATTATATCAGGATGATCATCATGGTCTCACATCAGTCCCTTTTTTCAACTATGTCTAAAAGCTCTTCCATTCCTCTGTGTCCATTGGATTTATTACCATCTTCTTGTGGAATGGGTCATTATAGGGCCAACACATCCATTAAACGCCCCACCCTCACCCGCCTGGAGTAGCTTGAATGGTTACCTGAGTTCCAACTCCTACTTTTTCTCCAGTCGCCTACAAAAATGTGGACTATGGGGAGTACAAATGCTTTCTACGATAATTTTGGACTGAGCATTCCGTTATATTGGATCCATTAACTTTCACATTTTAGTTGTGCTTGTGGTATGTCAACTTCATATTTCATCATACATTTCATAAATAGAAAACCCTTAAATAGTTAAATCAAGTATAGAAATTAATTAAAGTTGGATAGAATTACGATGTCAATCTTAAATCTTTCACATTCAATAATTCTCTTATTTGGCTTTGTAATCTATATTTGTGTACTCAATTAGATGAAATTTTCCATACTAAATCATATATATTCAATTATTCATTAATTAATAAAATTTTAATTCATACTCCAAACATGATATATAATTTTATAACATAGTTAATGAAATATTAATTAATTTAGGTTAAATTCAAGTATTATAAAAGAGATTTGAATAAAATTATATATGATAAAAGATAAAATTTTACATATTAGTAGAAATAATTACTTATGAATTTATTTGTTGTTAATGGCTTACTTTTGACTTAATAAAAAAGCAAACTCACTCTTTTGAGTGAGTCAAATTAACTTAACATAAAAAATATTAATTTTTTTTATTTTTTTTATTTTTTTTGTGTTGAGTTATTTTAACTCTTTTAAAAAATAAAAAAAAAAGTTAAAATAGTAAATATTGTATATATTTATAAACACTGGTATGTGATATCATTTAAATGTAATAAAAATAATAATTATTATTATTATATTATGTTTTAACTAATAAGTGACTTAGATTTAAACTATTATAAAACCTTACAATTAATTTAATTCCATCTACAATTATAATTTTTTTCCTCTTCTTGGTAAGAGAGATGCATGGTTGACTTAGTTGATTGGTTCACAACAAAATTCACTAATCAAGGGACATACATCATATTATGTTTCTATAAGATTAACTCTTTCCTTTTGAATTAATACATCATAAAAGCCTTTCTCTTTCTCTCTCTAACTACACTAGACTTGGACAATGCATTGATGCTATAAAGAGAGCATGGTCTATTACTATTGGTAATGAACAAATATTCAAAACCAAGAGTCCAATTTCAGATGTTATATTATGTTTCTATGAGTTTAACTATTTTTTTCTTTTTTCATTATTTATCTATCCTGACTAAATGCTTAAAACAATTTTCATTATCCCATATATGTAATATGTGAAAAAAAAAAAAAGATAGAGATTCTTATTGATTTGGGTGCTCCTTAAAAAATTATATTTGTAAATTAATTAAGAGTTAATTAGTTAAACATGTTACAGTGCTTACCCCTATAACCCAAAGCATAAAAAAAAAAAAATATATATATATATATATATATATATATATATATATATATCTATATCTATACGATCTATTCCTATGAAACTTATGAAATTTTTGTCTTTCTTTTGACTCTTAACTGTACAATGAGAAGCACTATTTGTAATAAAACTTACATATTTGCCATAATCAACATTCATGTGCCATAGTTTAGGGGCTGAAAGCCTAGATTTGAGGCTACACTTTTATCTTCCATCACATGGTGGAGGTTCTTATGATATAATCCAAAATTAATAATAGAAAACAAAAAGAATATATAATTATAAACAATTTTCAAGGTGTTACTTTCACAATATCTTTAAATTCTTAGAGTATTAAGTTATATGTTAGAAAAAGTACACGGATGAGAATTGGGAATAAGGGGTGACAAGGTTGAAATTAGCCGTAATAGATGCTTTTTAAAATTTAAATTTGTTTGGTCAAAAATCATATGATGTGTAAGAGTATTAATAAATTATATAACCCAAATAATAAAATATACATTAAAATTTGAAAAAAAAAAACGCAACATGAAGGAAATTTCATTATATTGCACTATTTCCAAATCTTAATTTGTATTGTGTTGTTCTGATTACCCATGTTGTTGACCCTCTTCCTTTTCATGTGATTTTTTACCGATAAAAAACTTAAATAATATATATATTGATTGCAATTAGCGCTTCAGCCTTTTGTTAAAAATCTCGGTCCACGTAATTGAGCTCTAATTTTTCATATTGTGGGTCCAGTCCCATTAGGCTTTATGTTTTTAGGTTATTTTGCCTTAACAAGTGGCCCACTGTCACCTTTGGAAGCCCATTTTGTAAAGCGGGAGGCTAGAAATTGGAAGTCACAAAATGACCGTTTTGATCATATAGAACAGGAGAGAGAAAGAGAGACTTGTGTAGCAGCAAGACATTCGAAGGGTCTCATCGTACTGCTCCACCGAAAGAGCTATATAGAGAGAGAGAGAGAGAGGGAGAGAGAGAGACAAAGAAGCAGCAAATTGGCCAGTTGGGTCATATCTTGTGTGTTTTAGCCAAACTTGAAAGTGAACTTTGTAATCTGATTTCTAGAGGGGAACTCCCTGGATTGACCCGTAGTTTTTCCACGTGACTTTGGTGTCGTTTGCTTCCTATTTTCTTATCGTTTTTGCTGGAATTTATTCTCCGCATTATTCGCTTTATTGTGGCTGAAAAATCATTGGGTTTGATTAATTGGTCTCCACCTATCTTTTACTTGTGTCAAATATCAAGATAATTAACCGAACAAGTCCTCTCGCATTGACTTCTTTTTTGGGCCATTGTAAATCGTTTGCCAATCACATGTATGTATGTATGTTGTAGGCCTATATGTCTCAACAGTAGATAATCAATCAATTAACAAATTTATATATATATATATATATATATATATACAATTAAAATTATAATTATAAGTCAGAATTTTATTAATTAATGAAGAAAGCACGATAGCCCAAAATTAGTCTTCGATGAGTTGGCAATAAGCATTTTCATTCTCAACAGCACATTAATTTAGGGGTCCCCATCCATACTGTATAGGCAATGTCCTTAACGGGAGGCCGTTGTCTGAATGCAATGGAACCGAATTTTTGATGTTGAAGCATCGTGTTAGAAGGACCCCTTAGATTTAAACATGGCAACGTGCAATGATTGAGACTAACCAAAGAGCAGTGACGTGATCAAAACCAACAGCTGACGATTACACAGGAAATGCTCATCCATTCTTTTTTCTTTCATGGTAACTCTATTGGACAATAAGTCAAACCAAGAGGAATGAATCCAAGAGGAATGAATCAAATGTCTTGCTGAAATGCATTACCAAAAAGATTTAAAAAAAAAAAAATTACGAGAATAAACATTTACAATATGAATTACTATGGTTCAAACCTGGAATAGAGTTTTCATAATAAAGTGTCCATAAATTGTTTAGAAGTACGAGAGAGTAGTGACCTTATTAGTATTATTATTTGCTATTCTCAAACTGAAAAAAAGAAAAAAAAAGAGACATATTAAAAAATAGTTGACAAGTAGCAATTTGGAATGAACAAGTAGGAAGGCAACTAAACAGGCAGCAAAGTTACTACTGTATGCATATAAATATTTATTAGGAGATCATTTGAATTGTAAATTATATAATGTAAATAACTCTCTCATTCTTATGAATTTTATATCCAATATTAGAATACAAGCACTTAAAATAAAAATCTAAATTTTTAATTATTGGGGTGTCTCATAAAAGATGAAATTAATTGTAATTGCATACTAAAAGCTTATTTTGACTTTAGAAATAATGTTGCAAGAAAAAAGCACACTTAAAATAAACTCTGAAAATCGGGCACTGATCTTTTAGGTACCAAAGAAACAGTTTTAGGCTATACAGGATGAGAAGGAGTTGGGCATTCATTTTACACGATATAACTATAATCTCAAACGACAACGCCAAAAATTTTACTCATAAAGTCACAATCAATATGCATACCATTTTTTTTTTTTTTTGAATTTTTATAAATGAATGCTTTTTTCAGAAAAAAAATAAAAAATTTACAAGTGATTAGTATTTATACCATTATTCACTGAACCTATACTAGAAATCCTTTCAAATCCCACTGCCAGCCATCTCAGGAGATTAAATTTTACAGTAAGAACAGGTCAAACGGGGGATTATCTTATTACTTATTGTTAGGCAGCTTTTATTTTTTCAAATTCTGATAGTGTTCTTTTTTCTTGCTGTCGGAAGAAATTAAAAAGAAGGAAATATGTGAAGAACTTTTGATGTCTCTCTCTCTCTCTCTCTCTCTCTCTCTCTCTTTTTCTCTAGGTCTGATGTTGATTGCGTTTTAACTTTCTTTTTGAAAGATAAAAATTGAAATGGTCAAAAGAAAAATACAAAGTCGGGACCCAACTGATCAAAATGGTACTGATTGATGGGGAATGAGCGTCAATTGTATCAACAAATACCAAAGAGCACTGTTACATTATTTTCCATAATTTCAATTAATGATATACATGTCTGGTATGTCTGTATCTTCCTGCCCAACTAACGATAACTCTATGATGGTTGTGGAAATTCCAACAAATTTTTATGTCGTCACCTTGTGTATTAACTATTTCATCTATGTGCAGGCATGTCGTCGTGGCCCATTTCCCACCATGCCGTGTGATTTTAATTCTACACCATGAATACTTCGATGGATTATTTCAGTAATACTTTTGCAATAATTGATATCCCCCATTCCCTTTTCCTCGTGCAGCAATTTTTTAAGCGAAATCATGAAATATCTTTTAATTATTAAATTATACCTTCATTTTAGATATTTTAGGTTTGAATTTTAGGAGGAAGACAGTAGAATTTATGGGTGTATGAGACAACCATCTCCTGATGCGTAGTATATATAATCTTGGAATTAAGAGATTAGATCTTATTTTTGAGATTTTAGGTTTAAATTTTAGGAAAAAGATATTAAATTTATAGGTGCATAAGTGAACTAGGTCCCAATGTATATAGCCTGTAGTCTAACTGGCTTCGTGATTTATTTAAAAAAAAAAATTGAAATTATGATATTGGGGTCACATTTTAGCAATAAAGGACCTTATTTTAACAATAGAAATTCTCCTCCTATTATATATATATATATATATATTATTTTGCCAACTAAAATCTCTAAATTAAATCTTTAAATTTTTAATCAATGATGTATCCTTCTAGGGACAGAACTTAGATATCTTGATAATAGTGAGACTCTTTATAATAAACTAGGGAAAAAAAAAAAAAAGAACACTCCATCTTGCTCATGATAGATTTCTCTAATATTGAACCAAGTTCATGTAATGCTTAAATTTGTTGTATATAATGCTTCTAGTTGACATTAATATATAAAAATTGCAATTTTTCATTTGGTAATAATGCCAATTGTACTTTAACTTGTTACAGAATGAAGCATGGAAGCCATAAAATGAATACGGATAATTTGCTTGTCCTCCATGGAAATATATCCCCTTTTTTTTCGGGAGTGCTACTTTTTAGGAGCTGTGTAGCTATGCCAAGCAGCTGAATGCAAATACTGAGAGGTAATTATTAATTCAGTAAATAGTTTCTAACTCATCATGTGCTACTCTGATAGAGGTTTGAAAGTCAAAATTGATCAGTAACCCGGCCGGCATTCGCAAACATCCAAAAAGAATAGAAAACAAACAAAAGAACAGATAGTTCTTGTCATGATGTCTGGGGTGCATTTTATCACAAATGCTTTATTGATTGGCATTATTCCTTGAGTTTATTAATTTCTTTTAGTTCAAGGAAAAAGTAACGGGTTGTTTTTAGGCAATTATTCGTCCGCAAGACTCCTAATTAAGACGAGAGTTAAGGGTACAAGTGCTTAGTCTTCAAATTGGAGGCCATTTGCTAGAATTCAATGAAACCGTTTTTTTCATGAATAAAACTTTCTATTTTTTTATAAGTGAAATTGCAAACATACATCTAATTAGCAAACAATAGTTGTGATAAAAAAAGCAATGGACTAGAGGAGGAAGACTAACTCCATTGTACTGTCCAAAAGCATTGCTTTGAATTAAAAGTACTCTTAACCGGCTATCTTACAACAACTGTTATTAACCTTTCCTTTCCAAACTCTTACCTCCTCTTAATGATAATGTAAGGGAAATTATTATTATTATTATTTTCTGGTTAATTGATTCCAGGAAGAGAGTCGGTAGTTATAACGCCACTACGCAACACATGAATATTGTCAGAATGTAAAAACCAAGCAGCATTAACTATACTTTTAATTTTTCTTTTTCCTTAAAAAAAAAAAAAAAAAAAAAGCTATGCGTCAATCTGCATTTAATGCCCCATCCAAACAGTACATATGAATTAGTGCTTTCCTTGGTAGCTTTGAAGAGTGTGTAGCAAGGTAAAGTAAACGGCCCATTAGAAAAAGACACCAAGGCATCCTCTTCCCAGACCAGGCTTGCAATCTTCAGCAGTAACATACGTGGAAATGGTTTTGCTGCCTGAGAGTGAAGTATCCCATGTGTAAATTGATTAAGATTTGCCATGATTTATGATAGGGTTTTGGACGCCTTAGCATAGTCAATGAGCTATGAGTAGGGTTGTTTAATTTGGAGGGTCATGTGCACGTACAAAATAATAAGATATATAAAACCCCACAATGCAAGACAAACGATTAGAAGGGAATATTTGGGAGAATGAAAGGGATTAGAATTCGGATGGGAGAGATGTATTGTTTAAAATGCAAAAGATAAAAATAAAAATTGGTTTCCGGGCTTCTCTGGCCGAGGTCAATGGGTCTATATCTAGTTATCTACATAACAACAACACAGCTATCTATTGCCCTGTTACAATCAGCATGACATCTGGGAACTGGGAAAACAATAGCTGAATGCCTGCATAGGTTGACCTAGTAATTGACAAATCGGGTTTGATCAAATTTATATGGATGATATTCCCTAGTTAATTTCATTTTACTTTAGCACAAATAATTCAAGCAAGAATGCACTTCAAAGTCAAAACTGCCATTTTTATTTATTTTACACATGCATGTGAGATTGTTGGCATACTCAAATTTATAGTATAAAATGTAAAATGTAAAGTCTCTCGTCATAAAAAAAAAAAAAATTGAAAAAAATGCAGGTGTGCCATTGCTTTATGCTTTACACCCAACCCAGCTGCCCATTTAAGCGTAAAAGCGAGATCCAATTATTATTATTATTATTTTTCAATAGAAACATTCTGAAATCTTAAAAGATTGGGGACGGTGGGGAGGGAGAGAGAGAGCGGTAGCGAAGAGGGTGGGGGAAAATGAATAACATAAGGAGGAGTCAGTCTCTCTCTATAATATTTTAACCCGTCGTCTCCGGGGAAGGGAAACCAAAGGGAGCATCGTCTGACCGTATCTACCCCTTTTTTTTTTCAGGGTGAGTTTTGAATAGAGAGAACTAAGAGACCTTGTGGTTTTTCTTCTCTATTGTCTTTTTCCAAGGCATATTCTCAAGGTGCACCACTCGGCTCAAGCCCAAAATTTCCCCTTCTCTCTCTCTCCCCCACCTAGCCTTTCCTTTGTATGAAATTTCTGAATTCCATGTATTTTTTTTTTTTAATAAATATGTGGGCATATTTTTCTTCTTTTCTCATCACACACATAACTCTTAGTGATCATTTCACCTTTCACTCTCTCCATCTATCTTTCTTGAGCATGTTTGTTTCTTGAAGAAGATTAATGTTTTTTTTTTTTTTTTTTGGGCTTCACCTCCCATTTAATCTCATCCTTCCTTTTGTTTTATTCTTCAAAAGCATATAATCAATGTGTTCTTCTAAGAATAATGCCTTTTTCAACTAGTCTTACATTACTAAAGAAGCAAACTTCTCTGTCTCTCTCTCATACAGTTACAGTTGCAAGCAGCTGAGAAAGGATAAATCAAGAAGACCCACTTCTCTTAGATTGACGTTTCTTTCTTTTTCCTTCCTTGTTTTCTAGCTGCCAAGATGGATGCACCAGAGAAAACTGTTATTGGCTGAAGAATTTATTTTTTTTTTAAAAAAAATGCCCTTAGACAGGATTTTCATTGAACCAACTTCAAACCCAGTTCCTGATCTTTCTTTACACATCAGTCCTCCCAGTAGTTCAATATGCAGCAGCATCAATAACAAAGTAGATACAAGTTTCGATCTTTTGAGAAGACAATTACAGGCGGCTCCCAACGGACCCAACAATATAATTAGCTCCATGGGAGCATGTTCTCAAGCTTATACCGAGCTCTCTTTAGCGCATCCATCAGAAGCTTTCGATGAAGAAAGATTTACCAATAGAAGTCTCACAGGTGGTGAAGACCATCCAGCCGAAAGCTCTTTCCAACAAAGCGGTCACCATCGTCACCACCACCACCATCAGCATCATCTTTCCCGTTCGAATTCACACCTAAACAACAGTAGTCGTGGGGTTTCTCTTCTTGATGTATCGGATAGCTTGAGGCCCATAAAAGGGATTCCAGTCTATCACCACCGTCCGTTTCCTTTTTTGCATTTAGGAAACGTCCAGGATCCCAAGATGTACTTCTACCAAATGCCCTATCCTTCTTCATCATCTTTGTGCTCTGCTCCAATTTCTCACTCTTCTAAACCTTACAATATGGCTGGAGGTTTAGATCCCGTGTCTATTCTAACCTCAGGGCCGCAGCCAAGTCAATCTCTTCCGACAGCATCTAACCGGCTAGGAGCAACACCAACAACAAGGTTTAATGGGTTTTCAATGGATGCCCTGAAATCCCACCAATTGCACCATCACCATCCCCACAATTATCAGTATGGGGTTGGATCTGTCGATCAGGCCTCTCACGGGTTGACCAGATCAAGGTTCTTACCAAAGCTTCCCACAAAGAGAAGTATTAGAGCACCAAGAATGAGATGGACTAGCAGTCTTCATACTAGATTTGTCCATGCCGTTGAGCTTCTTGGGGGTCACGAAAGTAAAGACCATATTTCTACTTTCTATAACATTTTTTTCTGCCTCCCACTCCCCACTTCCTCCGTAGGCCACAGCCACCGTTCTTGAATTTTACTGTTTTCTTTTCATTTTTTGATTTCTTAAGTATTTATTTATTTTTTTAGTTTCTATAAAAATAGACCAGAATTCTACTTAATTTTGAGTTTTTCATGTGTACGTTGAATTGTGTCATGTTTTTGACTCAAATTTCTTCTGTGGAATGGTTTAGGAGCTACTCCAAAGTCGGTTCTTGAGCTCATGGATGTCAAAGATCTCACATTAGCTCATGTAAAGAGCCATTTGCAGGTAAATAAAGCACAAGTATGGAAATGTCAGTCTCTCTATCACCCCACCCCACTCAGCACACACACGCGCGCGCGCGCGCGCGGAGGGAATATGAGGCCGCTTTGGTAATTTACCACAGGCACAGAAACCGAAGAGTGCGGTGAAATTACTGGATAGATGGGTGAACCAACAAGACTGAAATTTCTGAGCGGTCCTTAGGCAGACAAGCTTCTGCTTTCTGATGTGAGAGACCGAAGGGTGGGTGTGTGTGTGAGAGAGAGAGAGATCTGAGAATGATAAGAGACAAAAGTGGTCATCATTTCTCAATAATACACCTCTTACTGCTTACGTTCTCAAATATCCACCTCGTGATTAATGTTGAATCCAAGAAAAGCCCGGAAGCACAGATGGATAGATAGATAGAGAGAGAGAGAGAGAGAGGGGGAGGTTCTGTTGAGATGGGCCATTTTATTGTTTTGAGTTCTATTACAAGCGTGAATAGACGCGGAATTGCAACTTGCCTACTATGCTTTTTTATTCTAATTATTATTTTTATGTTATAAAAATACATTAAATAAATTATAATTTATTACCACTGCTGAACTGTTAATCGTAATTAACTCAATTTTTTATTGTCATTTCTTGTCTTTTGTATTTGTTTCTAGTTTTTTTTTTTTTTTAATCTTTTTTGTATGATGCTGAGTGTTGACCAATGTTGTTTCCCCGATGACTTTGCAGATGTATAGAACTGTTAAGTCCACTTGCAAGCCTGCAGCCTCCTCAGGTAATTCGTATTCCTCAGTCTTCATTTCAGCCCTCATTTGTTGTACTTTATTATTATTATTATTATTATTATTTTCTCTCTCTCTCTCGTACCTTTTTCTCTCTACCCACTGTGATTTACATTTTATCTACATCTAAATCTTAACCTCAATTCATTAATTCTAGTTTTTCAATTAAACAAATTTGGAGAATTCCTTTTGTGTCTCAAACCCTCAATTTCATACACTTGCACCAACCCCTACTGGGATAAAAGACACGAAAAAAATTGTCTCACATGGAAGTTGCAACGCTCAAAAATTTTTTAAACATTTCTTGAAGGCCAGTCAGATGGATCTGGAGATGAAGATACATGCCAAATGGAAAGCTCAAATGACCATGGCCTTCCACGATTTCATGACCATGGAGACGGGTCAGTGCAACAAGAAGTTGACTGCCCTTTCCCTGCCAATTTGTGGAGTAATTCTTCCAGGTAGTGTCTATCTCTCTCCTCCCCTCAATCTTTTATGCATGCTTCATTCCCGAGGGGCGAGAGTTACTGTGGCACCCTTTTCTCTTTTATTTCATAGTTTTAATTTTTGCTCTCCTTGTGAGATTGTGAATTTGTTCCTTTCTTTTTTTTTTTTTTTCTCTCTCTCTCTGTTGGATTGCATTTCTTCTGTCTTTTCCTACAAAAAACATGCTTTCTTTTTCTTTTTTCTTTTTTTTTTTTTATTATTTTTTTAATCTGAACTGCAGAGGTATTTTATGCATGGCATCCAAAAAACTGGACATCCAACATGGTTACACAGGTCCAAAAAACCATTCTTTTAAAAGAAAGATTTTCTTGCTGACATGAGATGTTGTGTTCTGGTGCCTTATATTACAAAAGAAAAGCTAATGCATGCAATCAAACGCTAACTAGGATAAATAAAGGAAAACAGTCACAGGCAACACTTTTTCCATTTTCTTTAAAGACATCTATGATTCGATATCCCTAGTGTACTGCTCTTAATATTAGTTTACTTCTTAATTTTATGCCGTTCAGGAGTAGACAGCAGATTTCTCACCCAAAAAAGGCCATTCCTTAGACCTTATTGCGCTCTCCTTTTCTCAAAGTCGACCTTAAAATTCTACATTTCCCATTGCCCATTGTTCAATGGGTATCAGCTTAATTCCCCACTTTATTGTTAGTATTCCTGCTGTTTGTTCTTCTTAACTTCTTTGTCCAAGTTTTTTCGTGTGGTGTGAGTGGCAGCAAACAGGCGATTTCCTGTTGACCAATTTTTGGTGGCCTTTGCCATTCTGCAATTATATTGCCAGATAGAAAATTAGAAATATTGCGTTTAGATACTGTGATTTGTGAACAATATCATGGGATAATAACCCCAGTTCGAGTCACTAAATGTAGCCTTCACAAGAATCCACTAGTTCTATGAAAGATAACTAACAAATGCTCTGCAAAGATAAAAAAAAAAACAATAACAATAATAATAATAAAACTATATATTTGATTAAAATTATCTGAAATGGAATTTTCCAACCTTTTTTTAATGCTTTTCTCATCAAAAGTGCATAAATTCAAGTAATATTATGCCTGGCGTGTGGTTGTACTAATTGGGAACTATTCCATGATATAAATTCTCTAACTCCATTTACCTTTTTGAAATTGAGTTAAGAAGAAATAGAAGAATCGTCTTTTTGCGTTATTCATATCCTATTGAATTTTTAGTGGCTTCAAAGTTCTAGCATAGCCTTGTTAGTGTTGCTCCTTTGTTCCTATGGGGTTTAATATTTTTCAGGTTTCATTGGGTGGTATATGGCTTTTGCTATTTGGATAAGTTTTATCGTAGATGGATACTTGATGTATTACTTCTATCTACTAATAAAAGAAAGGGTTTGTGACCAAAATAAAAGAAAGTGTTTGACTTCGTAACATTATAGTGGAAGATACCTGAGAAGTATGCAATCATTCAACGGCCAATATGGTTTGTGTTTTTAAAATTTAAAAGATCTTTTACCAAATTATAGTACATCAGTGCATGCCTATTGCATTATTCTCGCTGCATTGCCACCAAAATTATTTCTTAAAAGGGAAGTTATTTTTGATTTATTAGAAATAAGAAAGAAAATCAACATCATTCTCAATTTAAGTGAAAAAAAACAATTATTGAGTTACTTGTCGATTTTTTTAGGCTTAACTATTATATATATCTCTGTGTTTTGTATGATATTAATTACAATTCTTCTTCTTCTTCTTCTTTTACCCTTTTTTTTTTTTTTTAATTTAGTGACCATAACATTTCTTAGCATGCTATCAATTCTAATGGATAGGAACCATTCATTGCGTTCCACTTGGCACGTTGAGATGGACAAGTAATGACGTGGCAGTAGATTAATTATTACTAAAAATGATGATATCGGGTGTTGACTCAAACGAGATGATGACATGGAGTGTTGACATGACAGCATAACGATGTAGCGAGTAAAATTTAGCTGTTGTGAAAAGACTACCTGCTGTAAGCTAGCAGGCCTCCACAATGGTACCGGGGCACATTGGTGGACTACAAGTGTACATTAACATGACCAAAATAGATTTAAAAATAAAATTAAGCCAAATTGAAACAAAATTAAAATTTAAAATCTAACCCTAATCATAAGTCTCACTTTTAACTAACCCTAATTCCTTAGTTTTGTAATCAAACCCTATCTTAAAAATTGATAGGAACACAAACATCTAAATCATTTCAATCTTCGTTAACAATTTTGTAATTTAGTCTTTTTAATTTTCTTAAAAGATAATAAACCTAACGTCTTAACATCACTTTTATTTTCATTCATTTTTTCGGCAACCATACGAGCTTAGTTTTTTTATTTTTTTATTTAGAACCCCAGAAGATGACTAAACAAGCATATCATAACCCCAAAAATACTGAAACTCAGCTATCATACCAACCTAAAGTCATACTTAAATGGACAAATATTCATTAGGCGTGACAATGAATTGAATTCGTTACAATTAAAGTTATTTTACACTTGCAATGAAGAAATTAAGAAAATCAACATATTTGGAGATGACAACTTGCTAGATTTGATACAAGAAGCCCTATATTTACCAAACTGATAAAAATTGAAGGTCATGCTAGAGGCGGTGCAAAATGCAGAGATTAATTTTTTAGTACTAAACCTGTTATTGTACCATTAATTTGTTCGCCTCGGCGTCTAATGCGGACATGACTTATGGTTACCATCTATTAGAAGTGACAGTCTATTTGATTCATGACGAAAAAAAAAAGCATATGACCATCAAATTGATAAAAATTAAAAGTCATGCAAAAATATTATGATAAACTCAAAAAAGACAACTTTTTGATTAATTAACCTCTTTTTATGAACCGATTACTTACATGAATTCAATGAGGTGAGAATTGGTCAATCAAAGGGTACACATCATTTTAAAGACTTTTGGAAATTTTTTCCTCTCGTTTAAAGTTGGTGCAGGGCACACGTCTATCATCATGATGGATCCTGACTTGTCGACAAATTTGATAATACAGGTCACAGTTTCGTTCGTGTAGATTCTAGTGAACATGGTTCCACCTTCTTGACAATTTCCCGATAGACATTTGCAGTACTAGCCCAATGACACTTGCACACATATACATGCTGTAGTCTTACTTTATGTATGTAAATTACCTCCAGGGATACGTATGCATGTTATAGTTAATTTACCGTTCACATTCCAGAAAAACTGTCAAAAATGATTACATTGAGATTCGGTAGTAATGTTAGAACCCCAGGCATACTTTATATATTTGAAAGCAAGCTTTAATTGCAATTGCGGACAGTGATGTTATAACCCTCGAATTTTTTATTAGAAACGAGCCCGAAGTCAGTTGGGGTTGATTTCAAAATGTTGTTTGTGAATGCTTATAACAACTTTGCTGACTGCCGCATGCAGTCAGCTGACGTTGATTCGTGGAACCGATTAATAATTAATGTCAAAATGTCTATGTGCACTCAGTATATACAGCAATGTTGCACATTGTTAAGCTAAGAACGATATGCTAAATAATATGAATCTAAGCTAATCACAACTGTATGCATGTTGACTTCAGCAGCAGAGAGGCCTGGCTGCAAGAGGACTCCAATATGGCGGATGGGTATAGACAAGCAACGTTCCACTCACAACAAGAATCCAGACACCAAGTTGAGGTATGAACATAAAGTCATGATGCATCATTACAATCTTATGCAGACATTAGTCTTTGTGGGATGACCCTGTTACCTAAAATTACAACTCTATTAACTGTAATATCCGCAATGGACTACAACCGCAGCGTTACTAGGAACCCACCGTATAAATCTTGCCTGCAATTGCAGACATATTACTCATAATTGCAGCTATTTGTATTACCAACAGCTGCATTAACTACAATAGCCGCAATTGACCACGACCAAGATACCTTCACTGTTAACTGCAATTTATAACCTCTATTTTCAGCAATTAGTCGTTTGGAAAGCAATATATGTGCTTACATTATTCATTTCCTTTTACATTTTCGCTTCAGTCTTAGGACTAAAAAGATAACAATTAAATGTATAAACAGTGCATGCAGGAGAGCAATGCAACAAGGTTGACCAGCTACTTAGGACCTAGTTTGGAATACAATAGCCCAAACCCAAGCTTGGAGTTCACGTTAGGTAGACCTGACTGCCAAGGAAGGCAGCACAAGTGACGAAAATGGTGTTACAGTCTTCCCTTTTTTTTTTTTTTTATTTGTTTTTCGTTTTGAATTTCTCCCCCATATCGTAGTCCAAGTGAGAATAGATGGTATTGGATGTACAGAAAGGAGTTGATGAAAGGAAAGCTAGAATGGGTGTAGCCTATTTTTTCATTGCATATGATCAGGTCCTTTAATCAATTGAACAAGCACATCTGTTTTCAAAGTCACAAGCAACGGTAACTGCACATTGAATTGATCATATGCAAATTAGTGGAGGCAAACAAGCACGACACTGGTGCAAGAAGCAATGAGAAGAGGAAGATGAAGCAGGATTGCCGGGAAGGGGATAAAATTCCTGGTTACCATCATCAGATGATTCAAGAAAGGGAGAGAAGTTGGATTCTGCATTTTGATGAAAAGTGACATCCAAGTAAGTAATCACCAAGGGGACATGGTTTGGGCACCATAAAGGCAAGGCAAGCTGCTATTTTTGTTCTGTGTTATTGTTTTGTATTTTACTTGTAAAGCTCAGAGATTTGCTAATGAAATTGGCAAGCTTTTCAATAATGGGGAAAATTGCAATTTCCGTACACAAATTAGGAAAGTATGATCTCGGGAAGGGAGTTACACGAGAACATCTGTCGGGGTCCTTACTGCTTGCGGGGCCCACCTTTAGGCAGCTACCGACGGTCTAGAAACTAATGTGCCTCTCTGTTTTGTTGGCATATTACGTGCCTTTCCTTCTTCCGTAAATTGAACCACTGTGTCGGTATCTTTGTTTCTCAGGGTCTCCTTCGGCCCATCAATAAATTTTGCTTGGTGTAGGCAAGTTCATATTAATTAGAGGCATGCCCAGATAAAAGGATGTTCGGCGATGTACCCAACGGAGAACATAGTAACTCAACCAGGCAGTGCCCAACGTGCAGTCCAAACTAATCCAGAGCAGACAAAGGCATTAATTGAGGCACTGGTTGTCATTTAACCAGCAGGTGATCAGTAGTTGATCAGCCAGGGTGGCGTTGCGACTTGGGCTGTATGCTTCTCGCTTCGGAAGCTTAGCTCCCAAAAGCTCAATTTTGATGCTTGTCAAACAGTATTCAAGAGCCTATTGGCAGATAATAGCAGCGAAGAGAGAGAGAGAGAGAGAGAGAGAGAGAGAGAGAGAGCAAAGCAGGATATATTAGCACGCAACAAATAATACAATGCCACTCACCACTCATATGTACTTTCAAGCGGCAGACAACAATTCTTCAAATGCTTATGAAACAATATTATGTGGCAACAGGCCTCGACAAGGCTCCGAACAGAAACAAAGGAAGAAAAATCCAAATGCCAAGCAGTAGAAAGGTGCCTATATTCTTATATGTAATGAAACCTCAATTCAAGACCTTAACTGGTCCACGATGGTGAGGAGCATGCCGAGCAAAGGAGTATGCTGAAATCGCTGATCCAGTCATGATCAATGAGTGCTTAGCAGCGCCTACACTTTTCTTCGTCACCAACCAGACAGTCCAGAAAAATCCAATCCAACCTAATTCACACAAAATTTCAAGTCCCAATCATGAGTGGAAAGATTTTTGTTTGTAATACAACTGTTCAACATCAAAATACCATGATGAACAACCTGCCCATGGTACTATACATTCAAAGAAGGAAGATGCTTAGATTGGATGAATTAACAGAAAAAAAGAAAAGGTGTCCTGATGCAACAGATTCCTATAGTTTGAGGTCTCGAAAAAGGTTAGATGTATCCTGCTTTACCCTGATTTTCACAAAGAAGATGTTTCTGCAACTCGTATTGACCTCTATACCATAATATAGTAATCTTACCTTTACACAAGGCTTTACCTTCACAGATTAGTAGTCCATCCAGCTAAAACTATGTATTCCATAATGCCTATGCAATGGCACTATATATGTTTTCATAATTTTCATCTCTAGTACCATGGATAACTGGTCCAAAAAGGACAGATGCTAGACAGTCAGCCCATCAGGCCAATGTCGGCAAGGGAAGGAAACTGCTGGTCTTAAAATATTTACTTATCTTTTATTCTTCCAGTCAAACTCAATTGTTTATTATGGAATACTGTAGCCCCAATCAAGGATACATTGAGCGTGGATTGTCTGAGTTGGCTGGACATTTCATAAAGAAGAGTTACATGTGTTTAGGCACAAACAAAAACAGTATACAGTACATACTGAGTATGAGTCGGTATCTGTAGATGCTCTATATCTTAAACAAAGATAAATTTAGACTTAGCCAAGTAGAAAAATAAAGGGAGATGCAAACCAAGGATAGCATGAACCAAAATGGTAAAGAAGAAAAGGCCTAAACATGGAAATGGTAAAAATGGTTCAAACAAGCATAGCCCTCAACCAGCATAGAACTGAGACCTATTTCAATATAAATTCAAAGAATTGTAACAATGCTCACCTTTCCAGTGGTTGCTATGAAACAAAATGAGTCATTATTTCAGCTACCTAGATAGCACTAGTGATCATGAAACAAGCAACTTCTATGCTTCTATTAGGCATAAATCTCTGTAGCAAATTTAGTCAATGTTTCTAAACATTTTTTAGTCCCATTGTTGGACTTAAAAATACTAGGCCAGCCTTGGGGTTTTTGGGGCAGGGGGTATCCAATAAAATTTTTACAAGAAAATCATACGACAGGAATAGAAAACCTCAATCTCTTACCTGTGGCAATGAGAGCAGTTGCAATTGCAGAAATTGTTGCAGTTGAAATGACAAATATGGCGACTGATAATGCACCTATATAAACAGCAGTTACACAAGCAAAGAAAAGAGCCAGGAAGCTTCCTGCTGCCGCCAAAGAGAAGAGAAGAGATATGACAATTGCATTGACAGTGGCAGCCAGAAAGAAAAGCATAAAAACAAGCAGCCCAGTCAAGGAAAGAAAAGCAATAGTCCCCACCTGCAGCAGGTAAATGAAATAAATGATTAGACAAAAAATACTACAGATACGTAGAAACATCCATGCCACCAGAAGATAAAAGGAAGAGCAAGAAGAAGAAGAAAGAAAAGATAGAAAAAGATTATGATGATGAACTGGCAGCTTAAGGAAAAGATCATGCACACACTAATTATTGGAAGAAGAAGAAGAAGAAGAAGGCAGTCATGAATGAATGATGAAATGGAAAACCATAAAAAGAGGAGCAACAAGAGAAAAGAAGGGTGCCATCTTTGTGTGAAACAAACTGAAGTGAATGAAACAAGGATACACATCTGTTGGCATGAGTGGGTATCATATCTAACATTTTGAAAAACTATGACAGGAGAATGTCCACACATGGATAGTGAGAGATGAGGAGGGGTCTTAACTTTTACTGCAATCCCTATATATACACAAATGAAACATATATTGTCTTATGTGTAAGCATGCTGAATAAAAAGACCAGCTACAGAGTCATATTATGCAGTAACTGTAAATTTCTGCGAAAATTGAAAATGTCCACATGACAATCCTACTTAGAGCAACTAATTTAAATTTTTCTTGCATACCAATCTGGCCTTGATAATACTGTGGTTTAAGGTTTTCATCCCTTTGATGGTGATTGTATAGGTTGCTTGTCTGTTTACTCTTCGTGACATATTTTATGGAAAAACCCGAAAATAAGTAAACATCCACAAAGTAAAATTGTATGAATTAACTTGTATGAGGAACCATTAAAGAAACAAAAAAACAATATTATATGCGTAAATCGCTCAAGCTATGGGGGCATAAATTGCCCTCTGTAATATTACCCTGTTCACCGCTATGTCAGGGTCTTACTATTTCCTATCCACCATCTTCATCTTTTCCTCTTGCAAACCATATCCAATAACTGGTTCTTTATTTGGATAAGTGAACACGCGGGTTACTTCAAGTAAGCTGATTCATGAATTCCTAAATGTCAGCATTATTTGATGACAGCGAAAGCAAAGTTTCCAGCTCTCTGTTTTTTTTTTTTTTCTCTTTTTCCTCTTCCATTGGGAATGATTCTTAAACTGTGGTGTTATTGCTGCTAGTAGCTACAAAAACTATTATCATCGTGCTGGTAGTTATCTTCCAATTTTTCTATCGCTTGCTGCTTCTCAAGTTCAAATTTCATATCTCAAATCCTACATTCTCTATGTTCACCATGCTCCCATGAACCCTAACCCCTAATTGCACCTTTTTTTTCTTCCAGAAAAAAAAAAAAAAAAAAAAAAAAAAACAGAGAGAGAGTAAAATGGAGAAACAGTCATAACAACAACAACGAGAACAAGTAGGCGACTAGTAGTATGGACTGACTCCGACTAGTAGCACCATGTTGATAACGTCTTTTAAATTTGGTATATTCACTGGATCGGTGAAAGTAATTAAAAAATAGAAAGAAAGAAACAGAGGGGGAATAGGAGAACAGACGGAAATGACAAAGAGGGCGCGAAAAGGGCTGCCGCGGCGGGTCCAGCTGAGGAGTTCACGTCCGGTGTTCGCCGAAGCCTCTTTAAGCAGAGGGGCGTTCTCCGAGAGCGACGCCTTGATCCGCTGAACAAAGGGTGAGCTGCCGGCTTCAGGGAAGAGGATGGTGGTCATCGTGCGGTGGACGACGCCTTGCAGAGTCTCCCTCTCCTTGTGGGCCCATCTGTTCTCGGCGGTGGTGTTGTCCACGCCGTTGATGTCTTCCGTTCCAGTCGCCTCCGCCATTTTACATGATCACAGTAGGTATTAACAGTAGAGTGGTAGTAGTAGTACTACTATTACTTTATGTTTACTATGTTTGTTTCGATTGATTGATTGGAACCATTCCTTCAATTATTTAAGCTTGTGGGGAATGCGACAGTTACAGAATTTATTCAACAAACAGTCTATCAATTATATTGGCTGGCATGTGGAATTGTTTGTCGCAAGTTTTGAAAAACAGCTGGACCCATCGATTGCATCGGTTTATGGATTCGATTTATTTTTTAAAATTATTAATTTTAAAAATTAATAATTAAATTTTAAATTAATTATATATTTTTTAATTTAATTAATTTAAAAATTTTAAAAAAATAATTTTTTTAATATTTATAATTTTTTTAAAAAAATAAAAATTATATTATTAATTTTTTTATATTTAATATTAAATATCAATTTTATTCATTTAATTTCAATTAAAACAATTAAAAATTTTAAATTTTTAAATTTATCAGTTTAATAACTATTTTAAAAAAAATTATTCTTTTCTAAAATACTTATAATTTATTTTTATTTTTATTTTTTAAAATAAATATAATTAAAAATATATATTAATAAATATTATAAATATTTGTATTATTTAAGTCAAATAATAATAATAATAATAATAATAATTTATAATCTTTGATATATATATATTATATGGTAAAAAATTTTAAATGAAAAAGAAATAAATATTTTTATTGAAATATCTTTAATAATTGTATATTAATTCTAATTATTATTTGAACCATATTATAAATATCACTTGATTAAATTTTAACTAATGAATAAGTTTTATTTATAATTATAGTTTATTTGATGTACTTAATTTATGCCATTATAAAAATATTATTCATATGAATAATTTTCTTATAGTCTAAACTTACAAACAATTTTTATACCAATAAAAAAAATAAAAATCTTACAATTAAAATGTTATTTTAGTCTACACAAAAAAAAAAATGTAATATGTAAAATAAAATAAAAAAAATAAAGTATTGATAATTTATTTATACTTAATGAATTATTGAAAATTGTATAATACAATTTATATAATATTTGTTATATGTAATTTTTCAAATGTATTGGATCTATTTCAATATATTTTGGTGAAAAAATAATAAAATAATTTTTTATTTCATAATAATTATTTACTAAATAATATTAGCATTAAAGAGTCTATATTATTCATTTGGGTTTGGAGCTTTCCGAGCAATCAAAGAGGGTCAAATCAATAAAATTTGCAATATAGAATTTTTTAAATGTTACTATTTTCAATAATAAATTTTTTACTTATATATATATATATATATATATATATGAGACAAATGAGTGTTATCTATAATTATATTTTTAATTAGAATTACTTAATTAATAACATTATATAGACCTTGATTTTATAGATTTTTTTTTTTTAACTTTAGGCTTACAAATGATACTATTATATTTTTAATATGAATATTTATGTTTATTTATTTTGTGATAGAAATAGTTTTGATAAAATTAAATATTTGTAATTTACACAAAATCTGAAAAATTTGTGACCTAAATATGCCCATCTGAAATTGAATATGAATAAATTCACCGTTGGTCAGTCAAATCCTGCTAATTTGTCCCATACGTGGGACCGGTCCTTTCGTCAGCTAAGGACCTACGGCCATCTACTGTAGGTTGGAAAAAAATTAAAAAAAAACAAAAAAAACAAAAGTTAGAGAAAAAGTAAGAGGTATGCGTGACTTTGGCAGGACAATGTTTCGAGATTGCCTTGAATTCAATACGCCGCAGCATAATGCAGGAAACTTGCTTGAGATGATTACTGTTCAGAATAATGGTATTCTCTATCAGAATTTGAATCAAGACTTAATGAGTAATTCTTGAATTAAGTATACAAAATCGATCGATGATTAATATATTTACAAAAAAATTTTTAATGCCAAACATAACTAATTCAAAAAGGCCTCTTCCCTTGTACACGTCAAGCATGGCAGCACCAATAATCTTATCTGGAGGCTCGTCCTCTGTCACCCCGGCATTGATGGTGTGCCACCAATCCTTTGTTTTTACCTCTTCACGGTGTGGTTTGAGAAGATAACGACCAAATAACGCCGTTTGTTACTTAGTTGATTCTTGTTTGTTGATACATGTACAAAGCACACACGGAGTGCACAACTAAGGATCATGATTTTTCTTCTTCTTCTTCTTCTTCTTCTTTTTTTGTTGCTAATTTGAAGTTCTAGCTAGTAATTACATATTAATTTTTACCTCATAATATAACAGCAGGTAAACACGTGCACTCTGCGGGGGAACCATCTTATAATATAAGAAAAACTTACATCGAAGCCCTATATGTTAGATTTTGACACTAGACAGGAGAAAATTGATTTATGAGCATTTGAGCATGGACCATTTTATTTGGAGAACTAATTAATTGAATGCATCTATAGAACTATTGCCTCGAGGTTCAATGTCATTTGACAACTCCTTTGTTTTAATAAATAAATATAATAATAATCCAAGACGAGTATGTCTCTTGGAAATCATGTTGAAATAATTAAAAATATCCTGACAATTTTTTTCTTTTTTCATTTGGAAATAAATATGTTGGTATTTAGAAAGCAAATACTGAAAGTTGTCTGTAGCAATCTGTAGGACATTGCTTGATCTATACGCTCTGTATATATATTATACTGATAATAGACACTCTGTATCATAAGGGATATGCTTTTGAAGTTGGGGTTCAACATTGTGAAAATAAACTATGCTGGAGTCCGCTATGAGATGCATTAAGCACGAGCATGCAAAAATTACCTTCTTAGAAAATTGTTAATCAACACAATTATATTCTAGGGAATTTTGATTTTAACACCTTATTTTCTGCAACACTTTAAGAAAAAAAACAAAAACAAAAACCAAGAGAAGAGCATGTATGTGCATGTTCATGTTCGTGTTGGTGAGACTATCATATGTGATAAATGCAAATTACACTTGGAAGTTGGACTAGCTGTAACGATTTTGTTGATTTCAGAATGGAGCAGATCATAGAAAGATACCAACAAGTCGCATTCCCGAGCACGATATCCGCGGGTAATCCATGGCCACTGGACCATTATCAATTAACATACGTGGCTCAACCTACATGCTTCGAGCCAATTTGCATGCATTTAGCCAGTTATCGCCATTATTATTATTATTATTTTTGCAGGAACAATTGCACAGTGAGATGGCAATACTGAATATGCAGTGCTACTGTGGCAAGGACTTGAACACTCTGTTAACAAGGTCCGAGCCCGCAAGGTATTTTCTTTTGTTGTCTTATATTAATATGTTTCCCTTCTACCTTGGTTTCATTCATTGCCTCTAACCTTTTGTAATGCTATGTGATTGAACTACATATCAATATTTAATCTATTAAGATAATTTTACAATCGACCAAAATCACCAAAAGACAAAAAAAGGTATATTTCTTTTTTGGTGCATCGGAGAGTATATTTATGCTTGACTGTACAGTGGAACGTTAAATGGGTCAATGCCTACATTTTTTGTTTACAGATCTAGTTTTGAACATGAAATTAGATGATTTAACTATCCATTTAACGCAAATTCTACCCACCCCATGAAAAACCTTAACCATCAACAGTAATGATTATAAATCATGCATTATAAATTGCTGTGATAAACATAGTGCCTACCGGGTTCTTGCTTTTCTGAGTTTGTTTTAGATTCCTTGACCGTACACAGAATGAGCTTTTGCAGCAGCAGCTGGACAATCTACGCATGAAGGTATCTGCTTCTCTAAATCCCCTTGCTTCTCTCATATTTAAGCATGTGCACATATAAACACCTACATACAAGCATGCATACTGTAAATATGCAACTGATGTTTGTGTTTTGTGATATTTGAACCTATTAGGAGCAGATGCTGGAGGAGGAAAACAGAAAAATGTGCCATTGGGTGAATACAATACAGACAAGCATGTGTGTGTGTGTGTGTGTGCACGCGCGCGCGCACGCGCACATGCACGTGTGCTGAGAAGAATTGTAACACACGCAAAATATCAAACATGGGCTTCAAAGGTAACCAAACCACTAACATGGACTACAGCTATTATCATATGCTCTTGAAGTTATAATTTTAGAATTATAGAAATTAGCAAGTGTGTTTCTCAGTAACTCTTTCCCTTGTATGACCTGGGTCGAGTATATTGGAGTTTTAAAATTGTCGCTTCCTGTTTACTGGGGAATGCAACCAGGTTGAATGGAATCATTCGGCTGCCCTTGCAAAGTTGCAGGGTAACGGAAGGAGGAAGGGAAGGAGCACCTGAGTTTTGTGTTAGCCAAGTAAACAGAACAAAAAGATAAAAAAGATGTCAATGATTATCTCAGGCCTCATCAACAACAAAGAAATTGAAAATTAGGAAATCCTACTTTCAAAGTCAAGTCCTTGGGTCTGAGGTGGTGGAACAATACAGACATGTGAGGAGAAAGTAACAAAGAAGCTAGAACTTTCCAACGAAGATCTGCTAGCACTGAAACAAGAGAGACAATTGTCAGTTGACAGCCTCATTGGCCACCAGATATTAATCAGGAATTTATTTCTTTGCTATATCTAGACAACGATAAAATTTGGGATAAGGACTCCGTTGTTATTGTTGTTGCCATATCTAGATAACAGAAAGCTATTTGGTAAAACCATGTGATAATTCAAAACATAGAGGATAGTCGCAGGTTAAACCATATTTATCTAGGCATTATGGCATGTTACCTACCATGAGATGGACTGCAAGTACTTGCTACATGTCACAGCTATGCACATAAAGATTAGGCATTTATGCTTTAATTTCACTCGCCACTACACAGCTAGATATTTCAGAATTCTGCCCATAAGAGCAACCTACTTTGCAAAGAAAGCAACTCCGTCTGATGCAAGAAATGGATAATCTAGAGAGCAAAAATTCATGCACAAAGCTGGTTTGATGGTCCTAATCACTGATAGTGGAAAAACAGCAGGTACAACAAAGGCATGCTCAATGAAAGTAATGAAGGACATGATTATTGTCATCAATTACCTGAATTACTTTGAGAACTTAACGTTTGGCTTGTACCAGAACATATATATGCAAAAGGTATGTGCTTGAAGGTGATGTTGTGCTTCACTTAGCCCTTCAAGTAGCATGAATACCTGAGCCCAAAGGTTTATGTACTTTGTCAAATTAATAAATTTTAAAATATACAAACAAAACAATCCCAGATTACTTAGAAAATAAAAAGGTGACTAAAAAAAGGAAAGAACTTTCTCTCTCAAGGCCTTGTGATACCCAGAAAAATTAATGCAACAGATTATATTTTCAACAATTAAAAATAGAAAGGTATTTTATTGTGCAGAAGAGCAAACAACTCAGGCCCCTTTCATACCATATATGCAAAACTCTTGATTTGTATGTTGAACACCTAATCTAATTTGGCCATAGATAAAGTGTAGCATCAGATAAATTTTTTCTGAACTAGGATGCAACATTTCATGTGCAATGAATCTATGAAGACTCCAAACATCTCCACAAAACTATAACCAGGAGACCTCTTCATCCCTCTCTTTTCCATGTTTTTTCTCATGTTTCTTGCTTCATCCCAGCATCTAAAAATAGCATAAACATTTGACAACCCTACATACCTACCATCGTGGCCTTGTTCTAGCTCTACAGGCTTCTTACCTACAATTTCAGCAAGGTCTAATTTTCCATGGTTCATACATCCATTGAGTAAAGCACTGAGCATTGGGGCTGTTGGCTCAATAGGCATTTGACACAGCAATTGAAATGCCCCTACCACTTAACCAGCGCAAGCATAGTGTTCAATCTCTGGGGTCATGCCATGCTTATCGAGACACTTAAAGGAATGCCAGGCTTTCTCTGCCAATCCAGCATGAACACAAGCACCCAACAAGCACAAGAATGAGATCTCATGGGGCTCAACCCATTCTATTTGCACTTCTGTAAACAAATCAAGTACCTCATTAACCAAACCATGAGTTGCAAGCCCTACAATCACAGCATTCCAAATTAACACATCAGTCTGCCTCACAGGAACCCCACGAAACACACTGAAAGTGTAGCACCACATTTGACATACATATCTACAAGAGAAGTACGAAAATTCAAAGTCAATGGAGTACGTTATCAATCACGTAACGACACATTTTCCTACCTTTTTTTAGTGCACCCAAATGTGCACATGCACACAATACACTCACCACAGCTACATCGTTGGCCTCGGCACCCGAAATCCACATTTCTTCAAAACTGCCACAGCATTTCCATAGTCTCCACACTCAACATATCCATCAATCAAACAACAACACGACACAACATCCCTTTCAGACATCGTGTCAAATAATTCGTGTGCCTAGTCAAGTTTACCACATTTAGAGTAGCCATGCGCATTTCGGATATTCCATCAAAAACATTTCGTGCATAAAACAACATCCCTGCAAGAAACATACAGATGAACCAAAAAATTCGAAACAAAATTTCGGCGACGGAAGCATGGATGGACATGACGAGTTGTCGCTTGAAAAAGTCCGCCGGAGGCCTTCAGAAGAAAAGGATACATTAGATGATCCAGCGAGACCTCAAGTGTCAGTATCTGCACAAGAACTGAATTGATTTATGTTAAGATTGGTGGTTAATTGAGTATAATTGGCTGACGTTAATATAGCTAACTATGCTTAATTTCCCTACGGAAAATTTTATTCTACCATCAAATAAAGGGGTTTTAATAATTATTTGAGTTTTTTTTAATTAAATTTTTTATTATTTAAATTTTAAATTTTTATAAATTAAATTAAAAAAATTATAAATTTTATTATTTAATTTTTGTTAAATAAATTTTTTTTATAATTTTTATTTTTATTAATATTTATTTTTAATTTTATTTATAATTTAATAAATTAATATCAAAATTTTTAATTTATTATTTATTTTTTTAATTATTTTAAAATATTTAATTTTTTATAATTTTTATTTTATTATTATTTATTTTTATTTTTACATATAAATTAATAAATTAATATCATAATTTTTAATTTATTATTTAAATTTTTATTAATTAGTTAAAAAATATTTAAGGTGAAAATTTAAAATATAAAATAATAAAAGAATCAGAAATAATTAAAAAATTTATTTAATAAATTTTTTAATATTATTAATGAAATAAAATTTTTTGATATTAATTTTATTAATTTTAAAATAGTTTAAAAAATCTAAATCATAATTTTTAAAAAAATTTAAGATTACAATTTTATTTCTAAATAATTTAAAAAATTTATCAAACATCGCTTGACAGAATTGTTAAATGCACAACAAGCACAAAAACAAAGGAGGCATACGAGGCAAGGTGGTTTTAAAGCTAAATTACAAAACAACAATGGTAGCAAGAACCAAAAAAAAAAAAACAAAGAAGTTGAATAACAACAAGAAGCTTGGAGGCTTAGGCAACAACAACAATAATAGAAACACTAGTCTTTCCACATTTCTCCTACTGGTAAGTGAGGGCACGTGGAGAGGATATGCAAGTCACAGCAGCAACAAGGAAAAGCAAACGCTACTAAAGATCAATCTGAAAAAAAACAAGGCCGCTGTTTATGGTATCATCCTTTACCATTAGTAGCTCCACAAAAAGTTGGCAGATAGATAATGGTTGTGCAAATCACATGATTTATGATCAAGAGCTCTTTAAAAAGCTCTTATTTTTCTCTTCTATATTTTCTTTTTCCCTTTACTTTATCATCCAAACAAATGATTAAAACCACCATAAGAACCACCACGCGTTGTAGGCGCCTTTTAAGAATCCTTGGCTACCACTAATGAGGTCTGCCAATGAAAGTCGTTAGAGGAATAACCAACATTATTGAACACAGTTGCTACAGTGTATACACTAGTGTTATCCACATGCCTCAACTCCAATTTGCTAGAATATATTAGAAAATGCCAAAAAAAAATAAAAAATAAAAAAAATAAAAAAAATTGATTAGCTTGTCATATGCTAACAAGAAAATGTTAACCTTATGTTTAAGAATAATACTAAATAATTTGACTCTCTTTCTTGAATTTTATCTTGATTTTACTCAAGTAATAATGTGAATATGTGATTTATCACAATGTTATCATTTATTATTATAAATTACTTTGTTATCACTTATCCACATTATCAATTTAGTGAAATTGGGACAAAAGTCGAAACGATAGTCGAATTGGTTATCATTATTATAAATTTAATTTATGGCAATAAGAAAATTGTGATTGATCCATTTTCTTATTCCTCCTTCATGTATCTCAATAAGTGTCGTCAACTAATTTTTCTCAAATTAATTAAGATTGGGTTACATTACACGTTTTTCACACAATGACAAATCTACTATCAAGCCTAGCTAAACAGCAGGGTTTATTGATGAAAGTCCCAAATCAAACTAAATAATGAAGGCTATGGTAAATTTTTGGATAACGTAAAATTAAAAAATTTTTTTGACATTCCATAAAACATGCATTAAACTGTTTTGTAAAATTTCCCAACTCCCCCCTAATGAAAAGTTAATTTTTAAATGACCAATCTTTTTATTTTTTTTTTTGTTGTAAACACCTAGATTTAAACGGTCTATTAATAAATAGGTGGATGAAAAAAATTATAGAAAATTAATTGACAACATATGTTGAGGTACATGAAAAGAATAAAAATCGTAGACTAATTAGATCTTTATTGTTATCACAAATAAATAAAGTAATAAATTAAAAAAATTATTTTATTACTCTTTTGTGTTTATATATATACTAATAAATATTGTTAAGTAGTACTCTTCAAAATTTTTTTTGAACAATGGCATTGTGTTCCTTGTGACTTTGAAGTCGATGCTGCTTGCTCACGACGAAGCCTCCTTTGCCCCAATGCGTCTTGTGCAATTATAGTTTTTAAATGAAACTTGTGTGTAAGAAGTAGTACCTGCCTCTTTTTTTTTCCTTTTTAATAATTTATTACCAATAATTTGTTTTATTGAAACATAAAAATATTTTAAAAATAATATGGGCTGACTTAGAAATAAGAAAAAATTTTATAGGAATAATTTTTAAGAATATAAGAAAGCAAGAAAAATTTATGGAGTCAATTTTATAAGTAAGTGGGAGAAAAAAAAATGCGATAATAATTTTAAAACTTTAGATAAATAATTTATAAATATTTAATGGAGTGAGGGAGTAGTGTGGACAATTGCTCTCATTCCCCCTCCATCCACGCTGCGAATAAAAGGAAACGCCAACCAACACTTCTGCTTTTTTGAAGAATAACGCCAGCCAACCCTTTAAGATAGCTTCTTCAACGTAAATATCAAAATCAAGCACTAAATACAAGAGTTTTAATTCTGTGTTTTTAGTAAAAGTGTTGGAAACACCCTTATTGGAATTTCTTGATTCTATATTCAAATCTTAATGATTCTGTTTTCCTTTCCTACTCCTTTGTAACCAAAAAAAAACCCAAAAAAAAAAAAAAAGAAGAAGAGCTTAATGGACACGTCAAATTCTTGCTTTATAGGCTATGAATACTATTGGGAGGATGCGAAAAGAGTAGATGGGGTAAATGATGGTATCCGTTCGCCTGTTGTTAGTTAAAAAGTGCAGGCTGATTTAACAAAATCAGGAAAAAGTGTGCAGTCCCTAAATGAATCATCTCCAGAGACTTCAATAAAAAGCATTGCATGGGTAGGTTAATTTCCCATTCATCACCTAACCATGTGACATGCCCCTTACCCATAGTATGATCAAAAGGCCATCTTAGCTTCTTTCCCCAGTTGTTAATCAAAACATGTTTACTTCCTCTGGTTGGATAACGGCTTTAACAAGTAAGACTCGAATGTGGGTGGTTAACTGCCTTTTGATCACTTTTTCACTTTATCACTTTATCACTTTTTCACTTTATTTTAAAAAGTCATTACTTATAAGAAAGCGATGCAAGGCAATACTTATGCTTAGCTACGTGCAACTCAACTTCAGTTGCTTGAATCAGCCAGGTATCTCGCTAGTGAGGATGGTTTGAAACCAATATCCCAAGTATAACCATTGTCAAATTTGAAACATATTTTCGCAGTTTTTCTTATTTATGAGTAGGAATATTTCGAGATTTTTTTTTTTTTTTTTTTAACAAAAGAGAGAAACAATAATGAAAGATATGTGAAAACCCAAATTGATATATGGTACGTTTCTGTTAAATTTGTATGTGTGCGCTTTGAAATTGATTTTAGCATTAATGTGTTTTTGAAAATCCCAGTAATATCTGTTGCTTAGGCACCAATGTACAGACACAGAGATTCTCTACTTGAACCCTTTTTTTTTTTTTTTCTTTTTTCTTTTTTCCAAGGGTTAATTAGAGAGATTAAGTCAATCTATAGGCCAGTGCTTTGATCAATTAATTGGAATAGGCAACAATGTCTTGTTTAATAGCAAGAGGAGATTTGAAGGAACATAGTTGGGTATGACTATTATGTATGCATGAGAGGGAGATTTAATCAGAAAGTTTGGTGCAAGAGAGCATGCAATTGCCTGAAGCTTGTTGGCGATGTGGCAACAGACACGCACAGGAAAAGTGATGGCTATCATGGAGAAAAAGTTGGCTGCAATTTGGTGCTCCGGATAATAACAAATGTCCAAACTATGAACATTCCCCACACTATAAATTCTCTTCAATCCAGTTGTTCGTTCAATTCAAAGAGTCATTGCTAAACATGGAGAAATCACACACCAAGTCAGCACCTAAGGTTGTTGTGCTGCCAAGTGTTATTACTCTCTCTCCTACTGCGATGACAAGTTTTCCATTCTACTTGATTTTATTCTTTTTGTATTGTTTTTCCCATATTGAAGCGTCCTGAAATGTGTTCGGTCTCTGTTTTTCTCTTTGTTTCCTTTTGAAAGCTTGGTAAGGCCACCACAGTGACTGCTGTCTCTTGGAGTACTGCTGCTAAAGGAATGGTGGTATGTTAATTTCCATCTCACGCAGCTCTAGCAAAAAGGAAATTTTAATTTCATGTCAGCACCCAATCAGCAACTGCCCCGTCAAAAAGAGAAGGCCACGATGTTTTTAGGTCTCATATATTGTCATTCGAGAAATTCCTGAAGTAAATTTGACTTGCCCAACTTGACCACGGACCTAATAAATGAAATATGATTGATTTACTTTGGATCTTATTTCTTGTTTACCATATTAGCTTTTCTACAACATGACACAATTTCTCAAAGTTTATGGCAATGTTAGTGCATCACATGCAGCCATCGATTTTCTTTTTGCAGTTATTTATCCAAAAGATAATTATATTAGAGTTGTTCACTGCAAATTAAGAAGCTTTTACACACTCTAGCTCATTGAGCTAGTAAACCCCATGAAACATTCCCTATGTTACTCTCGTGAGATAATAATGTGGGCATTTTTTTTTTTTTGTAAATTATTAAACACAGGCAAAAGAAGAACTCAAGGAGCGACTCCAAGAAAAATCCAAGGTAAATTTACCCTCCCCCCCCCCCCCACCCCAAAAAAAAAACTCCTTCTCCTCTCTCTCATCCCCATTCTATATCCATCCGGGAACCCATTTTATGATGATGCATAGGGTACCCCAAAGCCGCTAGCAAAAGAAAACACCAAGCCGCAAGAATTCAAACTACACACCGAACAAAGAGCTGCAAAACGTGCCATGTTCAACTATTCTGTGAGTGAACTGTGCATAAGTCTTTTTGGTGCTTGCGTGCTTGGTTTTGCAAGATTTTGCACTTCTTTCTCCGAACTAAAAAGCTGATGTGGTAGTGCGCGACGTGCCTGCGTGCAGGTTGCTACCAAGCTGTATCTTATGGAGCTACAGAAGAAACAAGTGGAGAGGTTGCAAAAGGTCAACACTTTGTCACATACAAACACCATAATTATGACATTGATGCACTTTGTAATTGGTAACACGCTAAAAAAGTACTTCATTAATTTGGAGCAGCTGATAGAAGAGGAAGAGGTTCGCTTGCTGAGAAAAGAGATGATTCCGAGGGCCCAATTGATGCCTTTCTTTGATAGACCTTTCTTTCCTCAAAGGTAAAATTATAACCACTCCTCCGTATAAGCTTCCTGTGACGGTATGTTTGTGCCATCGTGCCCTCTGATGACCGGACTTTGTACAACTGCAAAAAGACGTTATCCTGAGCAAACAGGCTCATGATCCTAGGGCCGTCTGGCTGGGTCTGGCCCATTCTAGACCCAATTGTAACGTAACCTTTTTTTGACCCAAAATCTGGAAGATGGATCTCGGCTCAAACATTATGACAAAAGGGTTCGATTTCCTTAACGGGACCCTATAAAAAAATTTCGAGACTGTAGAATTTGGGGCAGATTATAAACTGTATTGCAGTGAGCACCCCGGCTCAGTATGATCTGTGTGGGTTTAGCAACGTGGACTCAGCTAGTAGCACTGACAACTTTGCACAATTATTAAACTAATTAGGATGAATAGGTTTAACTTGGGGACAGAGTGGTATAAATTTTACTTTTGGACACTTTCTTTATAAAATAGTTTGGTTTCTCTTTATAAAATGAACCTTTATTTGTGAAACAAATAAAAATATTTTGCTAATTGGATTTTTCCTCGAGGGTGGCAGATCAAACCGGCCTTTGACAATTCCAAAAGAGCCAAGCTTCCAGATGTTGAACACCAAGCGTGGAAGCTGCATCCCTGACAATGAATTCTACCACTTTCAGCACGCTCAATGCTGGAAACCCATCAAATAATCAACTACTGTGCAGTCAAGTACAATCTTGGTGTTGGTAGTACCATCCATAAGTTGCACGAGTTGTCCCAGTTCAGAGATATTCTGAGTATTTGTAGTTTGTAGTTACAAGTAGCAGATGTAAGATCCTCTAGTGTATTTGGCTTATCACCCACTTATGTTTTGTTTTGTTTTTTTTTTTTCCAGTTTATAACAATCTGGTTTAAATCATCCTACTTAGTTCCATGCGGAT
Organism: Rhizophora apiculata; assembly: GCA_037832385.1. Lineage (NCBI taxonomy): Eukaryota > Viridiplantae > Streptophyta > Magnoliopsida > Malpighiales > Rhizophoraceae > Rhizophora > Rhizophora apiculata. The sequence goes on from CM075427.1 coordinate 4,095,533, forward strand.
AGCCAAAATGCAATTTATACCACCCCAACCCCCGCTCTTTTATTTTTGCGCTGTTGAAGTGAACAATCTGCTAGATTAAGTGTTTCATTGGGCTATGATACTTTTGCGGACTCAATTGAGTGAATGCTGAATGCTTTAATCACGCTGGAATTGTAAAGGAAGTTAATTAAGGACGGCCTTTTTGGAATTTTTAGGCATAATTAGCCATATGGGTGGACCGAACTAACTGACCAACCAAGGGATTTAGATTTGGCACAAGTCCATATTGCCTTGTTTTTTTGTGAGGGGGGATCTGAATAAAGAAAATTGTAGTTGACATCACAGGGAATGTGTTACGGATTGAAGTTTTCTTCTAAAATTTGTATTGTTACGGTAAATTTTTTTTTTCGCGACTTGATTATTATTATTTTTATTTATTTGTTTCATGAGATGAGGCGTTGGGACCTACGGTGTCCTAGAATGAATCTTTTATATGGACACAACATAATATAACTCGGTTTAAGGATCAACCCAAAAGAAATCGTATAAAATATAATGGAGATAACAAATAAAAGTGAAATTTAGAAAAAAAAAAAAAAAGTTTTGATATAATTAAAAGAAATAATAAGTTGGAATTAAGAGATTAAGAAAAAATTCAGGGACTAAATTATAATTTTGATAAATTACAATTGCGTAACAAGAAGATCAGATTATAATGCAGTAGAGAAAAACTAAAAAGGACAGGACAATCGAAGTGGCGGATAAAAGGGGTAAGAAAAGTCGGACGCTCCTAGGTCTTTTTCGGATCGACGATTATCGCTGAGGGCAGCTGGCGGCTGGCCGTTCGTGGGCGTCGAGCGAACCAATCAGTCTCTTCCTCTCTGCAAATATTGTTAGGTATTCTACACAATTATCATTGTCTGCATATCCTGTTGCATTATTAGGGTTTCTTCCTTTTTCTTTCTCATTTTCAATCTATTTTTTTGATTGAAATCCAGCTGATAATGGTTTTCTTTTGGTTTCAATCCTTAGGTTTTATACGGTATTGTGTGGATTGAAAGGCTGGAAACGGTACAGGTAGTGGATAATTTTGATAATATTTGAACAATTTGGGAATTGGACGGCGGAGGGGGGCTGTGGCGGCGGGTGTGAGGGAGGGGCGAGATGGCGGAGATACAAACGAGTGGAAAAGCCATAGATTCGTTGTTGGAGAAGGTTCTGTGTATGAACATCTTGTCGTCGGACTACTTTAAGGAGCTTTATCGGCTGAAGACTTACCACGAAGTGATTGACGAGATTTACAACCAGGTTGACCATGTGGAGCCCTGGATGACCGGAAACTGTCGTGGCCCCTCCACTGCTTTCTGCCTTCTCTACAAGTTCTTCACCATGAAACTTACCGTCAAGCAAATGCATGGCCTCCTCAAGCACAAGGATTCTCCTTATATTAGAGCGGTAATTTTCGTACAATTTTTTTTATTACTTTCTGCATATTTATTGCTGATTTCCCTGATTGGTTTTTTTTTTTCAATTTCTCAGTATTTTAATTTATTATCACTTGGTTCCCTTTGTTTTGATGAAGAAACATAATCACGTATAACCATTTTTGTTTGACTCCCTACCATTTAATTTCACCTTTTTCATATTTCTTCAGTGTTCTATCTCCTTTCATTTTGGTCTCTCTCTCTGCCATGCACCCCTTTCATGGAACAGAGCAATCCAGCCAGAAAGAAACTCTGTTAAACAAACCCATTGAAAACTACTGTATACCTCTTATCTCTTGTGTTTTCTTTTGTGTCTGATGGGTGAATTATAAACTTATTTTAATATGTGCTTAAGACTGAGGTTTTGTTAGGCCAGTTAGGATGACTAGTTATTTTTTTTGTTGGTGTGGGTTTGAATGCGTGGGAGGGTTGGTGTGTGCGTGAAAGTTTAACACATAGTGTCTTATTTGGCATTTATGTGAGCTAAGTAGTGTGCCTAGGATTTGTGAATGTGTGATTTGAGGTGAATTCATATGAATCTGGTGAAAAGAAAATGTTGAGGGATTATGAGGCTTGTTCGTCAGAGTGAGGTAATTGACGATATATGTCTGTATTTACATTTTTAAAATTCGGCATGTTAATGTTCTAGTATGTATATACAGATTAACAGATATCATGATGCCCTTGTCTTTGGTAGCAGATTTGACATGCCAAGGTTGAGGTCTGCTTGTTTCTTTGAGTTGCTAGGACTTTGTCACTCCCACATAACACTGCCTTTGCTTTATGAAGCAGATATTCATAAAGGTTTGAGGTGTCTCATGATTCTCATCTCTGGGTTTTCTGATGGTCATTCAATGCTATTAGTGTATCATTCTGCTATGGTTTGCTGCTTTCTTATAATTGTTAACTTTTGGAATACATTGAGAACCAGTGCTAGCTCGGTGTTTCTTTCAGGCCAGAAGGTCATGTTATTGCTGTCATTTTTTTAACTCATTTAAACTCTCTAGGTCTCTTGTATTTTATTGCATCAAAACTTAGAGATTTGAATTCTTGGATTGAATGTAATCAGTTCTTTCTCTCTCTCTCTCTTTCCCCCTTCTCTCTCTCCCCCTTTTTTGTGTGCATGACTTGTGCAATGTACTTCTTGGCATAGAACCTACCTATTTTTTCATATTCTTGAGTTTGTGATGCCGTGGCATTAATGACGACAATTTCTTTTTCAGATTGGATTCCTTTATTTAAGGTACGCTGCTGATCCAAAGACCTTGTGGAATTGGTTTGAACAGTACATCAAAGATGACGAGGTACTTGTCAAGAATTGGCCTTATGAACCTCTGTGGCACATTTGGCAAAAGCTTTTGAGACTGATAAAGTGGTCAAATTCCCAATTGCTCGTAATTTAATTCTTAAAGATCTGTGGTGCAATGCAGTCATATGCTGTACATTTTTTGGCTCCCTTTTCTGCCCAGTAGTTGTGCTTGAGGGCCTTGTACGTTTTTAATTTGTCATGCATGATCTGTGAGAAGGGGCTGCAGTAAGAGCTATTTCACAGGGAGTGTTTTTGGCTATCTAATTTCATGCACTTTTGCATTAATGTTGTTTACTTAAACCATTGACCAAATTTTGAGTTTATGTTCTGTCCTTGCTGTTTCTTTTTCTGTTGCCCTGTGCTTGTTGTGTTCAAGGTCTATCTGGAGCTCACTTTCATGACCACAAATCTTGTGCGTTTAGCATGTATTATTTGTGTATGTGTCCTGAAATAAGCTAGTATACTTGATATATCAATTTCTGCATATATGTATGCCAGTCTGCACTTTTAGAGGGATACATGGTGCTTTTTTAATTAACTTAATCATATCATTTTATGGTTTTTCAGGAGTTCTCCCCAGGATTTAATGGACCAACAACTACAATGGGTGTATATGTGCGTGATTTGCTTCTTGGACAGGTCAGGTGCAATAAATTTCTAGTGCTTTTTTCCACAAATTCTTTTGTTCATGCAATTGAAAGAATTGAAGGGTTTTTTTTTTTTTTGGTTACTTTCAGTACTACTTTGATACCCTGTTCCCTCGCATTCCCATTCCTGTAATGCGGCAAGTTGTGACTAATCTTGAGAAGATGAAACTCCCTACAAAAATTTCTGGTGCAACTGGAGATTCCAACCGCCATGGTTCTGATGATACTGCACGTCGGCCACCGTCTGTGAAAGCTGCACTTTCAGTGTCTTTTGGCCAGCGTGCTCCACATCGTGCATCAACCAGAGACTCATCACCTGTTCGTCGTACACTACCTCCGTCGTCTTATGATAGAACCAGTGATGAACCACGGAGATCTCCTACCAGTCATCACAGTCGTAGTCGTGAATATTCTGATAAGGAATATCCAGATAGGGATGGCCAACGAGACAGAGAAAGAGATAGGGATAGCCATCGAGACAGAGAAAGAGATCGGGATCGGGACCGAGGTAGAGTACGTGACAGGGACCGGGATCGTGACAGGGAGAGGGACAGAGATGGGGATAGGGAATGGGAGAGGGCTAGAGACCGGGGGTATGATTATGATCGGAGGTCCAGGTATGCTGACCGGGCAAGCAGGAGAGATTATGAAAGGAGCGCACGTGATGGGAGCCGACGTTATGAAGAAGGTAGATCTCGTAGAAGCCGTAGCTGGAGTAGGAGCCGGAGTCCGACTAGGAGCAGAAGTTGGAGCTTACAAGCTGGCAGTGCACCATTTGATCGCCACTCTAGTCCATATAGGGATGGACCCAAGGAGAAGACTTCAGCATCTAGCAATCTAGCAAAGCTCAGGGATCTGTATGGTGATCTAAATGATCAGAAAGAGGATGCTGGACTGGATAGGATTCCTAGGCAGGATAATGGTGAAGAGGTCATTAGACTTGGTGGTTCTACTTGGAAGTAGTTCCAAAAGAGGCTGCCGTGTGATTCCTTATGTCGTGTATTTTCTTTAATCTAACCGGAATATCCTTGTCCAAAGCAAAGAATGAAAAAAGCCCCCCATATGACCTGTCCCCCTCTGCCTTCTCTGTAGACATGGCCGCAGGTTATTTATGGACGATGATGTCTGTGTATCAACGCATGATAGCAGAGTATCATTGCATTGCGGTACATCTTTCCTACCCTGATTTGGACGTCCCTTTCATGTTTGATAGCTTTCCAATTATTTAGGAAAATTTTAAAGCGTGTGTCGTGTTTGCGTTGTTTTAACTGTTTATGTATAACTGAACACTTGTGCACTTAACTCATACGTTAGGGTTTTACATTTTTTCAGAAACATACATTAATTTGGATCTTGTTATTGGAGTGATGATCACTGGGCAGCTGGGATGTTTACCATGTTGAAAATCTCACTAGAACGCAGGTATAGTTTGCGATCAGTTATAGCCACAGCAGCTCCCTAGTTAATTCATATTGATAAAGTTAAAAGGACATATGTAGGTCATTAATTTTTCAAATTGAGACTAATTTTTGACTTTGTAACCCGGTAATTCTTGTTTTTTTTTTTTTTTTTAATTTTAATCTTTAAACAAGAAAAATTTCGCCAAACTGAGAAAATTTTGGACCGGTCAGGACAGTTCTCTATCCACGTAGGCAAACGTGATCTTGATCCAGTCGTGTAGCAGAGCTCGTGGGAATTTGTTCTGTTTATTATTCTAGGTCGCTGGTCTTGTAGTATGTTTTTGCCTTTGACATTTGTCAATAAAATGATTATTCGTTCACATTTCATTTTTATATTGCTGCGTTTGACACCTTCGATTGAGGGATCTGTGAGGTCCTGGGGACAGACCGGGAACTGGGACCCAATGATGCTGGTACTTCCTCTGGCAGACGCCTCAATGGTTTTTTTTTTCTTTTGAAATTTCTTTTCTCTGTTGCGTAACGGTAATTGGGACACAAAGAATAATGGGGTTTGCATCCGGCTGGAATCAGGTAAGAAAAAGAAAATTGGGGGACATGGAATAATGAAATGGGGACGCATCATCATTCCCTGAGCTGTAAACGATGGATCAAACTTTTTGTTTTTTTAATTTGTGGACTAAAATAAACAGCATCTAGCCCATTTGTATTTCTTTAGTCGGAATAATCTTTTTCTTTGATCTTTTCTTTTGTTTTTTTCCCGCCTGTCTTACATTGAAAAGTTTTATTTTCAAGGAATAAAGGGCCAGCTATTAGTAGTTTCCACTCTTTTCCTGATATTATGTCCTACTAAAAAGAGAGGTTGCCGCTAGAACCTTCAAGAATTTTATTTTTTTTTTTCTGCTAACTGAGGGTTCAGCGAGCCATTGGATCACAAAATGATACTTTAAGATCATTCGATCAAACGGCTTGCATAGAAATTTGCATGTTTGGGCGTGCGCACAAAATAATTCTCTCTGTTTTTTTTGCTTTAACACCTTTTCCTTTCAACAATTTTTTCTAAGAAGTCACCCACCATCCATTAGTTTGACAGGAGTATCAGCACCACCAGAGTCATTATTTCACGTAGGAAGGAAGCAGATAGAGAAAGAGAGAAAGAGAGAGAGAGAGAGAGAGAGAGAGATGGGAAAAGCAAGAATAGTTGGCGTTGGGATGGACTATTCTCCGACCAGCAAGGCGGCTCTCCAGTGGGCAGCGGATAATCTCTTACAAGCAGGTGGTGGAGATCGCCTCATCCTCATCCAAGTTCAGCCACCCAAAGCGGAACATACCAGGAAGCAGCTCTTTGAGGATACTGGATCTCGTAGGCATCCATCCTCCACATCCCCTTTAATCCTTTTTCTCTTTGTTCTTATCCTCTGCTCTTCATGTTTTGTTCCATTTTCATTACAAATATGTGTACATATGCATATGTCCTTATTCTTCTTTTGTATTAATTAGAGCCCACTTTTTGTCTTGTCTTTCTTCTTCAGCTTTAGTACCGCTTCAGGAATTCAGAGAGATTAATTACTCAAAGCAATATGGTCTCACCTATGACCCTGGGGTGCTTGATATTCTTGATACGGTGTCGAGGACTAAAGGGGTACGTATTCATCTCCCCCACTCTTTCTCTATAAATAAAATGACTCTAATTTGGTGGATTAGTGTGTTCAATTAATTCTGTCTTTATCTTAGGCTAAGGTGGTGGCTAAGATTTACTGGGGTGATCCAAGGGACAAGTTGTGTGGTGCTGTGGACGATCTTAAACTCGATGCTCTTGTTGTTGGAAGCAGGGGTTTAGGTGCTCTAAAAAGGTTGCATTCATAAATTCCACCTCTTTATCTTTAACTTTCTTTTGAAGCAGAGGCTTCCTGCACGCACTGGAAGTCTCAAACTCCAAAGAGCAAAGGTTCCCAGCTCTTTTTTTTTTTTTTGTGGGGATGCTTGATTCAGCGTCATGGTGCAGGGCTCTTTATCAAGAGATTTCCTCTTAAATTTTGCACCATTGATGAGCAAAAGTTTGCTGCTACCGTTAGTTCTTTTCTGTCGACCAACTAATTAAATATTGTGAACTCGTGATATTCCCCCAGGGTGTTGCTTGGAAGTGTCAGCTACTATGTTGTGGTAAATGCTTCGTGCCCAGTTACCGTGGTCAAGAGGGGACCCCATCTTCCAAAGCTTACTTGACGCAGAATTATATATACTTTGCCTTTTCCTTTGCTTATTGTCATCGGTCATCTGCTTTGACATTTCAATCTGTGCCCGTGGAGTTCTGCTGGCATATGCTTTGTGGGTGGTATTTTCTGGACCTTGATAAATTTGTTTGAGCAACTTCATCATTAATGGTTTTGTCCATTTGTGTACGCCGCCAGTGTAACCCATGTTCTTGCAAGTCGTCCTCGTCTTCTTCTTCTTCTTTCATTTTTTGATGCTGAAAAATGAAAACAAAAATAACTAAAAATCAGACACACTACCCATCTCGAGGGTGGGCTATACCCACCATATTAGCTTTCAACAGCGGTTAACTGCCTAGCGGAAGAGATTTCCAAAGCTTGAAAATGCCACCATTAATAGTTCCAAAATTTGTACAGAAATTTGCTAATAATTCTCTTCTTAGACTCCTAACTAGATTTAGTACTTTTATGTAGAGTAAGTATTAAGTCGGTCTCCATAATTGTGCTGCATAGTCCTCTCTCCCAAGCAATTTATCAATAGTTATAGTAAAACCACAACAGTCTAAAAATTCATAAATTCAATGCCCACGTTTTTCTTTTTTTTCCTTTACAGAAATGAAAAAACTCTGAGGAACCAAAAAGAACCATAACATTTATCCATAAAAAATTTTGAAAAACTAAACTATAGAAATTTAGCTCCCGAAGTTAATGGTGAAATTATTTCGAAATTTTGGTGATGCAATTGCTCAAAATTATCCTTCAAATATACTATAAATTTTTCATAGCTTTATTAGGCATTTGCTTTTACGATACAAAAGGTAAACTTTTAATTTAACTATCTCAAACTCTCTCAATTTCGATGTACCAAAGATAAAAAATAAAAATATAGAGAATAAGTTCTACAAGAGAAGAGCAAACTCACACATAAAATAGGAACCAAATTCTCGATTAAAAAGGGAAAATTATACAAAATTATAAGCTCTTGTATTGAAAAAAAAAAAAAAAAAAGAGCAAATTCTGTGGGAAAAGTCAAAAATTTTTGTTTTTTTAAAATTTTTCGTTATGATGGAGGCCAAAAGAGCGAAAAAGAAGAACAGAGTCAAACACCAAATCAAAAAATTTCAATAAAAATATTTTAACCAGTTGCATAAAAAGCAGAGGACAATAATTAAAACGTTAAACTCATGAAACTTTCAGCGATAAATATAATAGGATTAACTCCATAAATCCCTGGCCTGCTCAAAGGGACCTAGAAACAAATGTATTGCTAGGCTACGTCTCAGTTTTCTTGAGTTCAAAGGCCCTTTACTTGAAATCTCAAGTCTTGATTGGTTGTGCTATAAATTATACCAATTACGCCTAATAAATACTAGAAAGAGAGTGATTCTTTAGCACGAGCGATTCTCCCAACCAACTGGCGATAACAAGTGGCAGGGTTACCGCTTGGGTTCGTTTACCCTCACCTCACAGTAGAATGCCGCAACTTAAATATCCTATAGGGGGCTTGGAAATAAGATTGGAAGGTCCCTCAAAATTGATGCTACCGCTACGAAGGTCACAAGGGGTAGTTATGCAAAACTATGTGTTAAGCTTGATCTGACCTAGCCATTAGTCACCCGATATGAGATAGGTGGCAAAGTTCGCCGAGTGGACTACGAGGGCATCCACATGGTGTGTTAAGCTTGATCTGACCTAGCCATTAGTCACCCCATAAGAGATAGGTGGCAAAGTTCGCCGAGTGGACTACGAGGGCATCCACATTGTCTGTTTCGATTGCAGTCGCTGTGGTCATCCATCTAGTGGGTGTAAGGAGGCACCAACTTCGGTTGAAGAGCAGCACAGGCATACAAAGACAAGTAAAAAGTGGTTGGAGCAAACTAAGGCGTATGGATCGGGGATACTGATGAAAAGGCCAGTCCAACAAGGGATGAATGGTAGTGGTCGTCTGTATGGATGGGGCTTCTGGTGGTGCAGGGGACACGAGTAAGGAAAGGGATGGTGGTTCCAATTTCCCCCTTGCTAGAAGGAGAATCGGACACTGCAGGGGAGGGAGATGTTCACGTGGCTTGTTTGTAGGCGGTACGTTGGTTCCCCTTGGTGGCAACCCTTCTAGGGGCAGTGGAAATGGTTCATCTGGGACATGCGGCACACCAAGATATTACACCCCAGCCTGATCCACCATACGCAGTGGGAAACACGGACTGTGATGAGCTTGTTGCTCACAATATGTGTTGGAGTTTGGTGACCCGATGGAGCAAACTTTTTCACAATGGATCAAAATGGTTAAAAAGGTTACAACAAACTTGTTAAAAGTCCAGATCGTTAGAGTTTCGTGGATTTATTGTTCTTCTTCAATGCCTTAAAATATCACTCTTAACAAGTATTTCAATTTAAAATTGGAAAAAAATGGGGGCGGGAAAGAATAACAAGGAAAACTACTTTTTATAACTCAAGTATTTTGCAAGTATTTCTCTTCAAGGATATTCCACCCTGTTATTGGTGCTTACAGTTTGTCAAACATAGCATGAGTAGAATTGAAATCATAGAAAAGTAGCCAGGCCAGCTAAAGCCTTCGTTTACCTCTGTGATGGTTGTGAAGTAATGGCACAGAGTATTAAATTTTTTAAATAAAAATATTACTATTAAATATCAATTACCAAATTTAAAATGTAAAAAATTAACATATTTAAATTTACTAAGGTTATAATTATTGATGTCACTAAAGAATTTATCTTAATTTAATAATTAATTTTTATCTTGGGTAATTATATTTTTAAACGAAAATTTGTATGTATCTTTAAAAAAATTAATTTTATATTTTAAATTAAATATATTTATTAATATTAAAATTATAATGAAAATATTATTTAAAAATATTTTTATACCGAGAATATTAGCACAGTAGCCCTGGAAATGGACCAAAGAAGTGTACATTCAACAAGCACACAACGCAGACGAACAGAGTTATTACAAAATAAAATACTGGCCTATGGCGATTAAAATTTAACTCTTAACAGACACCATTCATCTTCTTCCTCTCCATGACAAACTTCCTCCAGACCGTAGTAATCTCCCTCTGAGTCTCCAGAGCAGTCTTCTTTACAGTGTCATTCTTTCCTTGCTCTTTGATCTGGGCACCGATCTTGGATGGCAGTGCATCAAGCTCCTGGCATACCTTCTCAATGTCAACGACAAGGCGCTCTGCGAGGGTGCGGGAGAAGTCTTCTCTTATGACTACGCGGAGCACGGTGACATGCTGGGCATCAGGGGGCATGGTATACGCAGGAACAATCCAACCAAAGCGCCTCAACATATCTGAGATCTCAAACTCATCGTGCATGCTGTTGTCTTTCAGGGAAAATGCCACTAGTGGCACCCCATTGTCTTTTGAAACAATGTTGAAGCGCCCTCTCTTCTCTACCCCTTCTTTTAGAACTAGCATGTTGTCTCTGCAGTTTTCCATAACATTTTTGTATCCCTGGTAATTGGACAAGAACATATATTATATATGGATGAGTATCTTGGAATTAGCTGCAATATCACCCACAAAATTTACTGACACAAAGAACTGATATGATCCTTTTGTTAGCAACATTAAACCATGTCTAATTCTTTTGACGGCAGGGAAGAACACAGCCCCACTTTTAGTGCCTCCCACATGAAGCTTCATAGAATATGCACACCAAATCCACACAATTCCCAAATTCACCTTTGCCATTAGGCTAATGATGGGTGATTCGAGCTATGTCTAATTTTGTATCATTAATTCCGTATTATTCAGGGAATGCATGAATAAGTCGATGCAATTTAATTTTCTTACGAATACAAACTAGGTGATGCACCAGGATCCACATGCAAAAGCTAGCTGGTATGTTAGTTTAGCATTTGTTACACTGACCTCAAAGCCTAAGCGAATGAGTTGGTAGTACTGAGCAATAATTTGGCTAGAACCTGCAAGAGGCAGTGAAAAGAACATCAAACATGGAGAATGGCAACGGTGACTATTCTAATTCAGCCCGCTGGCATTACCATGTAAAAAATATTAGTCATGAAAAGTGAAGGAATATATGCACCTTTGGAGAAGTTGAGGGTGAAGGTCGGTTGATCGGCTCCAAGATAGTTAATATGGAAGATGAGTTCCTCAGGCAAGTCCTCTTTGCTCCTCCAAATGACCCATCCAACACCCGCATAGACTAATCCGTACTTGTGCCCGCTGACGTTGATGCTCTTCACCAATGGCAGTCGGAAATCCCACTCAAGTTCCGGATAAATAAAAGGTGCAATAAAGCCACCACTTGCGGCATCCACATGGATTGGAGTATCCCATCTGGCAAGTCAAAAAACAAAAGAAAAAACAAATCCCAAAACTTTAGTCAACAAAGTTTTAATTTTGAATGCTTTGAACACTTTGGTCCCCAGGATAAGAGATGTTTACCCGGTTTCCTTGTTCTTCTCAGTCAGGAGTTCATTCAAGAGCTTCACGTCTTCAAATTCTCCATTGAGAGTCGAGCCAAGAATGGCAGCAACACAAATCGTGTTCTCATCGACCATTTCCACAGCTTTCACGGGGTCCATCACATAACATCCATCTCTAAGCTTTACCTCCTTCAACTCCACCTCAAAGTACCTTGCAAATTTCTCCCAACATACCTGATAGTACATGGCATTCCATAAGAAGGCATGAAGTATCTCGAGTTAACCATGACAGCATTATTTACTTGCATAACTTGATCGATTGCGTAATTACATTCTTTTTAAAACTTTATTAGATAGACCCAAAAAACCGTGATGCAAGACAAAAAGAATTTCACATTGCATTTTTGTGATTCTTATTGTAATCATATAATAGAAAATTAATAATTATAATAATATAATAAATAATTTTATATCGATTTACTTTTATCTATTTAAAAGTTATATTCTTTTTATCATATTTATTAAGACTAGAAATTGAATTCTGGTATAGGGACGAAGAGTTCAGCATCTCTGCAACAGTTGTAATCCATTGCATCTCATAATCCTTTTTCAATTTAATTCATTTGAGTTCTAAATATGAACTACTTCTGTACAGGTAACACTCATGGCAGCTAGGCATTTGCCTGTGAACTAAGCGTCAACAAATGGATTAGAAGTACCTGGACATTCGCCCCAGTGACGATGTTGGGCTTATCATAGGGCTTCCCCTCAGCCTTTCTCCTATTCTGCCACTTTCTCTTGAAGGCCAAGCCAGCCAACATTATTGCCTCTGAGGATCCCACGGTCCCCACTCCAACTGCAGCTTCTGACTCTCCCAGGGGTGCGTTAAATAGGTGAGCTATCATGTTAACACATCGGTTCTGTAATACATCTCCAAATAATCAAGAATTTCTCGTCGTCAATTTCTATTTTTATAATCATAATATATATATACATCAAAATTCTATGATATATACAAATTTATAAAATTAATATTACGTCTCAACAAAAAATATTTTAAGACATTGTAGATATTTTCACTTATATAAAATTTATTTTTACCTCTTTTTATAACGTGGGCCCTTTAACCATATCGAGTCATATTCCAACAGTTCCATGTCGTGAGTTGAATGGGCAAAATTTTTCAAATATATATGTTCGCCACTCGAAGTAAAAGTAAAGTATCAAAAGCTCGCATATTCATATAAAGACAGTTCAAACAAAAATTTTCCAAAAATTTTTTCAACTTATAAGGATCAGCACAACCCCACGAATAGGGTTCTACTGTAAAATTGAGTAATACTGTTTTCCTTTTCATAATTTATTTTTCCCATATTATTTTTGTCAAGTAACAATAGAATATTCTTTTTTTTTTTTCGATTAATGATAGAAAAGTATTATTTTCAAAATTTTCTAGCCTATCAGTCCACCTGCAGAACTAAATTCTCGTGGAAGATAATAATGAAATCGAATTCCTCCTCTTCTTTCAGTCATCAATATCAAGTTTTAAAAATGAGTGGCAAGCTTCATATCAAAACAAGAGAGTAAGAGTGGGGCAACAATGCAACTGCCTCCCCAATGACGAGTCCTGCAGCCCCCACTTGACACTTTTTTTTTTTTTTTTTTCAACACATCTACGTCAATCTGTTGACCTTCCCAAGAAAAAAAATAGGGTATTGTTTTCCTTTTATGAATGATAGATTTTGCAATTGTTGTTTAGTTTTTAATTTTTTTATCAAAGATTTTTAATCTTTTCTCCCTTGTATACATCTACTTTTGAGAGTCAAAATCAAATTTATTAAATGAATCCACGTCCGAGTAACAGTAATGATTTGTGGCGACGAAATCTATCAGAAAAAATTGTTTGCATTGGTACAAGAAAAGATATCAAGTCATGGACAGAGGACAAGCTGACAAAAATCTAATCCTAACTAGCTGTAGATAAAATAAAAAAAAAAAAATTATACGATATTTATATTTATTTTAATAATTTATTATATTTTTATAGATCCACAATTTATTAATATTATTTATCAAAAAAAAATAAAAAGAGTAGAGATGAAAACTGATAAGACTTCTCATCAAATGGCCCCCACACGGGTACTTGGACCATTTACTGACCTACGATGGAAGGGACCACACATCGTAGTCTCTCTTTAAATGGAAAGGGGGAACCGATATTCGATGAACATTTTTTTTTTTAATAGATAGTTTAATTATTATTCTTAACAAATATCAAACTACCACCAAGATGCTTGTTAGGAAAAAAAAAAAAAAAACATAAACTTGTACTTTCAATTAAAGATGTAACTATATATTTCTATATTTCAATTTGGTAACTTATTACATCAATAATTGGGCTATGATAACCTACTTTCGAGAGCTGATTTAATCTTTTAATATTAGAATTTTCATGCCTCCAATCCCTCAACTATCAGAAATCAAAATTCATCGACGGTCTAAAACTTATTGTGACTTCTTGCTCAGAAGTCGCCTAACATATGTAATTAAAGGTAAAGTTGACATTTTCAGGAGCACGTGACCTCTGATTCGTTGCCACTACCGTGAATGGCACAAATATTCCTAGTGTCAAGTACACACTTCAGCCTAAAGATTCGCCGCTGAATAAGGAACGTGAACAGACATACGTAGCCCACACGCTTTTATTGCTTGTCCAATTTGATACAATTCGGAAAGGGAATCAACATATAATACAAGTATAAAACAAAGCAGTGGTTTTCATGGTTGATCAGCCTACACGCAGTGGAGTATACGCATAACGATGACCCAACAAAAGTTTGATTGTCTATTGGAGGACGACTCAAAGACCGTAATTGGATGCGGGAATGATGATAAAATGGTTGAAAAATAGCGGCAATTTTCCATCTGGTTTGTTGTTAATTTTATATTTACATTGCTTCAAAGAGCCCAGTAAGGCTTTTTTTTCTTTTTTTCTTTTTTTTTGGGTGTTTGTTACCGTTCGTGTTTCTATTATATTGAAAATTAACAGGGTACGTATGAGTTCGTTGATATAATTATCATAAATTAAAATATGATAATGTATTTGCAAATTAATAATAAATGATGATTAATAAAAAAAATAAAATAAAAAAAAAAAACAAAAACTTACTTTCTCTAGAAGGAAAGGCGAAACTTAACAGTAACTTTAGTGAATACTTGACTTTCAAAGAAAACAGTTAAAAGGATCCTACACGGACGCGCAAACACGCTAGGCACCGTAGAAGAGGCAACAACTGAATGAATCATAAATGAAGAAATCATAATCATAAATCAGATTTTATTTTGTTTAATGGTGAGCAGGCTGTCAAAGTTACTTGCATCCGGGAGCGTAAAAGACAGGCCCAGATAATATTTGACAGACTGTTTTATATATGCCATCGCCACTCCAACATGACTTAATAATCCTTACAAAAAAAAAATTTCTTTCATCCTATAGCAAGAAGGCGCAGTTGTGCTGGCAAAGATTTTATATGATGTCAATTCTAACAAACAACAGGGTGACAATAATACTAGATAATTAGGCAGAAAAATTAAAAGAAGAAAAGAGAAGGAAATAAAATTGAGGAAGCAAATATAATGTAATAAGAGCAAATTTATTAAAATAAAAGATAAAAAAGAGAGAGAGAGAGAGAGAGAGAGACATGCCTGCAGCTCTGTGGTGACAGGGTACTCATCCATGTCAACATAATTCTTGTTAATGGAAGCCATCATGAGCTTGTCGCACTCAGGCTCCATCCAGGTGGTCACGAACGATGCCAGGTTCAGTCTCGGGTTCCCGTCCAGCATCAGCTCGTCGTTGATTATCTGGTAGGCCGCCTCCTTCGGAATCGAGGTCTCCGGCAGCCTGAACCTGCAGATAGCCACCACCGTTGACTCATTAGTGCCAAAATAAAAAAAAGAAAATAGAAAAACAGAGAGAGAAGAACAAATCAATCTTAATTTCTACGAGTGAAGCTTCTAATTAACGTTGGATTACCGGGGAAGTGAGGTTCTAACGTATCGAGAAGCAAAGGTTGAGTTGACGGAGACATCGGAATCGGATGCTGTCTTGGACAGAACCATAGCGGGATAGTGGTTGAGGTGTTTGTGGACGCCTAGACGGGCAGAGACAAAAGAAATTAAAAGAAGGATAGATATGATAATGATCGGCCGAAGGAATGAGAAGGGGTGAGAACAAACCAGATGTATATGGGACTTATGCAGCCTTTCTTTGGGAAGTGGCGTCTTTACGCAACTTTTTTTGATAAACTTTTTTAAAAAAAAAAAAAATGTCTATAATGAATTAAGAGAAACTACATAATTTCAATTAATTATTTGACCATTTCATAAAGTTGTGAACTCTTTCTTACTCCAATTGACCTCTTTAACTACTTTTCCAAAAAAAAAAAAAAAAAAGTACCCGCACTAATGGTTAATCTTGTAGTCACCAATGCATCATCCACTGAAGAAACACTCACATTTATTGGATGAAATAATAGTTTAATTAATAATTTATTTTATTTTATATTAATTTAATTTTAAATTTATTATTATATTATATAAATGATATAGCATTTAGTTTCATACTCAGAATAAGATTATTTGGCTTAAAGAAATTTTCTTAATTATTGTCGATTTGCCTATGTGGCAAATTCTTTGTGCGGACACATAATCATCCATTCGATCCCTCATAGCTAAATCGCCATATTTTATTCAGGTCAAATTTATTCTTTATTTGTTGAGGTAGATGTCCGTACTAGAAGAAGAAAAAGGCAAATTTTCCATGGATCATTAGTCTGCCCTTGCTTTCCCTTCTTTTAGGTACAGGTCCCTAAATTTACCAGGCTGAGCTCTACAGCTAGTGGCGCTACCACCCAATTTGCCTGCGATTCCACTAAATCTCTGCCAGCCTGATGACGACCTTGATTATTTGGTTTTTGGGTCGCGAGGTGTTAAAGGCAATCAACGAGACGCAGAAATTTTGCAAACTCAAATTTGATTACCGTCTTATAAAATCTGATAAATATCCAAGATTCCATTTTTTAATAGTTTGGAGCAGAGCCCAAATGTCAGATATTTGTATATTAATGCAAATGTTAGAGTTTAAGGATTATCCAATCTTTAAAGATTGGATTTGGGTTGTCCTAACAATTCCTTGAAAAGTTGGAGAGGATTTTAACAAGTACGTTTCCTTGTCTTCTGGGTTCTTTGGACATAATAATAATAATAATGGAAATTATGAAAGTGAAGTTGAAGAAATAAACCTAAAAAAAATAATAGTAACTGATGATAGAGAAGATTTTGAGGGTCTAAATAAGTAATAAATGGATTGGATAAATCACGTAATAATTTCTTTAAGTGCCCATAACCACTAAAAATTTGTTCAAGACTATCACTTTTTTTTGTTTTTTTAATTGTTTGATTTGTTCAAATAGCATAATTGTTATTGTCCTTTTTATTCTTTTTTAACTTTCCTGAGACGACGATAAATCCTGATTGTTTTCGTGCTTGTTCATAAACAAAGGGCATTTTTTTTACTGTATTTGGGGTGGGTGACTCTCTAGTTACCATATTTTCAACGATGATCATTTTTTTAATCAAAATGGAGTTGTGTCCTTTCTTGACTGTTCGTTTTTGCAGACTTTCCTAAGTTGACAGATATCTGAGTATTTTCCCGCGGTCTTGGTACAAGTTCCAGTTATGACTTTCAACAATTAAACGGAGGATCTTGCATTTGCATGGAGAGAAAACGTGAGACGGAGATACGACTTTTGTTATGATGAAAATCTGGAGGAAGGGAAAAAACAAAAATTTGCCACGCGAGCAAGTTGATAAGATACAGGAGAAGAGATTGATTGGCATCTGATGATGAATTCTTTCATTAAAAAAAAAAAAAAATCCTAAATAATTTTAATTTTGATTTATAAATATAATAATTAATATATTTATTATACATATTTTTTTTATTAAAAAAAAAAGTGATTTGTTTATGATAATATCTGCTATCATTAGTCGTGCTATTTTATCTGTTTTCTAAGTGTTAGTCAAACTAAAGGTGCTACCCATGTGCTCAAGATGTTCTTACGCTCATTTTATTTGAATCCAACACTGGAAGGCAACCCGCCAGTATTTTCATTCTTGTTTTTACATAGCTCGCCATTCAATCTCTTAGATTTTCAAATTATGTCAGTTGAGTTTTCTGATTCAAGTCAAAAATCAATCATTTTGCTCACAAAGAAGCTTCCTTCCTAATCTGACGTTTCTGCTTCTGCTTCAATTTAGAACCTAGGGCAGGATTTCCCAAAACAAGTTTCCCTTCACAGCTCAGTTTTGCCACCTCCAAACCCTAGTTCTTCTCCAAAGCCTGTGATAAAGAAGCACTAGAATCAGTAGATAAGGAAGGAGAATATTGGAGCACACGAGTACCTTTGCCGTTACTATTCTCTTTGGTGCCTTTGCCAATTCTAGAAGGCAAGAGTGGTGCCGGCGGGTTCGGTGGCTTATCCGGTTGGGCCTTCCCTACTGACATGGGAACTAGTTATTCTTCTCTTGTATTATATTTTATCTGTTGTCTCGGTAAACACACCATGGCATTCGTGTGAGGTTTTCCTTTTCCTTGGTTTGTTGATAATAGCAGCATGCTTGAAGCAAAAAAAAAAAAAAAAAGGGATGCTTGCTGCGGATCGTGTTCTGTAGGCCCAGATTAGTAGAATTTAAATGTTTTGATTTCCCCTGGTCTGCATTTGTATTTGGCTCATTGTTTATTCATCTGTTGTTTGCTCACATCATTATAGATCAGAAATGTGATCAATCAACGTCATTCATGATTATGGTATGTTTAATTTCTCAGGTTCCAAAAATTGAGAAGGTTGTTGTAAACTGTGATGTTGTAGATGCTGCATAGAATGCGAATAAATGATGCAACCTGCGGGTAAATTGAGGCAGCTGGGGAAAAAGTGCAGAAACCAAAACCACTGGTGTTTGCCATTGTTGCGTTGTTGTTTACAACTTAGAATATTTCCAACGCACTTCAACAACAGTAAAAACAAAAAAAAAGAAAAAAAAAACTTATCTCAAATTTAATTAGATCAATTACGTCAATCTTTTCTTGTTCTATTATATGCTAAATTAAGTGTAAAATTTAATTATTCTAAATTCTTCATAGTAAATATTTCCAAGTCAACCTAGTCGTGGGATCCTCTCTTTTACCGTCTATTTTTCTCGTCATTCAATTAAATTTGATAACCTCTTTATTAAGCATTCATTGATTTACCTTAGCCTTGTTTAAACCAATGCAAAGATTGGGAGTTTTTGCACAAATGAAAGAGCAGCAAGATGATGAGAAAGACTGATTTTTTGGAGGAAAATGAGAGGTTGATGGCACTTAAGTTTGATGAATGCAACAGAAGAAGTTGTTGCAGAAACCTTGCTGCAGGAAAAAAACAAAATAAGCATTAGAGATGGATAATGAGATGCTGTAGAAAATGAGAGCAGCAAAAGTGATGAGATGATTTTAATACCCAAAAACAGATTATGAGTTCCCTTGAGATCATTGATGCTCTAATACCGTTTGTCAGTATTTTAGAAAGAAAAACATGAAGTTGTTGAGGTAATTTTGCAGAGAGTGTTTGCTGAAATTTTGACAGAACTCAAGAATGAGAGTGAATAAGGAAAAGAAACTATTTATAGTAGAGAAAGGTGTGTAGAGACATAATTGAAAAAATGAAGTTGAAATGGCTTAATCTTCATTGATTCAAATGCTCTATTATATAGCAGTTTTTACGAGGATAGAGAGAAAATACAGAAGGTTACAAGGGGCATGGATCACAATGCTTAAGATAAAGTTACACATAAAGACACTTAAGAAAGCAAATTATCATTGCAAAAAGAAACAAAGACAGCAACGTCTGAATGCTCCCACTAACTTGTAACTAAGAAACTTAACTAATTTGCTTCTTGGTTAAAATTTAAAGATTTAGTTCAAATTTTTTCAAAAAAAGAAAAGGGCAATTCTAACAGAAAGGAGCCCTCTATGTTTAAAAATAATAATAATAATAATAATAATAATTTTAAAATATTCATATTGTATTGTATTGATTATTTTGTATATATGGCATATGATATGATAAGTAACATGACAAATAATGTAATACTTTACAGTAAAATATTTTAAAAATAATTTCATAAAATGGTGAATTTAAAAATTGTTAACTGTCAAATTTAAAATTTAAAATTTAATTTAATAAAATATAAAATATTAATAATTTAAATTAATATTTAACCCTTCGTCTAATAGCATAATTTTGGAGAATGCGATGTGCGGGGAAAATGCTTGAAGTTGGACGACTAGATAGATTTGCCCCAACGCACGGTAAAGTCAGATATACCAACACAATTCAACAGTAGAAATGCATTTTTTGAGCCACTTGTCAGAGTCTAAATCTGTCAAACTATGTGTTAAGCTTGATCTGACCTAGCCATTAGTCACCCGATATGAGATAGGTGGCAAAGTTCGCCGAGTGGACTACGAGGGCATCCAGATGGTCTGTTTCGATTGCAGACGCTGTGGTCACCCATCTAGTAGGTGTAAGGAGGCACCAACTTCGGTTGAAGGGTAGCACAAGCATACAAAGACAAGTAAAATGTGGTTGGAGCAAACTAAGGCGTATGGGTCGGGGATACTGATGAAAAGGCCAGTCCGACGAGGGATGAATGGTAGTGGTCGTCTGTATGGATGGGGCTTCTGGTGGTGCAGCGGACACAAACAAGGAAAGGGATGGTGGTTCGAAGTTCGCCGTGCTAGAAGGAGAATCGGACATTGCGGGGAGGGAGATGTTCATGTAGCTTGTTTGTAGGCAGTACGTTGGTTCCCCATGGTGGCAATCCTTCTAGGGGCAGTGGAAATGGTTCATTTGGGACATGCGGCACACCAAGATATTAAACCCCAGCCTGATCCACCAGACGCAGTAGGAAACATGGACTGTGATGAGCTTGTTGCTCGCAATATGTGTTGGAGTTTTGATGAGAACCATAGAGATGATGGGTGGAAGGTTTCAATGGTTGCAAGAGGTCCATTGCACATCCCAGAAGGCCCAATAATACGAGTTAGAGTCAAAAAGATTAAAAAAGTACTAAATGGGTTGATTCAGGACATTCAGGCCAACCCAACTTCAAATAGGGCGAATTCAAGTTTGACAAGAAATTCAGTTCTAATTAATATAATTAGAATACTTAATAGGTCAGAATAAGTAATAGTATTTTTTTCTAAATAAAAGTTTATTATTTATGTTGGAATTTGTCCACAATTAGGAATTCTTTCAAAATAAGAATTTGTCCTAATTAGAAATTTGTACCTCGTTAGAATTGCTATCTTAGCTATAAATAGGCTCCTCTTATAAGTTCTGGAGGGCAGACAACTTTAAGTGAAATAAAAAGTAAGAGTTTTTCTTTCAGTTCTTTTAGGGACTAAAGAACTTATCAAGAGGTACTTCTTATGACGTTCTAATCGACTTATCACTCCCAATTCCTTTCTTTTCTGGAGTGTGGCGTCCATATCCTTCTTAAATACAGTAGGTTCGTGTTCCTTCCCAGAGTGGGTCTAGGGTTTGTGATATTAAACTCTGGTTTAGCTTTCCTGGTTGTTCTTTGATTCCCTGTGTGCGTTGAGTCCCTAAGCCACGTCTTTTTGGGGTTTTTCGCATCAGTTGGTATCAGAGCAGGGTTCTAAATCAGGTTGAATCCACTCACTCTTCAATTTTCTATCTTTTGATTTATCTATTGTGGTTTAGTTTGTCTATTATGTGCATTATCATTCAAATGCACAAATCTGTTTATTTGCAATCCTTCTCTCTTTGCTTGTTTGCTTAAGCTCATAAACGTGCTAATTTCAATTCCAATTGGTATGTTCAAGTATTCTACTATCGTTTTGTGCTGAAAAAAAAAAACCTAAAAAAAAAAGGGAAGGAATAAGAACAAAAGAAAGAAAACATCAAATTCAAAGTTATTGATAAGGTTAACAGTTTGGTCATATTGGCCACAATAATAATAAAGTTTTCTTACTCAACTTCAATTCTACCATCTGTTTTCCTATTTTGTTTCCCAAGTTGTTCTCTAGGTTATAATACTCCTATCCTGATTTTTGTGAATTTAGTTCATTAAATCCGTTTATATTGACATCCTTTTTCGCTTGATTCTTGTTCTCCGATTTGTTCAATTCTACGCCATTTAACTTATTCTGTTCAAAATCAATACCCTTGATTTACGTTGTTTAGTTCTTTATAGAGCTGAAAGGGAAAATCTGAGTGGTAAAAGGTAAGAGTGAAAGTTCATATACAAAAAAAAAAAAACCATAAAGAGTGTAAATACGAGGGAGTGTGACATAATCTTTTGAGTGAAACACATGAGGGAGTGTTCTGTGAGGTATCCCATTTGTTTTGTGCAGAAGTAAGACTATGACGTCCAAAGACAAAGGTGTAGCTCAAGAGGGAGCTGGTGATGTGTCCTTCATGATCAAAGCTATGCAACAATAATTTGAACGCATCAATACCAGATTTGATGATATGAGGGAGAGGATGGAGGAGCAAGCTATTACAATAGCAGAGTTGCAAAGGAAACATAGGGAATATGAGGCTCCCAAAGCAAGAAGGCAGTTGACACATGCCTATGACCATGAAGATGATGTAGAAGATGATGAAGTTGATGATCAAACTACAATGGTTAGAACTGGTAACAATAGAAGGGATCGAAGAGAATTTAGGAGGCAAGGCACCTACGATCATAATTTGGGTAGTATTAAAATGACAATTCCTTCATTCCAAGGTAAGAATGATCCTGATACATACCTAGAATGGGAAAAGAAGGTTGAATTGGTTTTTGATTGCCACAACTATTCCGAGGAGAAAAAGGTAAAACTTGCTGCCGTTGAATTTACTGATTATGCTATTATTTGGTGGGATCAACTTATTTTGACTAGGAGAAGAAATTATGAGCAGCCTATTGATACATGGGAGGAGATGAAGGTTATCATGAGGAGGAGGTTTGTCCTTGATCACTATTACAAGGAGTTGTACCAAAGGTTGTAAGGGCTCATTCAGGGCACCAAAAGTGTGGAGGACTACCACAAGGAGATAGAGATTACCATGATTAGGGCCAATGTAGAAGAAGATAGAGAGGCAACCATGGCTCGATTTCTGCAAGGGCTAAATAGGGACATAGTAAATGTGGTTGAATTGCAGCACTATGTGGAATTGGAAGACATGGTGCACATGGCCATGAAAGTTGAAAGGCAACTTAAATGAAAGGGCTCCACACGGGTTGGGCAAAATTTTGGTTCTACCTCATCGTGGAAACCAAACTGGAGGAAAAGGGACGAGATGGCCAATTACAAGTCCAAAGCCGAGCTACCCAAGCACAAAAATGTGGTATCTAGCAAGGAGACAGGTAAACTCAAACCCCAACCAAGTAGAAATAGAGATATTAAATGTTTTAAGTGTTTGGGCAGGGGTCACATTGCATCTCAATGTCCAAATAAGCATGCATTGATCCTGAGAAGTAACGATGATATTGAAACTGAAAGTGAATTAGATGATGATTCTGTGCCACCGTCAGAGGGTGAATGTGATGGGGAGGAGTATCCAGTTAACGGAGTAGCTCTCGTTACGAGGCGTGCATTGAATGTACAAGCAAAAAAAGAAAATGAGGTGTAACAAGATAATATCTTTCAGATAAGGTGTCTCATCAAAGATAAGGTATGTAGTATGATTATTGATGGTGGGAGTTGCACTAACATTGCTAGCACAACTATGGTTAAGAAGCTGGATTTACCTACTATGAAGCATCCTAGACAATATAAACTATAGTGATTGAATGAGAGTGGTGAAGTGAAGGTAAATCAGCAAGTGCTCATATCATTTTCTATCGGAAGGTACCGTGATGAATTTTTATGTGATGTTGTACCCATGCATGCGGGACATATTCTATTAGGAAGACCATGACAATTTGACAGGCGAGTTATGCATGATGGCTTCAAAAATCAATATTCCTTTGTAATGAACGAAAAACCTGTCATTCTTGTACCATTATCACCTCAACAAGCATATGAGGATCAATTAAGGATTAAAAATGAGAGTGAACAGAAAAGAGAGATTGATAAAAGAGAAGAAAGAGAAGAAAACGTGAGGACACAAGAAAAAGAGAAGAAAAAAGAAAATCTCTATGCAAAAGGAAGTGATGTCAAAAGAGCATTCTATGCCAAACAACCTATGATTATACTTCTGTACAAGGAGGCTTATTTTAACACTAACAAGTTTGACTCATCTTTGCTTAGTGTTGTTGTTGCATTATTGCAGGAATTTGAAGATGTATTCCCTGACGATATCCAAAGTGGATTGCCACCTAATAGAGGAATTGAGCATCAAATTGATTTCATCTCAGGTGCATCCATCCCTAACCGGCCAGCATATAAGAGTAATCCTGAGGAGACAAAGGAGCTTCAAAGGCAAGTTGAGGAGCTTATGTCCAAAGGATATGTGAGGGAAAGCATGAGTCCATGTGCTGTGCCTGTCCTACTTGTACCAAAAAAAGATAGGACTTGGAGGATGTGTGTTGATTGTCGAGCAATCAACAAAATCACTGTAAAGTATCGTCACCCCATACCTAGATTAGATGACATGTTAGATGAATTGCATGGGTCATGTGTTTTTTCTAAGATTGATTTGAAAAGCGGATATCATCAGATTAGGATGAAAGAGGGAGATGAGTGGAAAACAGTTTTCAAAACTAAGTATGAGTTGTATGAGTGGCTAGTTATGCCATTGGGTCTCACTAATGCACCAAGCACTTTTATGCGACTAATGAATCATGTTTTACATGCATTTATTAGTAAATTTGTAGTGGTGTATTTTGATGATATCTTGGTCTATAGTAAAACCATAGAAGATCATCTTGATCATTTACGTTCTATTATAAGTGTTTTACGTTCTGAGAAATTGTATGCTAACTTACATAAATGTTCCTTTTGTACTAATCAGATCACATTTCATGGCTATGTTGTCAGTGCTAAAGGTGTTGAGGTTGACGAGGAAAAAGTTAAGGCAATTCATGATTGGCCTACACTTAAGTCAACTAGTGACCTGCGTAGCTTTCATGATCTAGCTAGTTTTTATAGACGGTTTGTTAAAAACTTTAGCACCATTGTTGCACCACTCACTGAGCTTATCAAAAAGAACATGAGTTTTAGGTGGGGTAGTGACCAAGACAAGGCTTTTAATTGCATTAAGGAAAAATTAAGTTCTGCACCTTTACTTGCTTTACCTAACTTACAAAAGCTTTCGAGATTGAGTTTGATGCCTCAGGTATTGGCATTGGAGCTGTTTTGATGCAGGAAAGGCACCCAATTGCTTACTTAGTGAAAAGCTAAGTGGAGCAAGCCTTAATTATCCTACTTATGATAAAAAGATGTATGCATTGCACTTGAAGGGACAAGGAAAGTTGAACAAAAGATATGCCAAGTGGGTTGAATTTATTGAGACCTTTCCCTACATCATCCAATATAAAAAAGGTAAGGAAAATGTGGTAGCTGACACGTTATCTCGCAGGTATGCCCTTATCTCTACACTTATTGCAAACTTATTAGGATTTGAACACATTAAGGATTTATATGTGAATGATCCTGACTTTGCTAATGTATATAGAGCATGTGAGGTGTCAGCCTTTGAGAAGTTTTATAGGAATAAGGGTTTCTTATTTAGGGAAAATCGTTTATGCATGCCTATAAGTTCTTTGAGGGAGTTGGTTGTGAGAGAAGCTCATGAGGGTGGTCTAATGGGTCATTTCAAAGTTAGGAAAACCCTAGATGTCCTAAATGAACATTTTTTTTGGCCACGAATGAAACGAGATGTTGAGAGGATATGTGCGAAATGCATAACATGCAAACAAGCTAAATTTAGAGTTTTACCTCATAGCTTGTATACCCCTCTACCCATGCCTAACCATCCTTGGGTTGATTTATCTATGGACTTTGTATTAGGATTGCCACGAACAAAAAGGGGTAGGGATTCTGTATTTGTTGTTGTTGATAGATTTTCAAAGATGGCACACTTCATCTCATGTCATAAAACTGATGATGCAAACAACGTGGCTGACTTATTCTTTAGAGAAGTAATACGTTTGCATGGCATGCCACGAAGCATTATTTCAGATCGAGATACAAAGTTCTTAAACTACTTCTGAAAGACTTTATAGGGTAAGTTAGGTACTAAGCTATTGTTTTCAATTACTTGTCATCCACAAACTGATGGGCAAACTGAGGTAGTTAATCGAACTCTTTCTACTCTTTTGCGTGCTATTATTCGAACAAATTTGAAAACATGGGAAGATTGTTTACTACATGTCGAGTTTGCGTATAATCGGAGTGTTCATTCTACTACTAGTTACTCTTCATTTGAAATCGTATATGGTTTTAATCCATTGACTCCTTTGGATTTAGTACCTATACCTGTCAATGAGTATGCCAGCTTAGATGGGGAACGCAAGGCTGACATGATTAAAAAATTGCATGAGAAGATGCGACAACATATTGAAAAACGAACTGAGCACCATGCATCTCATGTCAACAAGGGACGAAAGAAGGTGGTGTTTGAACCTGGTGATTGTGTTTGGGTGCATATGCGCAAGGAACGGTTCCCAGCTCAAAGGTGTTCGAAGCTATAACCCAGAGGAGATGGTCCGTTTCAAGTTGTAACCCGAATTAATGACAATACTTATCAGTTAGATCTTCCTAGTGAGTATAATGTGAGTGCAACATTTAACATTTGTGATCTTTCCTCTTTTGATGTAAGTGATGATTTGGGGACGAATACTTTTGAGGAGAGGGGGAATGATGAAAACCATAGAGATGATGGGTGGAAGGCTTCAATGGTTGCAAGAGGTCCATTGCACATCTCAGAAGGCCCAATAACACGAGTTAGAGCCAAAAAGATTAAAGAAGCACTAAATGGGCTGATTCAGGACATTCAGGCCAACCCAGCTTCAAATGGGGCGAATTTAAGTTTGACAAGAAATTCATTTCTAATTAATATAATTAGAATACTTAATAAGTCAGAATAACTAATAGCATTTCTTTTTAAATAAGAGTTTATTATTTATATTGAAATTTGTCCATAATTAAAAATTTTTCTAAAATAAGAATTTGTTCTAAATAGAAATTTGTATCTCTTTATAATTGCTATCTTAGTTTATAAATAAGCTCCCCTTATAAATTCTAGAGGGCAGACAACTTTGAGTGAAATAAAAAGTAAAAGTTTTTTTTTCGGACTAAAAAATTTATTAAAAGATATTTTTTGTAACGTTCTAATCGATTTATCATTTAATTCTTTTCTTTTCTGGAGTGTGACGTCCATATCTTTATTAAATATGTTAAATTCGTATTTCCTTCTAGAGAGTAAGTTTAGAGTTTGTGATATTAAATTCTAATTTAACTTTTCTAATTATTCTTTGATTCTCTAAAACTTGTTAAAAGGCCAGATCGTCAGAGTTTCATGGATGTATTGTTCTTGAATGCCCTAAAATGTGATAACACTTCCAATTGTTAGCGACCCTTTATGGTAGAGATATTTAACAAGTATTTCAATTGTTTTTTTTTTTTTTAAATAAAAAGAGGGAAAAGGATAACAAGAAAAACTACATTTCATAATTCAAGTATTTTACAGGTATTTCTCCTCAAAGATATTCCACCCTGTTATTAGTACTTACAGTTTGTCAAATATAGCATGAGTAGAATTGAAATCATAAAAATGTAGCCAGGCCAGCGAAAGTCTTCCCTTTCCTCTGTGAAAGTTGTGGAGTAATGGCACAGTGTTAAATATTTTAAATAAAAATATTATTATTAAATATTAATTATAAATTTAGAATATAAATAATATATTTAAATATGTAAAAATTATAATTTGATACCTCTTAAAATCTATTTTAATTTAATAATAAATTTTTATCTTATGACTTTTTCTATAATCATACTTTTAAATAAAAATTTATATGTATTTTAAAAATTTTAATATTATATTTTAAATTAAATATATTTAATATTATTAAAATTATAATGAAAATATTATTTAAAAATATTTTTATAATGAGAATATTAGTACAGTAGCCCTGGAAATGGACCAAAGAAGCATACATTCCACAAGCACACAAGGCAAACAAACAGAGTTATTACAAAATAAAATACTGGCCTACGGCGATTAAAATTTAACTCTTAACAGACACCATTCATCTTCTTCCTCTCCAGGACAAACTTCCTCCAGACCGTAGTAATCTCCCTCTGAGTCTCCAGAGCAGTCTTCTTTACAGTGTCATTCTTTCCTTGTTCTTTGATCTGGGCACCGATCTTGGATGGCAGTGCATCAAGCTCCCGGCATACCTTCTCAATGTCAACGACAAGGCGCTCTGCGAGGGTGCGGGAGAAGTCTTCTCTTATGACTACGCGGAGCACGGTGACATGCTGGGCATCAGGGGGCATGGTATATGCAGGAACAATCCAACCAAAGCGCCTCAACATATCTGAGATCTCAAACTCATCGTGCCTGCTGTTGTCTTTCAAGGAAAATGCCACTAGTGGCACCCCATTGTCTTTTGAAACAATGTTGAAGCGCCCTGTCTTCTCTAGTCCTTCTTTTAGCACCAGCATGTTGTCTCTGCTGTTTTCCATAACATTTTTGTATCCCTGGCCATTGGACAAGAATATGCATTATATATGGGTGAGTATCTTGGAATTAGTTGCAATATCACCCACAAAATTTACTGACACAACGAACTGATATGATCCTTTTGCTAGCAAAATTAAACCATGTCTAATTTTTTTTGATGCCAGGGAAGAACACAGCCCCACTATTAGTGCCTCCCACATGAAGCTTCATAGAATATGCACACCAAATCCACACAATTCCCAAATTCACCTTTGCCATTAGGCTAATGATGGGTGATTCGAGCTATCACTAATTTTGTATCATTAATTCCGTAATATTCAGGGGATGCATGAATAAGTCGAAGCAATTTAACTTTTCTTACGAATGCAAATTAGGTGATGCAACAGGATCCACATGCAAAAGCTAGCTGGTATGTTAGTTTAGTTTTTGTTAGACTGACCTCAAGGCCTAAGCGAATGAGTTGGTAGTACTGAGCAATGATTTGGCTAGAACCTGCAAGAGGAAGTTAAAAGAATATCAAACATGGATGAATGGCAATGGTGACTATTCTAATTCAGCCCGCTGGCATTACCATATAAAAAATATTTGTCATGAAAAGTAAAGGAATATGCACCTTTGGAGAAGTTGAGGGTGAAGGTGGGCTGATCGGTTCCAAGATAGTTAATATGGAAGATGAGTTCTTCAGGCAAGTCCTCTTTGCTCCTCCAAATGACCCATCCAATACCCGCATAGACTAATCCATACTTGTGCCCGCTGACATTGATGCTCTTCACCAATGGCAGTCGGAAATCCCACTCAAGTTTTGGGTAAATAAAAGGGGCAATAAAGCCACCACTTGCGGCATCCACATGGATTGGAGTATCCCATCTGGCAAGTCAAAAAACAAAAGAAAAAACAAATCCCAAAACTTTAGTCAACAAAGTTTTAATTTTGAATGCTTTGAACACTTTGGTCTCCGGGATAAGGGATGTTTACCCGGTTTCCTTGTTCTTCTCAGTCAGGAGTTCATTCAAGAGCTTCACGTCTTCAAATTCTCCATTGAGAGTCGAGCCAAGAATGGCAGCAACACAAATCGTGTTCTCATCAACCATTTCCACCGCTTTCACGGGGTCCATCACATAATATCCATCTCTAAGCTTTACCTCCTTCAACTCCACCTCAAAGTACCTTGCGAATTTCTCCCAACATACCTGATAGTACATGGCATTCCATAAGAAGGCATGAAGTATCTCGAGTTAACCATGACAGCATTATTTACTTGCATAACTTGATCGATTGCGTAATTATATTCTTTTTAAAACTTTATTAGATAGACCCAAAAAATGTGATGCAAGACAAAGAGAATTTCACATTGTTTTTTTGTGATTCTTATTGTAATCATATAATAAAAAATTAATAATTATAATAATATAATAAATAATTTTATATTAATTTACTTTTATCTATTTAAGAGTTATATTCTTTTTATCATATTTATTAAGACTAGAAATTGAATTCTGGTATAGGGACGAAGAGTTCAGCATCTCTGCAACAGTTGTAATCCATTGCATCTCATAATCCTTTTTCAATTTAATTCATTTGAGTTCTAAATAGGTAGGCATTTGACTTCTGTACAGGTAACACTCATGGCAGCTAGGCATTTGCCTGTGAACTAAGCGTCAACAAATGGATTAGAAGTACCTGGACATTCGCCCCAGTGACGATGTTGGGCTTATCATAGGGCTTCCCCTCAGCCTTTCTCCTATTCTGCCACTTTCTCTTGAAGGCCAAGCCAGCCAACATTATTGCCTCTGAGGATCCCACGGTCCCCACTCCAACTGCAGCTTCTGACTCCCCAAGGGGTGCGTTAAATAGGTGAGCTATCATGTTAACACATCGGTTCTGTAATACACTCCAGATAATCAAGAATTTCTCGTCGTCAATTTCCTTTGTTTTTTTTTTTTAATCATAATAAACATTTTCCACTATATATGTATGCACACATCAAAATTTATGATACATACAAATTTATAAAATTAATATTATATCTCAATAAAAAATTTTTAGACAATAAAAATTATTTTTACTTATATATAATTAATTTTTACTTCTCTTTTATAACGTGAGCCCTTTAAGCGAGTCATATTCCAACAGTTCCATGTCTCTATAGTAAAAACCATCTATGTTATCAGTTGAATTCACAAAATTTTTCAAATATATATGTTCGCTAGTCGGAGCAAAAGTAAAATGTCAAAAGCTCTCATATTCTTGTAAAGGCAATTCAAACAAAAATTTTCCTAAAAATTTTTCGACTTGTAAGGATCAGCACAACCCCATGAATAGGGTTCTACTGTAAAATTGAGTAATACTGTTTTCTTTTTCATAATTTATTTTTTCCGTATTATTCTTGTCAAGTAACAATAGAATAAAGTCACAATATAATTCTTATAACGCATGAAAATATATATATATATATATATTATATTTTTTTTTTTTTTTTTTTTCGATTAATGTTAGGAAAGTGTTATTTTCAAAATTTTCTAGCCTATCAGTCCACTTGCATACTAAATTCACGTGAAAGATAATAATGATAATGTGTGGCAAGCTTCATACCAAAAACAATAGAGTCAGAGTCACTGCTTAGTCACCTATTCTAACAATTACAGGTGAGGCACCTAGGCAACTGGCTAACTGAGGGACAAGACTTGCAGTCCCCGCTTGCCGACACATCTACGTCAATCAATTCACCTTCCCAAGAAAAACAGGGTTTTGTTTTCCTTTATTAATGATAGATTTTTCAATTGTTGTTTTACTTTTTAATTTTTTATCAAAAGATTTTCAATCTTTCGTTTGTCCCTCTATACATCTACTTTTGAGAGTCAAGAGCTAATTTATTAAATCAATCGACGTTTGAGTAACTGTAATGTGGCGATGAAATCTATAAGAAAAAATTGTTTGTATTAGCATAAGAAAAGACATCAATTCATGGAGGAAGGTCAAGCTGACAAAAATCTAATCCCACCTAACATTAGAGAAAAAAAACCGACCCATTCGATATTTATATTTATTTTAGTAGTCTATTATACTATAATTTTATTGACGCACAATTTATCAATATTTTTTTATCAGAATAAAAAAAAAATTTAGAGGTAAAAACTGATAAGACTTCCCATCAAATGGCCCCCACACGTGTACCTGGATCATTTGCTTATCTAGGAAGGAAGGGACCACACACTCTTGTCTCCCTTTGAATGGAAGGGCGACCGACATAACATAGTTTTTTTTATTATTATTATATTTTAATGGATAATTTAATTATTATTCTTAACAAATATCAAACTATGACCAAGATGCTTGCTAGGAAAAAAAAAAAAAAATCATAAACTTGCACTTTCAATTATTGATGTATCAATTATTGGGCAACGGTCCCCTACGTTCATGAGCTAATTTAATCTTTTTATATTAGAATTTTCATGCCTCCAATCTCTCAACAATGAGAAATCAAAATTAATCGACGGGCTACAACTTATTGTGGCTTCTTTCTCAGGAGTAGCCTAACACATGTAATTAAAGGTGAAGTCGACATTTCAGACGCACATCGCCTTGGATTCGTTGCCCTTACCGTGAGTGGCAAATAATCCAAGTGTCAAGGATACACACTTCAGCCTACGGTTTCGCCGCGGAATAAGGAACATGAACACACATATGCAGACCCTACACCTTTATTGCTTGTCCAATTTGATACAATTCGGAAAGAGAATCAACGCATAATACAAGTCTAAAACAAAGCAGTGGGTTGATCAGTCTACGCGCAATGGACTATACTTATAAGCAACGATTTCATATGAAATCAATTCTAACAAACAAAGGGGCAATAATAATACTTAGATAATTAAGCAGAAAAATTAAAAGAAGAAAAGAAAAGGAAATAAAATAGAGGAAGCAAATATAATGTAATAAGAGAAAATTTCTTAAAATAAAGGAAAAAAAAAAACATGCCTGCAGCTCAGTGGTGACAGGGTACTCATCCATGTCAACATAATTTTTGTTAATGGAAGCCATCATGAGCTTGTCGCACTCAGGCTCCATCCAGGTAGTCACGAACGATGCCAGGTTCAGTCTCGGGTTCCCGTCCAGCATCAGCTCATCGTTGATGATCTGGTAGGCCGCCTCCTTTGGAATCGAGGTCTCCGGCATCCTGAACCTGCAGATCGCCACCACCGTTGACTCGTTAGTGCCGAAAAAAGGGTGGGGGGGGAAAACAGAGAGAGAAGAATAAATCAATATTAATTTCTACGAGTGAAGCTTCTAAATAACGTTGGACTACCGGGGAAGTGAGGTTCTAACGTATCGAGAAGCGAAGGTTGAGTGGACGGAGACATCGGAATCGGACGCTGTCTTGGACAGAACCATAGCGTGATTATGGTGGACGCGTTGGGGGACGCCTAGTCGGGCAGAAATTAAAAGAAAGATAGATACGATAATGGCCGGTCGAAGGAATCAGAAGGTGTGAGAACAAACAAAGATGTATTTGGGACTTATATAGACTTTGTTTACGCAACTTGTTTGATAAAATTCAAAAGTAATGTCTATAACTAATTAAAAAGAAACGACATAATTTCAATTAATTATTTGACCATTCCATAAAGTTGTGAACTCTTTCTTACTCCAATTGACCTCTTTAACTACTTTTCCAAAAAAAAAAAAAGTACCCGCACTAATGGTTAATCTTGTAGTCACCAATGCATCATCCACTGAAGAAACACTCACATTTATTGGATGAAATAATAGTTTAATTAATAATTTAATATATTTTATATTAATTTAATTTAAAATTTTTATTATTTAATTTTAATAAATAAAAATTTATATAAGTAATATAGCATTAATTTTAAATTCATTTATATCGAAAATAAAATTATTTGACTTAAAGGAATTTTCTTAATTTGTTCGATTTGCCTATGTGGCAAATTCTTTGTGCGAACCCATAATCATCCATTCGATCCCTCGTAGAAGAAAAAGGCAAATTTTCCATCGATCATTAGTCTGCACTTGCCCTCCCTCCTTTTAGATACAGGTCCCTAAATTTGCCAGGCTGAGCTCTACAGCTAGCGGCGCTATCACCCCATTTGCCTGCGATTCCACTAAATCTCTGCCAGCCTGATGACGACCTTTTGATTATTTGGTTTTTGGGTTGCGAGGTGTTAAAGGCAAGCAACGAGACGCAGAAATTTTGCAAACTCAAATTGATTACCGTCTTATAAATCTGATAAGTATCCAAGATTCCATCTTTTAATAGTTTGGAGTAGAGCCCAGATGTCAGATATTTGTATATTTGTGCAAATGTTAGAGTTTAAGGATTATCCAATCTTTAAAAATTGGATTTGGGTTGTTCTAACATTTCCTTCAAAAGTTGGAGAGGATTTTAACAAATATGTTTCCTTGTCTTGGACATAATAATAATAATAATAATAATAATAATAATAATGGAAATTATGAAAGTGAAGTTGAAGAAATAAACCTAAAAATAATAATAATAACTGATGATAGAGAAGATTTTGAGGGTCTAAAAAAGTAATAAATGGATTGAATAAATCACGTAATAATTTCTTTAGGTGCCCATAGCCACTAAAAATTTGTTCAAGACTATAAATTATTATTTTTTTATATAATTGTTTGATTTGTTCAAATAGCAAAATTGTTATTGTCCTTTCTATTCTTTTTTAACTTTCCTGAGACGATGATAAATCCTTTTTGATCTTGTGCTTGTTCGTAAACAAAGGGCTTTTTTTTGGAGTGGGTGACTCTCTAGTTACCATAGTTTCAGCGATGATAATTTTTTAAGTCAAAAAGGAGTTGTGTCCTTTCTTGGCTGTTTGTTTTTGCAGAGCTTCCTAAGTTGACAGATATCTTTGTATTTTCCCGCGGTCTTGGTACAAGTTCCAGTTGTGATTTTCAATAATGGAACGGAGGATCTCGTATTTGCACTGAGAGACAACGTGAGATGGAGGCACGACTTTTGTTACGACGCAAGTTTGGAGGATAGGAAAAAAAACAAAAATTTGTCACGCCAGCAAGTTGATAAGACATAGGAGGAGATTGATTGGCATCTAATAAATATAAAAATTATACATATTTTTTTAATTTAAAAATAGTGATTTGTTGATGATAATATTCGCTCTTATTACTCTAAAAGAATATATGTGTTATTTTATCTGTTTTCTAAGTGTTGGTCCAACTAAAGGTGGTACCCATGTGCTCAAGATGTTCGTGCGCTCGTTTTATTTTAATCCAACTCTAAAGGCAAACCCCAGTAATACTCTTACAGTTTTCATTTAATTTTTTTTTATAAAAAAGTTTCATTACTTGAATATTTTTAAATTGGGTGAGTCCTATTCATTATTAATTTAAATATTAATAAATTTAAAATTTTATCATTATATGTCTAAATTCTCGGACACATTTGATTATGTAACTTTTAAATTTAAATTAATATAAAGAAAAATATATTGGATGACCAGCCTAGCTACCTGGGCAACACTTCAAGTGATACAGCTGGCGTGCAATGTTGGCTTAGAGTTGGCTTTTCAATCCTGCTTTCACATAGCTCGCTATTTTATCAGTTACACTATTGTTTGCGCCATCATCCTCTTCTTTTCAAAAGTTGTATTGATCTTCCATGCGACAAGCGCCTTGTCTTTGAGGTTTTTCCTTCTGCCCAAAGAACCCATTGTTTCTCTATTAATTTCCGTTCTCATTTACAAACTTTACACTCTTTCCCCTTACACAATAATAGTGAAAGCAATAAGGGTGAGAGGTGCTCAACAACAGTGGCAATTATCTTGTTGTTTGTTTTTCAACGTTTAGTAGTTTCACTGGTTTGCAGCGTGCCGGCAATGCCGCCACTTGCACCGGCGCTCTGTGTTTCCGGCGATTATCTGTTCGACAATGGCAATAACAATTACTTGCTTTGCCATGGAAAATTTCTTGCCTTATGCTGTGAATTTTATCAAGGGAGTCACAGGAATATTTACTAATGGTAAACAGTCCCTTATTATTTATTTTGTCCAGAACTGTCCCGGATTTTATAGGTAAGATGCAAATATTTTACGCAAATCTATACACTTAATTAGTAGATATGCTGCACATTAAACATGCATTGAACATTTGTGAATATTTTGAGGCAATTATTAATGTACCTTTAATTTATTATAAATGAATATACATAGATCTTGAACAAAAAAAAAAAATGATAATCTAATACATATAAAATAGAAAATAATGTCTTAATCTTTCCTTAAACGTTGAATATAAACAACTCTTCATCACAAATTATGATTTAAAAAATTAAACAAAACAAACACATTGACTATAGGTAGATTATTTTATACTTATACAATAAAATTAGTATTTTGAATAAAATTAGTGTTCTGAAATAATTTTTATTTCGTTGTTATATCTGTAAAGAAGTTGCACTTACATGATTGAAAGATAAAAGATACCTGGGTTTTATCTTTAATATCTCTCAATATCATAGCGAGATTTTAGAGTATCTGAATCACTTTTAATAACTAGAGGGGCATTGTCCACTTCCTTCGGCTGACCCCATGACAGCCACCCAGAATACTCATGGTTACAACTACTTTGGAAAAAAGATATATCATTGTCTTTTCATCACCACGCAATACCCCCAATACCGCCCACCCCCGTCAAACTTGTCATAACGATATAAATATTGAATTTGAATCATCCCTTTGGTGGTGCCTCCCATGTAAAACTTGTAGGGCGAATCTTGTGCTTATTTGTTGGTTGAACCTTGCTCAAACTTATTAAAAAATTATTGTATGAAAAGGTGCTCATCAGTTAGTTAATCTTCATTCACGACTGTAGTCTAATGCGCGCCATGTCATATATTTTTGCCACTAAGAAAACTTTACTCTCGCAAAGCAACTCTTATACTACTCACGAGATGCCCCACCAACTTAAATATTTGTACCGCATAGTCTATAGGAAGAGACAACGAAGAAAGAAAGAGATGGTTGATCAATTCTTACATTATCCTACAACTCGCGTCAAGACTTCCCTCCCGCAAACAAAAGTTTGTGAATTCTCTTAACATCAGTGATGCTCTAATACCGTTTGTTAGTATTTTAGAAAGAAAAACGTGAGGTTTTTGAGCTAAATTTGCAAAGAGTGTTTGCTGAAATTTTGACAGAACTCAAGAATGAGAGTGAATAAGGAAAAGAAACTATTTGCAGTAGAGAAAGGTGTCTAGAGATATAATTGAAAAAATGAAGTTGAAATGGCTGAATCTTCATTGATTCAAATGCTCTATTATATAGCAGTTTTTACGAGGATAGAGAGAAAATACAAAAGGTTACAAGGGGCATGGATCACAATGCTTAAAATAAAGTTACACATAAAGACACTTAAGGAAGCAAATTATCATTTCAAAAAGAAACAAAGACAGCAACGTCTAAATGCTCCTACTAACTTGTAACTAAGAAACTTAACTAACTTGCTTCTTGGTTAAAATTTAAAGATTTAGCTCGAATTTTTCGAGAAAAATGGGCAATTCTAACAAAGAGCCCTCCATGTTTAAAAATAATAATAATAATTCTTCCAAAATATTCTCGTTGTATTGATTATTTTGTGCATATGGTATGTGATATGACAGGTAATGTGATGAATAATGCGATACTTAACGGTAAAATATTTCAAAAGTAACTTTATGAGATGACGATTTGAAAGTTGATAATTGTCAAATTAAAAATTTACGATTTAATTTAATAAAATACAAAATATTCATGACCTAAATTTATATTTAACCCTTTATTTAATTGCATAATTTTGGTGAATGCAATGTACAGGAAGAATGCTTGAAGTTGGATGACCAGATAGATTTGCCCCAACGCACGGTAAATTCAGGTATACCAACACAGTTTAAGAGTAGAAATGAATTTTAGGGGCAAGTTGTCAAAGTCTAAATTTGTCCACACAATAGGGAGTAATGACCATATCATTAATTACCATCCGTCAATTTTTCAAAATAGCAAAGCCTATACTCCACAGGTTTTTAGATTATTTACTAAATTGATTTAGAGTAAATTTGACACTGCGGTTGGTTTTATTATTACAGTTGCTAAACTGGCCATCTAAAAAATTTATTATCAATAAATATAATTAATCGTTTAATAATAATAATAATAAAATAAGAAATGGTGCGTGAAATATAAATGAAATGCAATGGATATTTTGTCTTGAAAATTATGAAACTATATTGCATTTATTGTTTTTGTCATGCATTTGAGTTTAGGCTGTGAAGTACTTTTACAACATGCAAATGTTAGGGTTTACCAAACACTGCTTACAAACCGCACCACAATGCTAAGTTCACTCCAAATAAAATTGATAAGCATGGGAATTTAGCATGTGATAAGCAGCGCTCGAATCTGCCTCTATCTTTAAATATAACAGAGATTATACAACTTAGGAGCCAGGTAAATTTTGATGTTTCAGGTTGACCCCATCAAATGGGTTAAAAAATTAATGGGTCATATTTTACACTTTTATCTCTAAATACAATTTTGAACCAGGATTATACAACTTAGTAGCCAAGAAAATTTTGATATTCGAGATTGGCTCCATTGGATGTGTTAAGAAACAATTACAGTCATATTTAACACGTCTCTTTACGCAAAAGTTTGCTAGGATGAAAATGTGAACGAAAGTCAAACCCACGTACTTGCGTAGGAATTCACCATAAAATATAGTTGTATGAAAATTTATAATTAGATATGGGCGTGGTTTGAACGTAAAACTATTTAGTCATAAAGTTTTTAATATTATATTAAAACATTATTTCACTTAAAATTTAAATTGGCAAAGGAAAATCGGGAAGAAAGACAACCAAAATGGAAAATGCAATCAAGAAACGAACCAGTTCGTTCCACACTTTAATGACAAACTTCCTGCTATGCTCCAGAATTTGACTTCCGCTCTCCATGGTTCTGTTTTTGTTCATGGTCATGTTGATCGGCTATCATGTGACGCGGTTATGAATCCTTCTAAATATAGTACTTGATTAATTTCTCTACCACATATCACTCTTTTTATGTTCAAGACCTGCTGAATTGTTTTGTTTTGCTGAAGTTGCTAGATTTTTGTTGAACCTCTATGGACTTAATGGACACAGGCAATCCTTGCTGTACAACGTGGATGGATGGAACATCTGCTTACATACCGTGGCTAACAGCATGCCTGAATCCGGATAAACACTACTTCTTTGATGCTTTCCACCTGACCAAAGATCTACTTTTAGTCATAGCAGCACGTTGTGTTAATGATACATCAGTTTGCCCTCTGCCATTAAATGAGCTTGTACAAATGTAATAGATTAAGGCTTGCAGACACTACAGGAATGACCCTGAAAGCACAAGTTTCTTCTGATACATATATACAGTCATGGAATACTAGGTATAACAATAATTGGCATAGATACTACCAACTCTGCCTATTGCTCTTTTACACCATTGAATCATTGCCTAGCAATCTTCATAGGAACTAGACGCCACATTACTTGCTAAATTTCATATTATTAACTCTAGTTTATCCAGAGAGTTTGAACTTTGAAGCCCTTTGAAAGTTGAGCAAGGATGCTTTGATTAAGCTTCTGCAATTTACCAAAAATGATGAAAATAACTTCTTTTCCCAGGGAAAAATGGGAGGAGACCAAGCTCTCATTCCTATTTGAAGCTGGTTTACCATTTATATGTGCCTCCCTAGATCTGCACCTCGTTCTGCACACTGCTTTGCTCAGAAGAAGGAAAAAAAAAATACACAACAAACAGTCCATGCGTTGTCGTTGCATGTCAAGGATTTCAACCACATGAACTAAAAAAGGCAGATGCGTGATGCATAACCAGAACCAGTAGTGTCAAAGATTATGTTCACACTATCTTCATGGTAGTATAACATACCCAGTTGAAAATCGCAGAAGAGAAAGGCTTATTCAGCAAACATAATTTATAGAGCATCTATATGTCTCTCCATCTACAGTGTGATCTTAGGGAGAGCTAAGGAGAATTTTCTTCTTCCTATGCATGCCTTCATGAGAAACATCAAAGGCAAAACCAGAGGAGTTGTTATCCTATGTATATGAGTTAAGAGGATTGATTTTTACTGGGGGCAAAATTGTGAACCAGCCTTTGCAAACTTCTTAGGCAAGTCACCTTTGTCTGCATCCTTTTGTTACCTCTTTACTTCAAAGTCACCGGTGACTTCAGAATAATAATCACCTGAAATATCCTCTGAAACCCCTCTTCAAAGACCTTGATCCTTCTGAATTTCATTTATCAAAACTTTGCAGAAACCCACTTTTCTTACTCCAAGGCCCATATTCCTTGTACTTGAAGTAGGGGAGCCATCAAGAAGTCCCTGCACAGTCATGATAGTAGGCAGAATGTATTCTCTAGTCACCTCATTCTCCATTCCTACGAAATTAGGTGAAATAAAATGACAATCCAATAGTACTACCTCGGTCTCTCACACTGAACAACTATTTAAAAGAAGAATAAAAAATGGAGATAAAAAGAAGAGCAGCAGGAGAAACCTGCTGAAACTGGAAAAGAGGGTTCTTCTGATCAAAAGTTGATAGCAGCCATCACAATGGATCCTTGTTCCTTCGACTTCAATGTTGGGAATGTGGGCAATCTTGAGCCAATCCTCACCCGTGTTGTTTCTACATCTCTCCGAAAGTTGGGAACAATCATGTATGTCTAAATATTGTGTTATCGAAAACAATATGGAAGTAATCAAACGAAGAGAAAAATAATATCAAAATTTTATATGGTTTAGTCAATGTGACCTATATCCATGAGAAAGACAGAGGAAATACTCTTATTACTAGAGAGAGTGTGTTACTGAAAATAAAAAGTACGTCTCTTCTCTCTTCCTCTTCTCTACCCCATAACCCCAGTATGTCTATATATATATATATAAATATAAATATAAATATAAATATAAGATAAGGGTCAAAAGAGTAATTATAATTCAATTAGAATACAAGACATATTCCAACAAATCTCTACCTTGTATTGTATTCTCAAAACACACAACAAAATAGAATTCTTCTGTCTCTCCTCCAAATGGCCCCTTAGGGTCAGTCAATTAAAACGAACACTAATCAAGTCCAAGCAATACTTGAACTTGCTAGTTAAAACTGGTTTCGTCAACATGTCAGCTGGATTGTCTGCAGTAGCGACTTTTTTCACTGAAATCAAACCTTAAGATATAACATCTCGCAAGAAATGGTATTTGACATCAATGTGTTTGGTCCTCTCATAATACACTTGATTTTTGGTCAAGTGTATAGCACTCTGACTGTCACAGAATATGGTGGTAGTTTCCTATGATAAACCCAAATCAGTGACTAAACCTTTCAACCAAATAGCTTCCTTGACTGCTTTTGCTATTGCCATGTACTCAGTTTCAATGGTGGAAAGAGCAACTGTTGATTGCAATGTTGCCTTCCAACAAATGGCACTGCCTGAAAGAGTGAAAATATAACCAATTGTTGATCTTCTTCTATCAAGGTCACCTGCATAGTCAGAATCCACAAAACTAGTAAACAACCTACTGCCTCTACTGAACATCAGTCCTACATCTGTAGTGCCTCTAAGATACCGAAGTATCCATTTAACTGCTTGCCAATGTGCTTTCCCAAGATTAGCCATATATCTACTGACCACACTGACTGCCTGTGAAATATCTGGACGAGTGCAAATCATAGCATACATAACACTGCCCATTGCCCTAGAGTATGGAACACGTGACATATATTCCTCCTCCTCTAGGCTATTGGGTGACAAAGAGGCTGAAAGTCTGAAGTGTGATGCCAAAGGAGTACTTACCGGTTTGCAACTCATCATCCCAAAATGATCAAGAACCTTTTCGATGTACCTTTTCTATAAAAGGCGCAACTCTCCTACTTTCCTGTCTCTGATGATCTCCATGCCCAAAATCCTCTTTGTAGCTCCCAAATCTTTCATCTCAAAATCTCTACTAAGTAGCTTCTTCAAACTATTAATCTCAAATATATTTGTAGAGGCAACAAGAATATCATCAACATATAGTAGCAGATAGACAAATAATCCATCACAAAGCTTCCTATGGTAGACACAACTGTCATACCCACTCCTTAAGTAACCATGGCCAACCATAAAGCTGTCAAACTTCTTATACCATTGTCTAGGAGACTGCTTTAAACCATATAGAGATTTCTTCAACCTGCAAACTTGATCCTCCTTGTCTTCAATCTGGAAACCCTCGGGTTGATCCATATAGATGACTTCCTCAAGATTGCCATATAGAAAAGCATTTTTGACATCAAGCTGCTCTAGTTCCATATCATACATAGCAACCATAGCTAGAAGCACACGAATGGAAGTATGCTTCACAACTGGAGAAAACACCTCATTGAAGTCAATCCCTTCTTTTTGGCTATAGCCCTTTGCAACTAGACGTGCCTTGTACCTTACATCTTCAACTCCTGGGATTCCCTCCTTCTTCTTGAAGATCCATTTGCAACCAATAGTCTTCTTATCTTTGGGAAGTTTCACTTAAGTCCTAAGTCTGATTCTTATGCAGGGACTCAATTTCCTCGGTCATAGCAATACTCCACTGGGAAGATTCGGCACAAGTGACAGCCTCTGAGTAGTTTTTAGGTTCATTGTAGTCCACCTCTTCCGCTACTGTCAAACAATAAGCAAAATCTAAGTATGAAAACCTGGCTGGTGGCTTAATAGTCCTTCTGGGTCTGTCTTTGGCGATACTGTACGGCTGTGCCTGTTGAGTATCTAGAGTATCCTCGTCTGTTTCTGAAGTGCCAACCCGAATCAGTTGACTTAACTTAGAAGGAATATTGCTTTCAAACTCCACCTGCTGTCTGGAACTCCCATTATCTTCATTGTTTGGCCTTAAGACTTTCTCTTTTGGATGCAGCATAGTGGATTCATCAAATGTCACGTCTCTGCTGATGAGGAATTTTGGAGACTTATGGTCTGGACACCACAACCTATAACCTTTCACACTAGAAGCATAGCCAAGGAAAATGCATTTCTTAGCCCTCGGTTCAAACTTTTCATCATTAACATGAGTATAAGTAGGACAGCCAAATATCTTCAAATCAGAATAATCTGCAGGTTTGCCTGACCACACCTCTTCAGGTGTCTTACACTCAATGGAAGTAGAAGGAGATCGATTTACCAACCAACAAGCTGTATTAACTGCTTCTACCCAAAACTCCTTGCCCAAACCTGCATTGGATAACAAACATCTAGCTTTCTCTATCAAAGTCCTGTTCATGCGTTCTGCAACTCCATTCTGCTATGGAGTTTTTACAACTGTGCGGTGTCGAACAATGCCTTCGATTTTGCAAAACTCATTAAATTCGTTATTGCAAAATTCAAGGCCATTATCTGTTCTCAACCTCTTAATCTGCTTCCCAGTCTGCTTTTCAAATAAAATTTTTCACTGTCTGAAGATTCCAAACAGTTGACTTTTCTGTTTCAAGAAATAGACCCAAACTTTGCGAGAAAAATCATCAATGAAAATGAGCATATAAGCAGCACCCATACCTTTAGAGAGAACCTGAGAAGAACCTCAAAGATCTGAATGGATGTAGTCCAATGTTCCCTTTGTTTTATGGATGGCTGTACTGAAGCTCAACCTCTTCTGCTTCCCAAAAACACAATGCTCACAAAATTCTATTTTTCCAGTATTCTGACCACACAAAAGACCTCTCTTACTCAAAGCAGTCATACCTCTATCACTCATGTGTCCCAGCCGCATGTGCCACAACTTTGTCACGTCTGAATCTGAAACTGAAGTAGAAACTGCAGTTGAGTCTGTGACTGTCGAACCATGCAAGAAATACAATGTGCCAATTCTGGCAGCCTTCATCAATACAAGAGCACCTTTGAAAACCTTCAGAACTCCACCTTCACACCCAATCTTGCAGCCATTCTTCTCAAGAGTGCCCAATGAGATAAGATTCTTCGTCAAATCTGGAATGTGTTTGACCTCAAATAAGGTCCTAATGACACCGTCATGCATCTTGATCTACACTGTACCAATCCCAGCAACCTTACATACGTGAGTGACACAAAGCAGATCATCACTCTCATTTGCTGCCACATGAGCTTCTCCTGGTGGATGGTTCTTCTGATTACTATCACTTACTTTCTGCTTGTTTTTCAATTTGTAACAATCAGACTTGATATGCTCTTTCTTCTTACAATAATTGCATGTCAAATTCTTGTGCCTTGATTTTGATCTTGATTTTCTTGAATTTCGACCTCTTTCCTTTAATCTTCCTCGATCAATGATCAAACCAACACTCTGATCTGATGTCTTAGAAAATGTCAAATTACTATCAATTTTCTCCTTAGCCTGCAAATTAGTCTTGACATTCTCAAGGGAAATATCTTCTCTACTATAAATCATAGTATCTCGAAAGTACTTGTATGAAGGAGGCAAAGAACACAATAGCAATAAAGCTTGATCCTCATCGTTAGTATGAACGTCAATCTTGCTCAAATCAGTAACAATTGAACTCTCCAATATGTGATTTCAAAGAAGTACCTTCTGACATACGTAGAGTGTAAAGGCGTTGCTTTAATCGGAGCCTGTTAGTCAAATATTTTGTCATGTACAGACTTTCCAATTTTAGCCACGCACCAACTGCTGTTCTTTCACCGAAGATTTCTCTCAAAACTTCATTTCCCAAACTGAGTTGAATTGAGGATAAAGCTCTATCATTCAAGTCATCCCAATCTGCATCGGACATTGACTCCGATTTTTTTTCCTTGCCAAGTAGGGCCCTTTTTGTACCTTCTCACGACAAAATTGCCA
Source organism: Rhizophora apiculata (assembly GCA_037832385.1). Classification (NCBI taxonomy): domain Eukaryota; kingdom Viridiplantae; phylum Streptophyta; class Magnoliopsida; order Malpighiales; family Rhizophoraceae; genus Rhizophora; species Rhizophora apiculata. The sequence goes on from CM075427.1 coordinate 4,139,632, forward strand.
TCATCCTAACTTGCCACAGTGCAAAACTGGTGTTTCCATCGAACTTCTCAATTTCAGACTTCACCGTTGATGTAGATGAAGAAGCCATTGCAACAAAACACCCAAAACGAAAAATTGAAGAATACAAATTGATAGCCCAAATTAATAAAATTACCCAAGTACAACCAATCGTTGCCACCGACGCTGCAGTGCCCGACCTGTTGGAGACGAGACGGAAAAGACAGCAGCTCGATCGCTATGGTAAGGAACAGCGGCGGTGATCGGGTGGAAAGACCGGCCACGCCATGAGATCTGTATGCCGCCGAAACCCAAACGAATCTAGGTATGGCGGATCGGCTCCGATCGGTATGGCGGGGATCCGAATCGGATCTGGTGGATACGGCAGAATGCCGGCCGCTGGGCTGTGCGACGGGGCTTGCCGGTGTGGGATGTGCATCGGCCGCTGGGCTATGCGACGGGGTTGCCGGTGTGGGATGTGCGTCGGCCGCTGGGCTGTGCGACGGGGCTGCCGGTGTGGAATGTGCGTCGGCCGTTGGGCTGTGCGACGGGGTTGCCGGTGTGGGATGTGTGTCGGCCGCTGGGCTGTGCAATGGGGCTTGTCGGTGTGGGATGTGCGTCGACCGTTGGGCTGTGCGACGGGGTTGCCGGTGTGGGCGAGAAGTCGGATGGTTTCGGTAGAACTCTAGTTCTGATACAAATTTGTTACCGAAAACAATACAAAAATAATCAAACGAAAAGAAAAATAACACTAAAATTTTACGTGATTTGATTAATGTGACCTATATTTACGAAAAAAATAAAGAGAATACTCTTATTATTAGAGAGAATCTGTGTTATCGGAAATAAAGAGTGCGTCTCTCCTCTTTTCCTCTTCTTTCTTTACTTCGTAACCCTAATATGTATCTATATATATATATATATAAATATAAGATAAAGATTAAAAGAATAATTTTAATTCAACTAAAATATAAGATATATTCCAACGTATTGTAGCGAGGTTAGCGAGGTGAGGTCGGGCAATCCATTTCGGCAAGGACGCCAAGTTAGGGAAACGGTAGATTGAGAGCCTCTTTAGGACAAATGAATGCAGAAGAAGAACCCTCTTTGGTAGATGCACCAACTTTGGAACATCGTCAATTTTTAGGCATGTCATTTCTCCAACTGCTGGATCAGTCCAAGAACATTTTCCATGAGATACTTACATTTTCCAAGCCATAATTACAAATTTTTTGTGCTTATAATTACCAAGTGAATCCTGCTATTTGATTCTTTAGATGGACCTTCTGCGTCTTGCGTTAGGAGGTGAAGAAGTTTAACACAACAATCGTTTATAGATTTCTAATTTCAATTATTGCTATACCTCTAATTGTTATGTATCAGAAGCAGAAACTCTCGTTGGGATGAGGACCAATTTGTTTTACGCTTGAAAATCAATTTGGTTTTGTTGATTACTCTTGAAAGGTCAATTGGGTAGGGGTCTACAAAATTCTTATTTATTATTTTAAGTGTGAAATTTTTTACCTACATAACTTACTTACCTATTCATATTTAAAATCCAACACATAACTGGACAGTTGTTTTCAATTTGTCTCCATATCTTTTTTTTTTTTTTTTCCCTTTGTTTGCGGTTTATCGCATTAAAATTAGGTTTTTGTTTTGTGTTTTTGTCAGCTATAAATACTGATAAAATTATCAAAGTTACGGCATCGTAATCATACTGACTGCTAATGAAAAGTGTCATTTAGTTAATAATTAATTTGATTAGTGATTGCAAGTCCTCACATAGAAAGCTGTCATGCCTATTCCGGTGTAACTGGGTTGCAGCTTAATGGGAGGGTACCAAAATACCCTCTGATTGAAATGGCATAACTAATTTGAATCCACTTCCTATTTTGAAAATATATGCAAAGAATGAAAAATCAATAGATTTATCAGGAAAATAGTTTCGGTGGTTGTTATAGTGACTAATAAGTATAGATTTCAATCGATACATGCATATTTTAGAAGGAAAATGCACTTAAAAATATATAGAAACCAACACTGAAATAAAATATTTAAGTTAAAAACGAACCCCCGTTTGAGTTTAAGTTCAAGTAAATTTAGGTTAGATTTAAGAAATATTAGTGATATCTTATTATTAAAATAAAATATTTAAAAATTTAGTTTTAAATTATTATGAAAACAAAATATTTAAAAGTTAAATTTTTAGAAAGTTTATCACATCAATAATTTTAACTTGGAATTTTTCTCACTCAGTGCACTATTTAGATGAATAATGCAAGTTTTAATAAAATTTTTGTATGTATTTTGATATAAATTTTTTTCAACATTACAGGATTACCCTAATACAAGATTACTGTCTCTTCTACTCCAATCTTATTTACATTTTTTAACGCAATATAATATTATGAAGAATTTTAAACACTTTGAATTAAAATTTTTTTTTTTTGTTGAAAAAATAAACCTATTGCCACATAAGATAAGACTATAGATAAGAGATTATTAGTAATCGCGTCAAATCTTGTAGCAATATTTATGTTTCTGCCTAGACAATATTGTTACTGTAAGCGGCTCCACGCCTTTGAAACTGGAGCTGCCGCTCACCGCCCGGAGGAAGCGCTGGGGGCAGGTGGTACGTCGCTGCACAAGTGAACAGTCAGAAGAAATGATGTGGACCAGAAGGCTGAAGTTTCCTGGGAAGGCTAAAACCACTGCTTACTTGCTAGCAGCCACAGGTCTCGCCTTCGAAGCTGTGAATCACCTTCAATTCTCCCGCGATTCTTCGCTCTTTTCCGAGAAAATTACCGGCTCAATCCATGGTGTTCTTCGCACCTCTCGCGCAGTCGCCACAGTCCGATTCTTCTCTCCGTACTCTCTTTTTTTTTTTACAGGAAATTATCAATTGTTTGAATCATTTTGCTCTCTGTCTCCTTTTTTTCTGTTGCGATGGAGCAGATTGCTTTCACCGTTGCCGACTACAAGCTCGCTCTGAGAGGGCTGTCCGACGACTCCGATGACTATCTCCGTAAATTATCTGAGGTTTTTGACTTTTTTCTTTATCAGATGTTGGTTTTTATTTTTATTTATTTATTTTGCAAGAGAAGGTAAAATGCTTGTGTAAATGGAGTCTTAATGTGGATTCAAAGAAGGAAAAAGAAGTGATTTATTGCCAAAAGAATAAGAGATTGCTGCATTTCTCAAAGTAACCTTCATTTCTTGGTTTGGATTAAGTGAACTTGTGATCTTTTTATCCGGAGGCATTCAGGTTCATCTTAGATCGGCCAAGAGGATTCTGAAATTATGTGAAGCTAACAAAGGTTTCTACATAAAAGCCGGGCAATTTGTTGCTACGTTGCGGCAAGTTCCAAAAGAATACTCCTCTATCCTTTCTTCATTGCAGGATCAGGTTCTAAATTTTTTGTCTTTTTTGTTTTTGTTTTTGGTTTTTTTTTTTTTTTTTCCCTTTCTATTCATGTTTGCACATTGCTCATTTCTTTCTAGCATTTTAGTTAACCTTGATCTTGTGGACAGACAAGCATGATTCCTTTGTTAACTTCTTAGTCAGTGATTCTGTAGGCAGTTCCCTGTCATTTTGAAGCTATAAAAGAAGTACTAATGAGCAATCTGGGTCATGATTTATCTGAAACGTAAGCTTCCATCCAACCACCCCACTTCAAAAATGGGTGAAATATTTGCAGTTTTTGTATTGTCATATCTGTTTGTTTATATTCTATGGTAACTATGGACACTGGGATTTGGTCCCAGACATCATGTCTATCCTAATTTCTATTGTTGTGTGTTTGTCAGTATGTATAAGTAGTTTAATTATGTATAATTTTCCACATCAAAATGGAATTGATTTTTCTTGTTCTTGGCATATTATAACTTCTTGGCTCTTGGCTTTCTTCAATTAGAAAAAAAAAAAAAAACTGTTACACTGACATGATTTTCAGAATGTTTGAAATCCTAGTTATTCCATTTGACTAGGTAATTGAATATTTTGACAATATACTTTTTGTTACTTTTTGAAGTTAATTGAAATGAATCACTGGTTGTGTCTGCATTTACCATTTTACAAGCTTGCTATTGCTTCTGACAACTCACTGCCAGTGTTCCTGATTAAGTCCCTGAAGCGTCTAACAATTTTCTTAACATTTAGGTGTAAAGGAATCCAATATGGTTTGTTGTCAATATTTTAGCAAACCGCCCCTCTCCCCACTTCATATTGTGAAAATCTCTTCCTCCTTCATGACCGAGGAAGTGAGGCAGTGGTATAAAAATAGATTCTGGTTCAAAAGGTTCACAAGTAAAAGGAAGATTTTCTGACCTTGGGATCTTTTTGTACTTTTCAGGTTTTTGTCATTAGATGAAAAGCCAATAGCTGCTGCATCTATTGCACAAGTGCATCGAGCCCTGTTGAGAGATCATCAAGAAGTAGCAGTTAAGGTTCGTGTACAATTTGAGTAACAACTAGAGGAATAATTTATTGTTGACCAACTAATTCCCTTAGATCCTCTCATGACTCATTTGATTAATAATGCATACCGAATATGAGCTGCAATTGAGCTCAGCTGAAGCTAGTTGAGCTGAGATGAGTTGACTTTGTGATCTTTATGCTTCGATTTTTTTTCTTCTATGAGCCAGGACAATCAGAATCCATTGTTGTTCAAGCGTGATAAGTTATTAAGTGAGCATTATTTAGATCCTTTTAAAGTTATTTATGTGTTGCTGGTTACATATGAATTTCTAGCGACAAAAGAGAAGACCACAAATCTCAGAGCATTTACAAAATGGTTTTTTTATTTTTATTTTTTTTTATTGCTAATGAATAAGACCAAATGAACCTTGTCATACTGCACATCCAAGCTAGTCATGAATGCTATTGTTTATTTGCAGTCTTAAAATTTAGGATTAGTACCGCCTCTTGTCTGTATTTCAGTGTTATCCTTATTAAAAAGGGACCAATAAGGTTAAGCTGCCTTTTCTTTTTCCATTCTGCATCTCGCTTTTCTATTTCTTTTTAGGATTTGCTCTTGTCAGTTTGCATACATTGGGAACTTTTTGCTATGATAAAGTTATACTGAAATTACAGCTCCTAATTTCTACAAAAATAACACTGGAAAAATGAAAACAATGATGTCAAGAAAACTGTCAAGGAGATTTTTCTTGCTGATGGGGATGATTTTTCTCTAGACATCAATTTATTAGGGAACTTAATCAAAAGGCTGTGACGTGTACAACTGAGAGATTTAGTAAACTGTCATTATATTGTCCAATGTTAAGGCTGTGTACGTTTGACCCTTTTTCAAACTCTACAGTGCAAGAGCCTCGTGCACTGGAATGATCTGTTTTTTTGTTTTTGTGCAATTGTAGATTGCTTTGTCAAATCATTATGGCCTGTCATTATTTGCAGCCAGCGTTGGCATTTCATTGCACAATTTTATTATATATTTTCCCCTTCTTTTGGTAGATTGAAAAATTAGTCTGCATTTTCCTTTTGTTATGTCCTAGCCTGTTCTTTTAATTTTGATGTTCAAAGTTTACAAACAGTAAATGTACAAAGTTCTCAAGTTTGGACAGGTTATTGAGAACATAAGGGTAGATTTGGACAGTTATTGGCCAATGCCAACACTGCCACAGGAATCCCTAAAAATTATTCAAGAAGAGGTTCAGATACCCTTCCTCAAACCCCATAGTGTGAGAGCCTCATGCACTGGGATGATCTGTTTTTTGTTATTGTACTGTTGTAGATTGCTTTGTCAAATCAGTATGGCCTAATGTTATTTGTAGCCAGCATCAGCATTTCATTGCAGAATTTTAATATATATTTTCCCCTTTCTTTTGGATCATTGGAAAATTAGTACTTTTCCTTTTGTTATGTCCTAGTCTGTCTGTTTAATTTTGATGTTCAAATGACAAACAATAAATATACAAGGTTCCCAAGTTTGAACAAGTCATTGAGAACATAAAGGTAGATTTGGATGGTTATTGGGACCTCTATAATGGTTAATGCCAACACGGCTACAAGAATTCCAAAAACTAGAGGAAGAGATTCAGATAGAGGGGTTATAGAGAAATTAATGGCTCGACAATGCATTTACAATGTTTTTACCCATTTTCTCTCTCTCTCTCTCTCTCTTTTTTTTTCCTCTTTGATTCTTTGTGTATGCATGTAATCTGCAGAAGATGGAAGAATCATGCCTTTTGTTTCCATGCTCTTTTAGGTGTTTTGTTTTTCTCTGTTGCCATGCCTTCAACATTTTTGTACTTGTGGAAAATTTTTCTTGTTGGCAAATCTAGATTGAGACTTGTGAATAATATGTAAGCACAGCAGGGCTTTCCCTTTTACATGCAGGTACAATACCCTGGATTAGAACGTCAGATGAAAATAGACACAACAACAATGTCATTCCTTTCAAAATCTGTTGCATGGGTGCGTGTTAAACTTCACTTGTTTTGTCATGGCTTTCATGTGAAAGTAGATTGGTGCTTCCCACGTTTGTAGGTGAAATAAGGTGTTCTGCTATTAACATGACAATTTGTTTCCTTTCATATTTTTTATTAATTTTATTTGTTCTCTTTTGTTTTTTTGTCCCCCTCAACACACACACACATGCACAAAACTTATATGTCCTTGTTTCCGAAACTGAGGTAATGATGAATTTTGGTGTGACAATTGCACATCTCTCAAATGAAAATGGACATGAGAACAATTCCTTCAAAATTTGTTGTATGAGTTTGTATTAAACTTTACTCATTTGGTGTTGGCTTTTGTGCAAAATTAGATTGGTACTTTCAATGTTTGTAGGTAAAATATGGTGTTATGCTATTACCATGACAATTTGTTACCTTTTGTTCTTTTTATTAATTTTATTTGTTCTCTTTTGTTTTTTTTCAGTCCCACACAATCACACACACACACACTCACAAAACATATATGTCCTTGTTTCATAAACTGAGATAATGATGAATTTTGAAATGACAATTACACATCTCTCTTATGCTGCATCACCTGAATGATGACCCTGGATCTGTTATCTCTTTTATGTTGCACATCTCTGTTTACTTCCTAACACTTCTTTCTATTTCTTCTATATTTTTATCCTTCACCATCTCTAATAATTTATTTCTCTGCACCCCTTATCTACTTGTCCTGCTATCTTTCTTCTCTTTCGACAGTTTTTCCCCAATTTTAGGTTTGGTTGGCTGGTATCAGAATTCGTGGAGGCTATTTCTTCAGAACTCGGTGAGCAGTAAAATGTCTTATATGTCCTGCTTTTGTTCATCGATCCTGCTGAGTACATACATGAAGAATTCATCATACCATGTTCATTGTTTATGTGACGCATGTGAAGAACAAGAGGCAATTCCTTTTCTCAGACAGGTAGATAGAGTTGCCAACAGGGACTTAAAACTAAGGCATTTCTTTTACCCTGATGACTACCTTGCGACCTTAAGGTGGTTTAGGTTTTGAGGGAAATTTGGGTTTATCAAAGATTTGACTGATAATCAAAAAACTGATTTGTTTGTGCTGACTTGGATTTGTGGTATTAAATCAAAATGCACTACAACCACGATAAGTTTCAAGGAGTGAACTGTCTTTTTGATCTTGTACTCCTTGTGGAAATATAGATTAGCTCAGAATGATATCAGATAATAGTTTTTGGTCAAGTTTTTGACTTCAGTTGTCATGTTTCATGACGTGAATTGTTACACCACTGTATATTTAGGATATGAAGCATAAAAGTTAATGATGTACCAAATGTTGCCAAGGGGCTAGAACAGGGAAGAATATAATTTTGCCTTCTGCAAGTGAGATATTTATTGCATTTGATGATTTTCTCCATGCCTCTGAACAATGTAAAACTAGATAAATGAATGAAAGAGGTGGCTTGCTACATAAATCACATGGTAGAACATTAATCACTTTGATTGGAAGGCAGTTAGAATCAGGTTGTTACATTGTGCCTAGTGCATTTCTCATTCATTGTTTGTAGCATTGTTATGTGTTGCCTCAGTCAGTTCCATATCATGGGCAATTAATTGTTTTCCTCCTTTAAGAACTTATTTTTGCTTGTGATCATTAATTATCTTCTAAAATGAGCTTATCTACTGTGTCTGGATCTTAATGCTCTTAAATAGGTTTAATAGTTGTAGAATGTTAGAATCAGGTACTTAGTCACCTATCTAAGTGGTCATGATGCATGAAAATGTTCTTATGAGCAATTTTGTTTAGATAAGTGAAAAACATTACTGTTTCTTGCTTTTGTGTGGTTCCACAGACTTCATTCAAGAGGCAAGGAATTCCGAGAGGGCTGCCAAAAATTTTAGAAACAACAGCATGGTCAGGATACCTCGAATATTTTGGGTAGGATAGTAGAAAATCATCCATTCAATGATGGCTTCCCTTTCTGTTTTAACTGCTTCTGTTCAGGGGGTAAAAGGGTTATAAGTTCAAAGCCTTACACACATTGTCAGGCAAACTTCTGTTTGTGTTTGCAGGGGTTGACAACAAGGCAGGTTTTGACAATGCAGTTTTGTTCAGGGCACAAGGTATGGTTGTTGAATCTTCTGCATGTAAGTTATCTGTGAATCCATCAACCTTAGGACACCCTTTTCATCACGCGGGTTACTTCAATTTACTCCTTAGACCTGGTAGATGTGACATTGTGGCAGCATATTGCCAACTTGCATTAGTTTGGGAATGACTTGAAGTTATTTTATGGGAATGTTTCTGTTTACCTGCATTTTATTGTCATATCATGGAGGAAAACAAATCTATGCATTTGCCTTGACCAGTTGCCATCACCATCTGTTGTGGGATAGGGAATCAAAGATGAAGGAAAATAAAGAGGATAACGGATACAATGGGAATCCACTTGTAAACCAAACAAGAATCAGTACTTGTTGCTCACAATCAAGGATCAATAAAGATAGTCAATAGTCAATAGGCCTGTGGTGAAATAACATGTGCCCTATGTATAAAAAGGAGCAATAAGGACTAAAAAGGAAATAATGGACTAAAAGGGAACAATTATAAAGATAAATAGAATAATATTTAAACAATTAAGATCATAATGGTCAATTCCAAAGTTGTCTCTTAAATATTTCTTTTGATATCTCTGGTCCTTATTATCATTTGTATCACCATCATATTTTATCAGCGGCAAGAAAATTTGTCTCTGTCCTGTTGTACATGATCAGTGCAACTTCATGGCTGTATATAAGGAGTTCTTTTGACAATTGGGTGGTCAAGTAGTATCAAGTTATAACCATCTCAACCTTGGCAATTCTAAACCTGGCAGTAATTATATATAATCTTTACATGAGTGCCCCAATGCATGCCGTTCTTGCATTGGCGGTCTGTAAGGAGGGAGATGTTTACATTGCCCCCTCACCCCCCTCCCCCCCCCAAAAAAAAAAGTTCCATGGCATTCAGGTCACAGTGCCATTACAGCAGGATTATCCTCAGTTGCAGACTGCCATGCTAATGTAAAATTTTAATTATAAGTTTTATTAATCTTCCAATTTTATTTCTGGGCGTGATATAAAGGCTAAAGACACAAATTTCTAAATGGCTTAAATAAGCTCACAATTTTATTTGTTTTTGAGGCAATTGTAGACCAAATAACAATGACATCCTTTGTTCAGCAATGAATCAATGCAGCCCAAGTGGAAATTTCCACACATAAAATTCAAGTCTATCTACCACACAGTTTACAGAGAGTTATCCAATAATATCTGAAGAAATTGGGCCAAATGAACATAAAGCTGTGCTAAACAATTATGCTGTCAGAATGTTCAAGTACATCCAATGTGCCATTATTCACTTTTTTGTTACTAATTTTAAAATATTTTAATTACATTGCATGCATTTTACTTGGGTTGATGTTCGCTTTACTGAATGTCCTTAGATTTCAGGTTGATGACATTGGATTTCTGGAGGAAAACAGAGTGAACCCTATAGAGGTAGATTTCATGGGTTTACTACAGATTACTCTATTAGATTTGTGGCAAAGATCAAGTTCCCTTCTGTTGCAATTGTTTTCCAACCTGTACAACATTGAAGGTTGCAAGAGCGATGGTGGAAGTTTTTGCTGAAATGATTTTCATACATGGTTTTGTTCACGGAGATCCCCACCCTGGCAACATATTAGTTTCTCTAGAAGGTCCAAAAGGTTTTTCATTGGGTATGTCCAGATTACTAGCCAAAGTTCCATGAATGTCTCATCAGTAGAACAGCTCATACTATCTGCTTGTCATATTCTGAAATGAAATATGCAGTGCTTTTAGATCATGGAATCTATAAACAATTGGATGAAGGTTTTAGGAAGGACTTTTGTGAGTTGTGGAAGGCTTTGATACTTCTAGACTCTCACAAAATTCAGCGGCTTGGCAAACAGTTTGGTGTTGGGAAGTACTCTAGATATTTCCCTGTCATTTTCATTGGAAGAACTATTGACAGGTGATTTTAGTTGTTTATAACTTGTCTCTTGTGAGTACAGACTAACAATTTTGCAAACCAAGTATGCATTTACTTTTCACCAAACACCTATTCCTCCAATTTTTGGCTTTGATGCCCAAGGTTTTTCCTGTTGTTTCCTGAAGTCCTTGGTACATTTTTGTTCAGAATTGGTGCTTGCAATAATGTTTTCTTACCTTAATCTGTTTGTTGATTACCTTCTCTTAAGTGTCTACAATATTCTTCAGGATTGTCTCAACCTTTATGTTTACAATAAGTTTTGAGGATTTATGCTCAGTATGGTAATGACCCCTCAGACTTAATAAGTTCTGACAATTCATATGCTCACTTAAACCCACAGCAATAACATGTGGTACATCATGGGAAAGATCATGAGTGCACAAACAATCCAAGAGCACTTTTCATAATTGTAACAGTTTCAAAGTTCTATGGTGATATCATCAGGGGAATATGGCAATTTCTTTCAAAGATATTTTCACCAACTTGTTCAAAATTAGAATTGCTATCAGACTTGAACATTTGGAAGTAAGTACCAACAATTACATTACCTAATGCACTTCTGTTATGACTCTGACAGTAAGCCAGCTCTTGGGAGGGGAATGTCAACTGAAGAAAAAAGGAGACTTAAGCAGGAATTGAAATCTTTGAAAGTGGAGGACATATCTTCCTTTATGGAATCTCTGCCACCTGACTTTCTTATGATACTGCGTACAGAGTGAGAAGAAAATTTTAGTTCTCTTAACTATTGTGTAGTGATGAGAATAGTTTCTCAAATGTTGTCTGGATATCCTCTTGCAGTGGGCTGTTGAGGTCTCTTGTAAGTAAGTTGGGTGCCCCACAGCGGGTCAGGCTGTTAGCCTATGCAAAATATGCAGCATATGGTCTCTACCTAAAGACAAGTGCTGAATCCGGTGAGTATCAAAACATGAACTTTTAGTTGTGTGATTTCTTTCTTGACTTGTGCAGTGTGGTTGTCCTGCTCCATAGAAAGTCAGTATGAAACTTTTTGACTTTCTTCATTATGGTTGCCATTTTCCTGTCAACAAGGAGACTACTTTTCATCAGATGGTTGGTTTTCTCCCATTTTCTGTGGTTTTGGGGAGGGGGGGTGGTGTGGTGTGTGAGGTGGGAGGGAGGGAGGGAGGGGAAGGGGGTGGTTTGAATAGAGCAGTTATTGGGTTCTGCTAGGGACAGGGAATTCTTTGTCTCATCACAAGAAGATTACCGATGAATCCTTTGATGGGCGGGCCGTCAAGCAAGGAAGCCTGCACTGGGCATAAACTATCAAGTTCTTGGATTTCCAGCCATATGGTATTTGCTGTTGATTGCAAAATCTGCCAATATGATAACAACATGGCCATAATTCCTAATTTAATTGTGATTGTTTACAAGAATTTTTTCTTATCATTCTGTTCTATTATAACTGAATTTGCAGTAAGATGTGGTTGTTCTAAATCTTTCCCAACCAAAATTCCCATGAGAATTTATGTTGCCACTTGCCATCTCGCTGACCTCTCCATCTACTTGGATTTGATTGTCCTTCTTCAATGTAGTATTTGTAGGTCTAGTTTGGACACGTCTAAACTAACTTAAATAGTGCCCTCTCATTTTGTTTGTAATAGATACTACATTTATTATGAATATTTTCATTTCTTAATTAGTCATTCTTAGAGTCGAATCAAATCGAAGCATTATCGTTTCTTCAGCTCGTTGCAAGATCAGCTAAATGTAGCCTATAATCTTTGTCTTAATGTCAGATTCTGCAGTGAAAGTTGCTTTCTCCAGATTGAAGGCAATTGCCGATTATCTTCAATTGCGAATCATTCTTGGTATGGTGCATTCAATTTTTCGATCCATTAATTAGTCACCTTCAAGCTCAGCAGATCGGCTTCATCCCAATATATTTCTGTATGTAGAGGTACTTCAGCTGCTTCATTGGATGGACAAGCTCAAACAATTGTCATGCTACTTCTACGGAGGGATTTTTGGTGCTCTAGTGGTTGTATAATCTTCAAATTCAAATCACATATTATTGGGTGGGAACTGAACTTCTGGACTTCAGTCCTCTAATAAGCATGCAAGTACACTGGAATACAGGTCGCTGCTCTGTAGGAATGCCCTAGTATAGATCTCAAAGGAATCGTAATGTTCTACAAATTGACAGCTTTTGTATTTCTGGCTCTTTCTTCGCCCGCAATGATTTAGGCTCTTGTTGGCATGGCCATTGAGTTCTGTTGTAGTTGATAAATTTGCTGTCCACAAGTGTGTGCGCGTGCCTCTATGTGTGTGTGCGCGTGTATTTCCTGGAACAAGTATAAATCTAAGTAATTACAACCAATAACATTTGTCTTTTGTGTAGAGGTGGCAAATAAGCGGAGTTTTGAATTCGTCTGGTTATTAATATTTTGAATTTCAAATTAATTGAGTGTGAAGCATTTTGAATTTTATACGTTTTTTAATTTTAGATCACTTCAGGTCAAATATTTTAAACATCACACATGTATGAGCAAATTTTGAATTAATTAAATTTTAATGTTTTTTAAATTTTAGATAAATAAACTTTAAGTTATTTTAATTTTAATTTTTTAAAATTACAAATTACTAATTTTTTTAGTCAAAGTGAGTCGAGTTTCGAATGAAATGAGATTAATAACCGTAAATCCCGTGTCCCAAACGGAGCCTTATGTCACGGGGTCATTACTTTCTCCCCAAAAGGCAACCTGTTGGGGTGTGTAGTACACCCGTTTATATGGCCCAAGATCCTCCTATTCCTTGACGATGTGGGACGGGCAGAGCAACCCGTCACATTCTCCCACACCGAACTCATCGACGTCCTCGTCGATGGCCCTAGACACGCACCGAGGCTCAGCATTCCGCGCTAGCCTGGATCCTAAACGCGCACCGAGCGTCGGCATTCCGTGCCGAGTCAAGGTCCTACGGCGGAAGGGGTAGGCTCTGATACCACTTGTCACGGAGTTAGGCTTTGAACGTGCTAACCCGCGCGGCACTTAGTCGATCTTGCGTGTGAAGATGAGCTAAGTAAGCCTTGGAGAGTTTGAGAGAATCAGCGGAAAGCGTTGAGCGGCAAGTAAGGACTTGCGATTGCTGTGTGAAGAGAGAGCACAAGAGAGTTTTGCAAGTGAACTTGTATTGAGTATGCAAAGGTGTGTTTACAAATGAGAGGAGTGGCCTATTTATAGTTGCTCCACCTCCTCAATGTGTGGCTACAAATGACTATCTAGAATATGTACAATGAATGTTCTAGAGAGAGCATCAAAGGGGACCCTTCAAGAAGGTTCTAGGTGAGTGTCTTGGCTGGACTTTGCTGGAAGTCTCTAGATGGGGCTCTTCCAGATACTTCAACACTCTTCTAGGACCTTCTGCTTGTTGGATTTGGGCTACCAAGGGGACTAGGCAATGTTGGCAGCCCGCAGAGACTTAATTTAGCCTCCAATATTTGTCTTCTCACTTGCTAGACGAGCTGGACTTAGTGTCCACGTGACACCGGTTCCCTATGGCTGGTCACCCAGGTATGGCACGAACCCTTGCTCTTATCCAACAACATTACTTCTGGCCGCATATACATACAGATGTCGAGGCCTATGTGCAGACTTGCTTGGTTTGCCAACAAGACAAGGTAGAACAATAGCAACCAGCGGGTCTACTTGAGCCACTACCCATCCCTGAAAAGCCATGGGAAAGTGTCTCAATGAACTTCATTGTAGCTCTACCAAAGTCCGAGGGATGTGGAAGCATCATGGTGGTGGTAGATCGGTTCAGCAAGTATGGCACCTTCATTCCAGCCCCTGCTGATTGTAAGGTGGACGAAGCTGCTCGCTTGTTCTTCAAGAACGTAGTAAAGTTATGGGGTGTGCCAAAGAGCATAATCAGCGACAGGGACCCCCGCTTTACGGGTAAATTCTGGCGCGAGCTATTCAAGCTGCTGGGAACCGACCTAAACTTCTCAACAAGCTTCCATCCCCAAAGCGACGGGCAGACCGAGCGAGTCAACGCCTTGCTCGAGCAATACCTGAGGCACTACGTCAGTGCTCACCAACGAGATTGGGCAAAGCTACTTGACGCTACCCAATTCTCATACAACCTCCAGAGGAGCGAGGCCACAAATAAAAGCCCATTCGAGAAGGTCATGGGACAACAACCGCTCACGCCAAGCGCCATTGCCTCTCCCTACACTGGCAACAACCCGTCTGCCTTCAAGTTTGCGAGAGAATGGCATGAGGAAGCGGATATAACAAGGGCTTGCCTTGACAAAGCGACCAAGAAAATGAAACGATGGGCTGACACCAAACGACGCCCAAGGGACTACGCAACGGGAGACATGGTGATGGTGAAACTACTGCCCAACCAATTCAAGTCTCTACGCAAAGTCCATAAAGGCTTGGTAAGGAAGTACGAAGGGCCGTTTCCTGTGGTCAAGCATGTAGGAAAGGCTACCTACCAAGTCCAACTCCCTCCAAAGCTCAAGATCCATAATGTTTTCCATGTAAGTCTTCTTAAGCCTTTTCATGGGGATGACGAGGATCCAAGTCGAAGCGAGTCCAAGCGCGCACCAACAACTGTGGTCACCGAATTTGACAAGGAGGTGGAACAAATCCTTGCTGATCGAGTGATCCGGAGAAGAGGAGTTCCCAACTACCATGAGTACTTGGTAAAATGGAAAGATTTGCCGGACCAAGAGGCTAGTTGGGAACGAGAGGACCAGCTTTGGCAGTTTGCTGATCACATTCGGCAATATAAGGCTGAGAATGCGACGAGAACGTCGCAAGACTAAGTGGGGGAGGGTGTCACGTGGACACTAAGTCCAGCCCGTCTAGCAAGTGAGAAGACAAATATTGGAGGCTAAATTAAGCCTCTGCGGGCTGCCAACATTGCCTAGTCCCCTTGGTAGCCCAAATCCAACAAGCAGAAGGTCCTAGAAGAGTGTTGAAGTATCTGGAAGAGCCCCATCTAGAGACTTCCAGCAAAGTCCAGCCAAAACACTCACCTAGAACCTTCTTGAAGGGTCTCCTTTGATGCTCTCTCTAGAACATTCATTGTACATATTCTAGATAATCATTTGTAGCCACACATTGAGGAAGTGGAGCAACTATAAATAGGCCACTCCTCTCATTTGTAAATACACCTTTGCATATTCAATACAATCTCACTTGCAAAACTCTCTTGTGCTCTCTCTTCACACAGCAATCGCAAGTCCTTACTTACCGCCCAACGCTTTCCGCTGATTCTCTCAAACTCTCTAAGACTTACTTAGTTCATCTTTACACACAAGATCGACTAAGTGCCGCGCGGGTTAGTACGTTCAAAGCCTAACTCCGTGACACTTAGCTTGCCATCGCCGCGAACACCTGCTTTGCGCGGTTGTATCCTGGGCAAGGTGGTTGGAATCTGGTAATTTTTCGACTGCTTCGATATTTTAGGACCGATCATTAAGGCTACAAGAGTTGATAAAAACACAAACTCGTGCAATTGAAAAACCTGCACTTTGGAAGCAAACCTGGAACTTCTGATACCCAACAAATGCGAATTCGTAGCCCGAATTGATTAAACAAAACTCTAAGATTCACCTCAACTGTTCCCCGTTTTATTTATTTGCTTCACACCATGGTGGCAATGCTAAGATTAAGCTTTGAACTTCAAAATTAGAACTGCTAAGCAGAACACTATTATGGGAAGCCACGGTTGTCATTTCAGTGCCTGAACAAAAAGAAATTGAATGCGATAAAGGCAAACAGAAAGAAAATCCAACCCGCAATTATGCAAGTTGAGGGATAAAGAGACGGAAACCACCTTAAAGTAGAATTTTATGAAATAAAAATCACAATGAGGGGCAAAACCCCGGATCAGGCATTCAATATAAAATGCAGCTTCTTGTTTCCTTTACAAAAAGGGTTTAGGGTTTTTGCATCTGGGCCTGCGGCCAGTGTAAACCAGCATTCTCACTTTGCGCACCTAGGCCTGCAGCCAACAATGAAAAATAACCCTGATCAAGACTCCATGGTTTAATCACAAGAGCCAAGCATTGAACAATATGTTAATTAAAAGTACAAACCTCCATAAAAATAAATAATGAGTGAAGCTAAAGAAAATTAAGAAACATGAGATTAGACATGAAAAGTATCAAGTCCCAGAACAGATACTCCTACTAAGAGTTATGCTTCAACTCGGAGGTTTTTGTTATAACAATAACAACCTAAAACCATGGCGGCACAGAATGAAATCCATTTTGTGTATACTAGGGTTGGCGCATTAAAAGATGACGAAACTAAGAAGCTATGCCCCATCCACTGGCTTCTCAACTCCCAGTGAAAGCTTCAACCACAATATTTTCCAACTTCTGATTTTGGCAGATCTGAGAAGCATAATGTGAGTTTACAATCCACATAGGATCCATTTGTGGCAGAAATTACTTGCATGCATTTGAGGCAAGAAAGGATGAAAAGGAAGATAAAGACCATGCACTCCAAAATTGATGAATACCAAAATGCAAGCAGTGGAGTATTAATACCCTCATAGCGTCAGGCCAGGTCTGCACTTGCATAGTTTTATATTTTGATAGAAAGTCTTCCTTTCAGCTCCTCAGCCACAGTATCAATGAAATCCTCAGTATTGAGATATTGGTCCCTAGCAACCCTGCATCACATATAAGATGCATATTTTGTTCATATGAGTTGCAACAGGAGATCATTATGTATATAGACCAGAAAAGAAACATAAATATTTCAATCAAAAGCACAAGGCATACTATTCCGAAGAATTACTCACTTAGATCCATGGATAATCAGTGCAAGATCTTTGGTCATCTTGCCTGACTCCACCGCTCCAATGCAAGCTGCTTCCAGTTTTTCAGTAAAATACAAAAGTCTAGCATTGTCATCCAGCTTAGCCCTGCCAATAAGGATACAATAACAATGTTACTAATTATCCTCAGAGAAATTAAACGTACCCAAGTGCTCAACAAAACTACCAAAGGTTTCTAAGTATGAAGACAAAAATATCTCAATGCAACAATAGATTCACAAACAAGAACTGTATACCTGTGAGCAAGCCCTCGTGACCAAGCAAATATCGAGGCTATACTGTTTGTACTGGTTTCACCACCTTTCTGGTGGACCCTGTAATGGCGAGTAACTGTGCCATGTGCCACTTCAGCTTCTATAGTCTTTCCATCTGGGCACACCTAAAACCATGCCAGACTCAATTGAAAGAGAGAGAGAGAGAGAGAGAGAGAGAGAGAGAGAGAGCTTAATAAGTTGGTTAGTAGCTATGAAATCTCTTAATAATCATTTCACATCATATACATTCAAATTTGCCTGCTTATCACAGCTTCCAATGCAAGAGCCCACAAACAATATACCAACTTTATGAATTTTTGGTTAGAAATAGTTGAGACATGTACCTTCACCTACTTTTGTTAATGGAAACAAGCAACAAGTGATAAGACCAATGGAAACTCAACACTACAGTTTAAGTATCCTCCTACCACAAAACTGTTAAATATGAAGAGTCCAGGGAAGTATATGGCACAAATAGTGACCGAAAATAACACCAAAAGAATAAATAACAGGAACTTTTTGATGCTCAAAAAGAAAAACAATTTAAGGATCCATTTGACATAAACTCAGTAAAATAAGAGAGCATTGGTCTGGAATG
The DNA here is from genome assembly GCA_037832385.1 of Rhizophora apiculata. NCBI lineage: Eukaryota > Viridiplantae > Streptophyta > Magnoliopsida > Malpighiales > Rhizophoraceae > Rhizophora > Rhizophora apiculata. The sequence goes on from CM075427.1 coordinate 4,157,786, forward strand.
TACCAGTACAGAAGTCATCAGTCCAAGGGAACCAAAGCCTAGAAAAATGTAGTAGGAATTAGTTAGCTTTTTACCCACCATGAAAATAATACATTGGTAAACAAACAAAGAATTTGAAGCCACAGCACAAATGGCAAAGCAGAAAAGTCATAAAGAATCCAAATTGAACTGATATGAAACCAAAGATTCTAGAGTTTTTGTACATTGTTAAGGATCTTGATAGTTTACACATACCCTGGGCTAAGAAATCACTCTGCACATCTCCATCATAGTTCTTGCATGCCCACACATAACCTCCTTCACTCTTGAGGGCATAAGCCACCATATCATCAATAAGTCGATGCTCATATCTTCCAGCTCAATCATACAAGTCAATGACCCCAAAGAAAAAAAAAAAAGACAGAAAGAAACACAAAAGACATCTGAAAGCCAACATACAGATACTCACCATATCCCAGCAGCCTCAAACTTTGCTTTCCAGTTAGGCTCATAAACTTCTCGAAATATGTCTTTAAATCTTCATGAAAATTAATAAATAAATCAGCCATACATATTAAGTAATTAAAAAAGAAATGGAAAAGGAATATCATATGTCAACTTAAGTACAATTAAGTAACAGCAAAAAGTGTGATGAAAGTGTCAAGAGAGCCATACCTCCCATCATACTTCTTGAAGATTGTATTTTTTGTGCTAAGATAAAGAGGCCATTTCTTCTCATAAGCAGTGGTCATAGAAGCCTCAGCAAATGCACGGATGGACTGCATTCCCATGTCAAACACAAAGTAAAAGACCATTGCCCTGTGATCTAGATCCAAAACAGTGTTGCAGCCAAGCGCCCTGGGAAGGACATCTGCTATCTTCAGGTGAGGCTCACTTAATAAGGCACACAACTTAACCCGAGGCACAAAGAATAGAAATGACATGCCTTTCTAATATAAGGCCCCGATTTTTTTTTTTTTTCTTCCTTGTCCTTGATCAAAAATTATTTTAATTGTATCTGTATCATTTACTTTTAGTAGCATAAAAGCATAAACCATATATATGAAGTTAACAAACAAAGAACTATATGTATAAAGTCCAAAAGGGTGTTATTTTCCCATTAATATGCTATGAAGGAAAACAAAAAATATGATTTGTCAACAAATAGATGAAAGAAATACAGCTTGTCAACATCGTCCCAAACTGAATTATGTGTATAAATTCCAAAAAGTTATTTTCCCATTAATCTGCTATGAAGAAAAACAAGAACGAAAACTGATGAATCCCTCCCTCCCTCCCTCCCTCTCTCTCTCTCTCCCTCCTCCCCACCTTTGTTTTATGCTCCCATTTCTCTCTCCTCTCCTCTCCTCTCTTTCTGCCCTTCACCCCTTCCACCTCCTTCCCACCCACACCCCCACCCCCAGGTTGGGCCCATTTATCTATTTCCCCCCTCCCTCCCCCAACAATTTCCTTTTTCTGTCTGCTCATACCCAACTCTCGGTCTCTTTCCCTCTTTCCATCTTTTTTTGAACTCTCTAGCATGCCAAATGAGTGTTCTAAGTTCTGTCTCTGTTTACACCTTCGACTTTAAAACTGTGGAATTTTCAGACATAACTATGCCTTGTATCACCAAAGCATGCACCTACACCCTCCATCTTATTACTAAGTTCCAAAGACCCCTTAACGCCTTTACAACCTTTTGCCTCTCAATAAGTATGATCAAAGAAAATCAAGAATGAACGAGTCATACCTCATCAGTGTTATACATGGACAATGCTACTCCCCCAGTGCCTGCAAAGTTGAAAACCCCATACTCTGTGTTCTCCCCCTCTCTGTCTGGTACTGCAGCATTTTACACATTTGTTATAACAATTCTTCTGTGATAGCAAAAGACAGAAGAAACCCTTGACATAACAAAAAACTTTTCTTTGCAAATTCAACATCCACGTTGCTTGCACTCTAATCCAGGGCTAAAACGGGGCCACAATTGAGGGTATACAAAAAAAGGTTTTGCATCTTATAGTTTGGTGAATACACATGGTAGCCATGTCAATTTTATGTCTTGACCATGTCCAAAATCTGTCGTGCATATTAGCAGGTGGAAAAAAGGAAGTTCAAATTTTGCAGCCACTCAAAAGGTGAGTTTTGCAGCTCTTCATAAGTTCAAAATAACAAGTATCAAACATGCAAAAATAATTGTTTACCAAACACCAACTTCAGTTTTCCGGATCCTTTAATAACTGTATCAGTTGCCCGATATTGGTCACCAAAAGCATGCCTCCCTATGCAAATTGGTTTTGTCCAACCTGACAAACAAAAACAGCCAACATAGGTTGAGTCTATGAAAAGCAAGGGGCTGCAAGTAATACGCACAAACAGAAGGAAAGATACCGGGGACCAGCCGAGGGGCATTTTTGCAAAGAATTGGTTCTCTGAAAACAGTACCTGCATAAATCAATCAGATTTCCGAGAATGTGAAACGGGATACAGAAACAGTGATAAGTGTGAGTTCACTGACCATTCAGAATATTCCTAATGGTTCCATTCAGGCTTTTCCACATCTGCTTCAATTTAAACTCCTTGACACGAGCTTCATCTGCCAATCAGATGATCATAAAATTTGTCCAAATGCTTTCAACATAGAACATACTATGCCTGTAAGAACATGATGACTAACAAGTTGATGACAAATGCATGCTATCCCAAAAGAAATGAGCGCATACCTGGAGTGATAGTTGCGCACTTGACTGCTACATTGTATCTAAAATGAAATGGCAATAAATGAGAACAGCAACTACTATGTTGGAAGAATAAATAAATAATGCTTCCTAATATTCTCACATCGGACGAGACATCAAACACAGTGCAGAATGACCAATGAAAGTCTACAAATGACAATTGGTTTGACAAAGTAGCAATATAGACAAGGAAAAATCCTTTGCAATGAAAAGTGTATGCAAGAAAGAGGCCCACAGGGTAATGCCAGATCACTTACTTAAGAGCTGCTTCAGCACTTTCAATTGTGACTTTATCATCAGTGGCATCACGATGAGGGAGACCAAGATCGAAGTACTTTATGTCCAACTCCAGAAATGGCGAAATAAGCTGGATCACAATAATGTAAAATAAGAATCACTTAGCTCAATTCCTTGACTTAAAGGCTAGACTTAGTTGAGGAAATGTGCAGACAAGTATTAGTTCACCTTATCCTTTATTGACTTCCAGATAACACGAGTCATTTCATCTCCTATATCACCACATCATAGAAAACAAAGAGTCAAAGGACGAGTTACCCGGTTAAGAGTAAAATAGCAATTGCAAATTGAATACTCACTTTAGCATACAAAAGAACACGATAAGCTTGGGTCTGAGCCCTTATAATACACACTTATGCTAGCCTTTAAGCATAAAAATACAAAAACCCCACAAAAAAGAAAGAAACGTATAAAAGACAAGATCAAAGAACAGAAAGAAGGAATAAAAATTTGCAGACGAAGAAGAAAAAGAAGATGATTAGATGACCATAACAAAGAAAACAGGCAAAAACAATAGAAACCCAACTCCAAGTCGACGAGAAGAATGCGTAAAACTGCTTTAGCAATAAAAAGAAACGAAAAAAAAGTTGAAAAAGATCTCACCATCCATCTCAACGATTGGATTGGCAACCTTAATCTTCTCGAAAGCCATAATAATTTTTCCTTCCTTTTCCTTTCCTTTCCTTTCCTTTCCTTTCTGTTTAAAAAGTCTCTTTCTTTTTCGCTTTATCAGTGCAACCAAATGAATATCGAAAATGGTAACAGCGGGGGACTTGCGCTCAATACTTGGTTTATAACGGGCTAAGAAGCAGAGAGAGGGAGAGAGCCGGGGGATTGGAACTCTGACGGCAAATATCTTTGTTTGGAGGGAAGCGAGGTGGCATACTTGGTAGTACCTAAACCATAAATAAAATAAAATAAAATAAAAAATCAATTAAATTTTAGTTACACCCATCTATAAATAAAATTTAATGTAAAAAATTTATTTTATTATTTTATTATATTTATTATATTACGTTATTACTTAATAGCAATAGTAGTGCTCTTTTTTTTTTTTTGAGGAAATGATCAATAAACTCACTATTTTACAAAATATATGCATAATATAATTTATATTGTATAAGATAGTATTTAGTATCATATCTATTATATAATAGAATTATATAAAAATAATAAATTTTTATGTGAAATTTTTTTTTTTCTATATTAAATGTTATTTTATATGGTATAAACTATGTTTTATCGAAACGGTGTATTCTAAATACTGAAGTCATTATTTTTGACAAGCGAGTGATGCCACTTAATCCATTTCTCACCAAACCCCACGATTCTCAAATATACGAAAACTAGTTTTGTTGACCTCGCTAAATGAGGATATGCTTTTGTTATTGTTTTGTCTTAAGAAATTATATGAACATGTTGAAGATATAATCCTCTTGATAAACATAATTGACTTTATTTTAAAGGATCATTGAAGTATAATTCTCAAGTTCTTTTTCTTTTTCTTTTTCTTTTTTCCTCCCAGCATTAACCCCATTAAAGAGCAGTAACTTGTCTAAATTCTCAAATTGCAATTGAGACAATTCGAATTCAAGCAATACAAGGAGAGAAAAAAGACACATAAAGAACCAACAATTATGGACTTCTGTATCTTATTTAGGTAATTATATCTTGCGTCAAGAATGAAAGATATTCAACCTGCATGATGTGCAGCGCATTCCATAACCTGTGAGAAAACCAGCAGGGAATATCAATTCATGCTAATTTCGAAGGTGTTCCTCACCTTATAGCCTTCTGATAATCAGCCATTTATATTGTATAATCGGGGAAGCCATCTTCACATATGTAGTTTGAAGACAAGTTTCTTTCACTGTCACATGCGTGTGCTAGAACTGCAAAATCCCAAATGCTCACAACTCATTAGCACCGATTTCTGTCGTGTAATATGAAAATTTTGAGAACCCCAAGGATACAACACACTCACGTGTTATTGTCAAAACAGCAAAATCGTGTGGATTTCTAGTTACATATGCATGGCAAGCAAGTTCATGACCGATTATTAAGCTGGTGGGGACGATGGCTACATGCACGGCAGCCATTTATATTGGCAAAATATATGCAGAATGTTGAAGTTCAGGAGGCACTTGTGGCATTCTCACATATGCCCATTAATTACATCTTAAATTGTCATAAAAAGAGAAACGGGAACTTAGAGGGGCATGCTAAGAGCTAGAGTAAAATTTATGACATTCCCGTAAATGCCTATTAAAAATATATATATATATATATTAAAACTTGAAAGTACATGAGATTAAAGAAACCTGTCATGTGTAACATACTTATATTGGCTTTCGTTTGTATTCCTTATTTGGAATTGAACAGAAGTGCTTATTATATATGCACAAGTTGGCCAACCAGTCATGGATATACTAGTCATAGATGTGTTAATGATATTATATACGAGACGGACAAATAAGCACCAAAAGCAAAAGGGGTTTTGGAGGTTTTTGAATTTTATGACGGGTGGAACTTCAGGCATTGATGAAGAAATTACAAGATGCTTCTACCTCCCAAAAGGGGAAGAAGGCAGGCATTCGCCACGCCTCTCATCCGGATACAGATTCTCGAAGAGTGAGACCATCCTTCCCTCATCAACAACAAACACAATCTTTTTTATGGTTCACATGTGTATTGGAGGGTCATGTGTATCATATAATAATATCTTTTTTCATCTCCTTTATATAATAATACAATGCCTTCGTATTTTCCTGGTGGGTTTGATTATACTTTGGTGATCAATTTCGTACGTTGGTGTAATGAAGATTTTTCAAGCACTGTCCAAACCCTGATGAAAACGAGCGGAGCCAACTAAGCAGTACACTAGGCTTGACGACTAGACGGATAAAGTTTTGGTTTCAAAACAAAAGGACACAAACAAAGGTGTATTAATTAGTCTCTTCATTAAGATTATAGAATGTGGTATTTCCATTATTGTTCTCATCATCATCATCGTATAAATTGGATCATTATAATATCGAACAGTTTTTTCACTTTTCGAAAAATAATTATGTTATCAGTGTAGTAGGAACGAGCGAATTGATGCTCATGTACTCCGGGAAGAAAACAAGAGGATCCAAAGCGAAAACCTGTCAATCAAAGAAGAGCTCAAGAATGCACTTTGCCAATGCTGTGGAAGTCCACCTTTTGGAGAAGAACAACGTAGACGTTGTTTGGAGGCCCTACAACTGGAAAATGCCGATCTGAGAGAGGAGGCTGGTGATCCAGACCATCCCAATACTTCACTCATTATCTTCTATCATGTGTTTAAGGTTGTTTATGATTCATTCATGTGTTTGGCTTTGCTGATGCTAAGTAACGATAATTTGATTTTGCAGCATGCCAAGGTGTCAAACATTCTTGCCAAGTGCATGGGAAACCAAATTACAAAAATTGATTCGTTGATGCCTTTCCTATGTCTCCAGATATCATCTTTGGATCTATTGTCAGCAGGTCTCGCGAATCAACATGCAGGAAGCTCAAGCCCTGCCAACTTTGATCTTCGACACAACGATGCAGCTGGAAGTATTCTGTTGCCTTACTGTTACCGATTAGTTGGGGGAATTTCGGACATGAAAAGGCTTTCATGATTGAGACTGCTGCTGGTGCTGTGGATGAAGTGTCCTCATTCGATCATGGAAGGTATGTCCTCCATAAAAAAAGCTATGAGAAAATATTCCCCAGAGCAAGTTGCTTCAAAAGTTCTAGTGCGCGCGTTGAGTCATCCAAGGATTCTGGAATTGTCACCATGACTGCAATGAACTTGGTAGAAATGCTACTAGATCCGGTCAGTGTTTGCTTTGCCTTTTCTTCATTGCAAGATTAAACTATGTTTTGCAACGAGAATAAGCTTTACTAAATCTAATTTGATTTGCAGAATGAATGAATGAACGTTTTCCCAACAGTCGTTACGAAAGCGAGGGTAATTGTAGTGCTCAAAACTGGATTGCCTGTAAACAAAAGTGGTTACTTGCAGCTGGTATACACTATACAAGGACATTATGTTTCTATGCTTTCATCAAATGGGTTAAAACATGTGAGGTCTATACTCTATATTAATCTTTTTCATGCTGATGTATGGACAAATGCACGTACTTTCACCCCTGGTTCCATCTCGGGAGTTCTGTTTCCTTCGCCAATGCCAGCAAATTGAGCTTGGAGTATGGGTGGTTGCTGATATATCCTATGATGGCTTAAAGGAAAATGCTCCCTCATCCAGTTGATGGAGACTTCCTTCAGGATGCATGATCCAAGAGATGCCTAACGGGTATTGCAAGGTGAGTATCTCCATCACTATAATTTAACATACTGTACCGTAAAAATTATGGAATAAAGATCAACTTGCGGAGGGTGCCAAAAAGTCTCCAATATCAATAACCTCAGAAAACACACGACAGGTTACTTGGATAGAACATGTGGAAGTCGATGACAAAACTCATACCCATCGTCTCTATGAAGACTTGATCTGCAACGGCTCTGTATATGGAGCAGAAAGATGGATTTTTACTCTCCAGAGAATGTCCGAGAGGTTAGATTTCTTCAACAAAACAAATCCACCAACAGAGGAAGGTATATTTTAACAACTTTTCTTTAGTGAATCCTAGTTTCCTTTAAATCATGCTAATCAATAATCATATTATTGCTGCTTCAATCTTATTTACTTCACAGCGGTAACTCTGACTGAAGGTAGAAGGAGCGTAATAAACTTGCCCACAGGATGGTGAAGAATTTTTGTGAAGTTTTGAGTGTGTCAGGTAAAATGGATTTACCTCTGCTGTCTGACGTGAACGATAGTGGAGTTCGAGTATCTACTCGCAACAACACACAACCAGGCCAACCATGTGGTGTGATTGTCAGTGCTGTCACTTCTCTTTGGCTTCCACTCGATCATCAGACCGTCTTTAGTTTCTTCAATGATGACAGAAAGCGAGTTCAGGTTTGTAAACAGTTGGCCTTTTCAGAAATGATCAACATATAAAGCTATATATGCACATATAAAACACACTGATAAGCAAACATTGGTGCTGCTAAAAGATTCACGAATTTTTACCTATGCAACATTTCTTATACCCTTTTCATTGCTGAACAGTGGGATGTTTTTTTCAGTGGAAATCTCATGAGTGAGATTGCACACATCTCAAATGGAACAAATCCAGGGAACCGCACATCCATAATTCACGTAATTTCTCTTTCTTTGCCTCCTATTTTTGGCGAACTGAAGAATGAATGGAAAGCACAGAAGCAAATAGCTTTAATTAGAATATAATATAAAGTCATGGAACCTATAATTAGTGACAAGCAGTAGTAGAGTAGGTGGACTTCAACCGCTTGATGAATACTGCAGAGAACCATTCTGTATGCCAGATAGGAACTTACTATATATACAATTGATCGAATATGTTTTTAGGATCCTTATCATTTTTTTTTTTTCAAAACACCCTTCTTCTGACATCATAAATGTCATTGAAAAGAGTTGAGCTATAAGTTCACTTTTCTGTGAAGCAGCCTTTCATCCCCACGGAGAACATTTTGATACTTCAAGAGACCTGCACTGACCCTTTGGGATCAGTGGTGGTATATGCTCCTATTGATTTTCCAGCCATGAACTTACCAATGAGCGGCGAAGATTCCTCAGGCATTCCCATACTTCCATCAGGTTTTGTTATATCAACTGATGGACGTTCAGAATTGGCAACTGGGGCTACGGCAAGAGCAGAAAGATCAGCAGGTTCGCTTCTTACAGTGGCCTTCCAGATACTAGTTTCCAGCCCCTCCCCTGCCTCAACCCCTAAGGAACCGAACAAGCCACGTCTATGCTTTTTTCAGCTCCACTGTTCCGAAAACAAAGGCTGCTTTGGGTTGTTCCAATGAGGATTAAACCTCTGATGATGCCTTTACAATGGTTGTTTATCTTATAATGCTAGAAACAAAAACAAAAGCAGCAGAAAAAAAGATAAAATGTCAAAACCACCCCATCACAGTTAAACACTTCCAGAAGGTTACGTGAAGGTAGACATAGTCAATTTGACGGTACCCATCTAAACCCGATCTAAAGTAGGAAGCACCCACATGTCATCGTGAATTTAGGAAATATATCAGGAATTTTATTTATTGTTTTTAATAAGCAAAGAAAATTTAGGTAGGAGTCAGTATTTTTCTTTCCCAAAAAGAAAAAAATCTTTTACGTTTATCTCGTCAACTAAGTTGGTGGAAATATATTTATTTTGAAAATTCATCATTATGCTTTTTTTTTAACAATGAATATGGAAAAAGGAATATTAAAAATAAAGAACATAAAGCATCAAATTATTATTTAATAAATGAAGAGTGGAAAAGTTAAAAGAGAGAGAGAGTGTGTAGTCGTGCATTGTAAAATGAATTAACCATATATTCATTATTTGGATATGAAGAGAATTTGGGATTAAAAAAAAAAAAAAAAACTTCAAAATACTTAAAAATTACCAAAGAACTATTCCATGTGGCTGACTAAACCTTCTGGAAAATATTACCCAAAAGCAGAAACTTAAAGTTACGAAAAATATTTATTATGAAAATTTATATAGACATATGGAAGATGAGAGGCTCCTAGTAAATACACAAAATAACTATTAGTTTTGCAGCAAATGATGAGGTTGAATGTAAAACACCTAATAAAAATATATGACAAGATGACAATTTAGCTGTAAGTCTTCTTCTTCGCTTGTATCATAGCACAATATCTACACTAAATATCTTTATTAAGGAAGCTCATCGTCGGCAATAATGTTATTATTTCAAATAAGAAAATATTCTAGTTTGTAATTTTTTCTTTCTAAACAAACCTTTCATTTTTCTTATAAACTATTTACATAAATGTGCAACAAATACTTCATTTGAAAAACTCATCATCAATATCCTTCATTGTTTTTAATGGTCAAAGAAAATTTTTGACAAAGTTAATCACACAAAGACAGATCTTTTACATTAAATTTGAAAAATAGATGAAAAATCTTTATATCGATAACCTCGTCATTAATACTCTCTTTTTTAATAAGAAAATGGAAAAATAAAAAAAAAAAAAAAAAAGAGGAGAACATTAAAGATGAAGAATATCAAACATCAATTATCATTCGATAAACAAAATGTGAAATAGATTAAAAAAAGCGTGAATTAATGAAAAATTGCACACAATTAATACAATAAGTTTACTGTGCTTTCTTTTCTTTTTTTTTTTTCTTTTTGACATGAATAGAATTTGCTATCGCCGACTAATATCACATAATTAAATCTATATTATAGACTACAAATCAAATTCAAAAAGCTAGAATTCTATTATAGTTACCCATCGTGCCAAGCTAGAAATGCATATTCGTACTTAATTTAATGGAATTAAAATTCTACTTAATGTTGTTTCTATCCCCGTGATTGACTTGGAGGTTGAGCATTACAATTTCAAAAAACCCTACATCTATCAATTCACAGTAAATATAACTTTTTCAGTCCAACCTTCTCTACTGTAATAACCACTACCATTTTACGTTTATTACTTATAACCATACAGATGATGGGGAACATCATCAGCAACCATAGTTGTTCTTGCTGACAGTAATGGATGGTTAGTGTAAAAGGAAACTGAATAAAAGCTTGGACCATAACTTTCTGTCTAGACAGTAACACTCCAAACCAGTGCTAACAGTCTTTTCACGAACACAAAAAACGTGGATAAAGGCCACGACAAATTCAGACTCTGCAAGCAGCGCTAGTAGTTATTCCCCTCTCAAAATACAACAGCATTGTCCGCTGTCAACAGGCTCCCCACTACGCAACATTTATAACAGATTTCATACCGAGCCACGATCTTAGAGGTCTTCAGGGTCGTTGATTTCCTGTAAACCCCATGTTAAAAAAGGTTCCCAAACACCCAAACCCAAGGTTTTCATGCTGTGAGATATAGAGAATGGTCAAATATTTGTGAAATTTTAGCATTGTACCTACCTTGTTTTCAAGTGTAACGCCATCAGGAACTTCCAATTTAACACCAGATTTTGCCACAATACTCACTTTTCCCTTCAAAAGCAGAAAGAACACATTACAAACAGTGTGTAAAACTTTTATCACAGAAAAAGGAATACAGCAAAAATAGCAATCAGTGCACTTAATAGAGGTGTTGAATGGTGAGTTGCACTAAACAGGTCAAGAAATTACATAAAACACACGTGATCCAACAAAGGGTTATTACAAAAGGTTAATCAATTCTGAGCTTGCCACAGAAAAAGAAAATACGGAAACTAAAATGAAAGAATGAACCCAATAGATTGAATAGCAAAGATGCCAAAACTTCAGCAGGGAAGTGTTCTCGATCTGCACATTGACATTTTTGTTATTTGCTCAATGCCTTCACATTGATCAACTTACATCACCAATTGTGCCCAAAAAATAAAAAAATTGCACAACAAATTATATGTAATAGATATTGCAGTTGGAGCATGTAATCCTTTTTCATTTTCAATTAGCTAAGAGATATTGCAAGAGAAAATACAAGCAACATTGATCATACAAATAGCAAGCATCTTGGGGTCCTAAAAAGACATTATATAACCCGTTGAAGAGCAACAAGGATACAAGAACTACCTTAAGAGTAATACCACCACCAAACCAAACATCGCCAACCACTTTAAGGCTATCAAGCTCAATGATGCTGGGTATTGACTTAAATCGACTCAAGAAGTTACCCACCTGTCAACAGCAACACATAAACAACACAACTACTCTAAACAAATATAAGATTGCTCAGTCAGCTAAACATATCTCCACCTTCTTAAATTCCGGGCCCAGTTCAATAGAGGGATTTTCAGGATTTCTTCTAGCTTTATTACGGATGACAAAGCCATGTTCTAAAGTGTAAAGATCAGACTGCAGAAGAGGGGTGGCTAAAAGGGTTAGACAGGTCCTGAGTCCTGAATATTGGCTAAAATTCCAAAGACACAACCAGAAAAGAAGACAACCTGGACAAGAAGCAAATCTGAAGTTGCCTTCACTGGAAGGAACCGAGATCGTGGTACATTTATACCAATAGCATGATCAAAAAACTGGTCCAACAACATAAAAATAATAATTATAATAAAATTAAAAAAAAAAAAATACACACACACACACACATCAAAAAATGTTGACTTTCAACATCCATAACTTCTAGGTAAACAGTGTGTAGCAAGTACCCTTATTGCTGCACCAGCTGCAGTTTCAAGCTGAAGTACTTTGACTCCATCCACTTCCTGAATGCAATATCAACGTGATTCTCAAATTGAATATCTAAGTTTCAGGGAACCATCACCTCATGCCATGCAAAGGTGAAAAGAAAAATGTACCTTGGGGTTGGGAATTATCTCCATCATTAGTGCATCAGCTTCTACAATCCTTTTAATGGCCTTCAAGTTCACCCACCTGTTACAGACAGTTTAGCACTGTACCAAGATGTCAACATAGATTGACAGCAACATTTTACTTACAAATTGTTCGTATTGAAAATTTTGAACTTCTCGATTGACTTGAATTCCTTGACCTGTGTCGAACAAAATACAACAAACTCACTACTGATAGATACAAGGGGCTAAAATGCTGAGAAAAATCTACTGCTATTAAAGCATTCTATTAATCAAGGCCTGGTCACCAAGGAACAATTGTTTTAGTTAGAACTTTGCGGCAAAAATGCCACAGCCTTTACGGTAGACAGCTTAATTAGACACTTTAATTGGCACCAGGTACATCATTGCCATAGGTTCTAACAATTCAATGGGGGCACTAAACTCATCCAAAGGCTTAAGCATACAGGTCAGTCAAAGCTACAGCTAGCCCTCCATTAAAACATATAATGTAGGAAAACGTGATTAGTGGCTTATATTGTGCATAGTTAGCTATTTTTAGAATATATCTTTAGAAATAAACTAATTTAGGTAAATTTTTTAAAATCCCCATAAGTTATGGGATTTGATTTATTTTTACTTTTTATCAATTTTCTTTTTTACTAGGTTTAGCATCTATAAAGCTATTGTCTAATGTATTATTCAAAAGATGAATTATTACTCTTTCAATTTCTAACATGGTATCAGAGCCTTCGTTCTTCGTAGTCTTCTTCCTTCTGTTTTCTTTTCTCAAGACATCAAAACAGATTGCTAGCCTTTATTGCTGGTGATCTCTACTTCACGTGGAAGGCCTTAATTGCCTAGAATTGTTATTTTTTTCATAAAAGATGTCTGAGGTTGCAGGGATAATTTCTACAACACCAAAGGAGATAGGCAGTCCTAACCAAGAAGTGATCGAGAGGACAGGATCACTTATCAACAGCCTTGAAAAACCCTCAGGTACCTGTTCTTTGGCATATTCAGGTGAGTTTCCATTCTCCATTGGGTTAAATGTTTCGGGTACAACCTTTGCCAACTCTTGGGTCATGGACTCAGGAGCTACTGACCATATGACTCACTTACCAAATATTGTTTCCACGTATTCCCCATGTCCAAGCAGTAGAAAAATAGCCACAGCAAACGGTTCTGTGACCACTGTAGCAGGTGTAGGGAATGTTAAAATAGGTCCATCACTGATCCTAAAAAATGTCCTCCATGTCCCTAAACTGTCCACAAATCTGATTTCTATACAAAAACTTACTCAAGATTTACATTGCAATGTGGTTTTTCATGACAACTATTGTGAATTTCAGGACAAGGATTCGGGGAAGATGATTGGACATGCTAAAGAACGGTATGGTCTCTACTACCTTGAAGCATCAAGTCAATTAAACATTACTAAGGGCAGATTATTCCCATTCTTTTATGTCAGAAAATCTTTCATCCAATAAAGAGAAAGTTTGGCTTCATCATCGCCGACTTGGACATCCATCTTTTAGAGTTATTGAAATTCTGTTTCCTTCTTTATTTAAAAATCTAAATGTTGAAAACTTTCATTGTGAGGTATGTGAACTTGCTAAATACAAACGTATACCAATTCCAGCCAGTAACAAAAAGAGTTCTGTTCCTTTCCATCTCGTTCATAGTGATATTTGGGGTCCTACGTCTATTCCTAATATTTCTGGGGCAAGATGGTTTGTTTCATTTATTGATGACTGTACTCGTGTTACCTGAATTTTTTTACTCAAGCATAAATCAGATGTTATTACTGTTCTCCCAAATTTTTGCTCCATGGTTAAAAATCAATTTGGAGTCAATATCAAAAGGTTTAGGTCAGATAATGCTAAGGAATATTTCAATCAAACCCTAACTCCATATTTTCAAAAAGAAGGGATAGTACATGAATCATCTTGTGTCAATACCCCACAACAAAATGGAGTAGCTGAAAGGAAAAATGGTCACCTTCTTGAAAAAACCCGAGTCTTTATGTTTCAAAACAATGTGCCTAAAAATTTTTGGGGGGAAGCAGTTCTTACTGCTGCCCATCTCATAAATCGTTTGCCGTCTAGAGTTTTAGGATTCAAAAGTCCTATAGAGATACTCTCCACATTCTACCCTGACCTACAAACTACAAATAACTTTGTTCCCAAGATATTTGGGTGTGTATCATTTGTTCATGTACACTGTCCACCTAAAGGGAAATTAGATCCAAGGGCAATAAAATGCGTCTTTGTGGGGTATTCCTCAACTCAAAAAGGGTACAAGTGCTACCATCCTCCATCAAGGAAGTTCTATGTCTCAATAGATGTCACTTTCAATGAATATGAGTCTTACTTCACCCATCCTTATTTCTAGGGGGAGAATTTAACAATAGAAAAGAAGGATGAGAATGTTTTACTTGATCTATCGCCACTCTCTATGTGTAAACCATCCAATTCATCTTGTCCCATTATACCAAACCGTGTGCCTAAAAATCTTCCTAAACATATAGTTGAAAATGAACCTGAACTTATGTCTGAAAATCCTCAAGAAAAAACAGATTCTGCACTTGAGAATGTAAGATTTGGCAAGGGCAAGGTGTTCACAAGGAAGAAGATGACCATTCCTGAATTTCTGCAGGTCCAAGAGTCCAACCCAAGTCCTGAGAATGAGGTAACAATGTCTAATCCTACATTGCAAAATGAAACTGAATTTCATATGAGTAAGGATGACCAGGATCTTCCCATTGCTATTAGGAAAGGAACAAGAGAGTGCACAAAACGACCATTATATCCTCTTGCACACTTTATGTCTTTTAAGAAATTTTCACCATCTCATCGATCCTTCCTTATTAGCTTAAACACCATTACCATTCCTACCACCTTATCCGAGGCATTGTCCAATGAGAAATGGAAACAAGTTATGAATGTGGAAATGGAAGCATTGGAGAAAAACAGAACTTGGGAGTTGGTAAAGTTACCAGTGGGAAAGAAACCTGTAGGGTGTAAATGGGTGTATACAATGAAGTATAGAGCAGATGGATCGATAGAAAGATACAAAGCAAGGTTAGTGGCCAAAGGATATACTCAAAACTATGGAATTGATTATCTAGAAACTTTTGCTCCAGTTGCAAAAATGAATACTGTTAGAGTTTTGTTGTCGTTGGCAGCTAACTATGGTTGGGAATTACAGCAGTTCGATGTAAAAAATGCATTTTTGCATGGAGAACTAGAGGAAGAAATTTATATGGAGGTCCCACCAGGTTATGGGAAAAACTTAGATTCTCAAACTGTGTGTAAATTGAAGAAAGCCTTATATGGTCTAAAACAATCACCAAGTGCGTGGTTCGGACGATTTGCTAGAGTTATGATAGCTATGGGATATAAACAAAGCCGAGGGGATCATACATTGTTCATTAAACACTCAAGTTCAGGGGGAGTCACAGCTCTCTTGGTTTATGTTGATGACATAATAGTGACAGGAGATGATGACAAAGAAAAACAAATCTTGAGTCATTGTTTGGGCAAGAAATTTGAGATCAAGGCATTAGGAAGGCTGAAATATTTTCTTGGGATTGAGGTTGCTCACTCTAAGCAGGGCATTTTTATCTCCCAACAAAAGTATGTCACGGATCTCCTCAAGGAAACAAGCATGACAGCATGCAAACCAGCAAGTACTCCAATAGATCAAAATGTCAAACTTGGAAAAGCAGAGGAGGATGTTGCGGTAGACAGGGCAACATATCAACGCCTTGTAGGAAGACTCCTTTATTTGTCTCACACACGACCAGATATAACATATGCAGTTAGTGTGATTAGCCAATTCATGCATAACCCAAAGAAAGTTCATCTACAAGTAACTTACCGAGTATTACAGTACCTTAAGGGAGTACCAGGGAAAGGTATTTTATTCAAAAGAAATGGAGGTTTAGTACTTGAGACATACACAGATGCTGATTATGCAGGGTCAATTGTTGACAGAAAATCAACCACTGGATATTGCACCTTTCTTGGTGGAAACCTTGTGACATGGAGGAGTAAAAAACAGAATGTAGTAGCCAGGTCTAGTGCAGAAGCAGAATTTCGAGCAATGGCTCAAGGTGTGTGTGAAGTACTTTGGTTAAAAATCATTCTAGAAGACTTGAAGATTAAGTGCGATAGCTCAATAAGACTCTATTGTGACAACAAGTCTGCAATTAGCATAGTTCACAACCCAGTACAACATGATCGAACAAAGCACATCGAAGTCGACAGACACTTTATCAAAGAACACTTGGAGAGCGGGTTGATTTGTACCCCTTACATGCCTACACACAGCCAATTTGCTGATGGACTTACCAAAGGGTTAAACAGTTCAGTGTTTCAAAATATAATATCCAAGCTGGGAATGGAGAATGCCTATTCACCAGCTTGAGGGGGAGTGTAGGAAAACGTGATTAGTGGCTTATATTGTGCATAGTTAGCTATTTTTAGAATATATCTTTAGAAATAAATTAATTTAGGTAAGTTTTTTAAAGTCCCCATGGGATTTGATTTATTTTTACTTTTTATCAATTTCCTTTTTTACTAGATTTAGCATCTATAAAGCTATTGTCTAATGTATTATTCAAAAGATAAATTATTACTCTTTCAATTTCTAACATATAATAATAAAACTGAATGGAAAAAGAAGATCTAAGAAAATTGGTCAGACAGAACCATTGCTTACATGCTCATCAGGGACCTGTGCAATCTCCAGGAGCTGCCTCACAAAGTCAAGTTAAAAGAAGTTAGTTCATGTGAATTCTATTCAGTTTTCTCCAGAAGTGATACTGAAGTAGTTTTGAGAGAGAGTAAAATCAACAGAAACAGATCATTTTTAATATTGAGCTGCATTAAATTCAGAAAAGACTTGGCATTTTCCTAGATCAAAAAAATGAAGGAAATTCCTAGCATGAGCTAAACAGATCAAACCAGAGGAAAATAAGCACATAGTTATTGTTGGCAAGAATTTTATTCCAAATTATTTGAATACCAAAATAGAAAAATGAAACAAAATCAAATTAGAATTACATGACCCAATAGAGAATGTGGCAGTGCACAGTTGATTGGGTGTAATACAATTTAAAGCAGCAGTAAAAAGAAATTATCTGGAGGCATACCTAACCCTATTTTCAAAACAAGAGACATTCTTATTATGAATACAAGCACATACTTATATAATAAGGAAGCCAGCATACAAGATACTAGGTTAAATACTGAATTTGTTGGTTGTCTGAGTTTAGAACATATATGGCATAGTAGTCATGCTCAAGTTCAACAAAGTTTGGTTGATTTATCATTATTCTGTTGAGACAACTTTCGCCACCAATAGCACGCTGCTGGAGAATTTAATGCAATAATCAACAGAGTATGAATTGTATACCTGAACCTTCCCTTCATAAGAAATGAGAGTACCTCCTTTCACATCAGCAAGGGTCTTAGGTGTCACCTGAAGAAGCATGAAATTGTGAGACCTCAATTGTGAAATGAAAAAGACAAGTAATTGACAGAGTTCAAGTGTCCATACCTCCATACAGTATTCATTCTTGTTTCTGATCAAATGATTTAATATTTCTGGAATATCAAGTCAAGGATAATGACAGTCTAAAAGACTAGAGCTTTCAATTTTTCTTTTCTTTTCATACTAGTAGATTGCAGTAGAAATCTAAAAGCCAGAAGCTGCAGGTTATCATCAGAATTGAAATCTGGATACTCAAATCAACAATTGCACCAAGATTATCTGAGTTGGCAACAAACACATACTCCTTGCCCTGGAAATAAAGGAGAAAAAAACCAAGAGAAGCAGACATGTATAATGCATTAAGTGTACTTGGGGGCACATGATGCCATACAGATAAACAAAATACTACATCATAAAGACAACCTTTGATAACAAAGCATCAAGCTTGCCACTGTTATACAAGGATGGGAACACATCACCATGTCCTGGAGGATACCTTCACATGCATACAACAGCTGTAAGCTAAAAGAGAAAAGAAATAAAACCTTCTCAGAACAACAATCCACAGGACTAGTATTTAAGACACATTTTTACACTTAATTAAATATATATTCAAAACATCCCATGCACGACTGCATCATAGTACAGCTTAATAAATTTGTTTCCATTTTTCAACAAAGTCCCAAATGGATCAGTCCCAAAACTTTACTCTGTTTAAGATCTGTCAACAAGATAGGTAATATCTTCCATCAAAATCTATAAAGTGCATAGCAGCTAGCATCATATACATGTCAAAGTTAAAATGATAAGCCCTGTTTGACAGGCAGTGGTACTTTATCCTATCTACAACATTTCAATGAAAAATTAGACAAGACAAAACTAATTCACAGGAGCCTCCATATAAAATTCATTAATTAAAGGAATTCTGTTGGGAACAAATTTCTAGATTATTATTGATATGCAATCCTGTCTAAAATATCTCCATTGAATGTTAGAAAAAAACTAGTTCACCAAAACCTCCATATAAATTCTATAGAAACAGTACTATATAGAAAATGAATTTTAGGATTATTATTGAGTCCAAGAACAATATGGTCTTCAGTCTTCATCCAGCAAAGGTCATAAATACTACAAATGTTGACCAGTAGCAAGTTTCATGGACCCTTACAACAGCAGGGTTGTATACGTGAAACAAAATCATGCAGGATTCCAGATAGCATAATAGGAGAGCTTTCATTCAACTACCACAACTGAAATTGCAAAGTGGACCTAGCATCATCAATGTTTCAAAGTACATTCAAAATGGCATGTACTAATTGCCAAATGTATTTACCATAGGAGAGGACTGAAAAGAAAATTTTGCTCTCTCCCTCTTTCCTTCTACACGCATAAGCATAAAACTAGGTAGTTAACAATTTCATCAAATTGCATTTAATATCATGTACATCTCAGATGCATGCACAATAAGAGGATAAATAATGACAAGTCAGCTTATAAGACAGGCAGCAAATCACATAAAAAATACCATCCATCCTTGCCCGCCTGTCCTTTGCATGGCAATGGCAGGAAATCATCCAAAACGATACGAGGGTACTGACTCTGAAAGAACCAAGGGGATAAAATTTAATCTTATTGTCATAAAATATCTTTATAAGCAAAAGTGAACACTGAGGAAGCAATCAAAGCAGTGGAGTTACAAACCTGGTTAAAAGTATGAATCTCAATGTTTGATTTTGAGTACTTTTCCACAATCTAAGTTGGAGAACAATCAGTTAGCAGCTAAAACTCTCAAGGAAAGTCAGAAAAAGAAATAAAGTTCAGGTTGAGAAACCTTTAGTGTATCATCATGAGTGTTAAACGAGTTCATAAGAAGCAAGGGAACATTGCAACCATATTTGGTATTGAGATTCTACAATAATTCAGCTGTAAGTTGCAGACAGAGACGAAAAAACAGAACCAGTAAAAGGCAACCAAAGGAACCAAACAAAGAATAGTTATGACCTCAATCTGAATGACAATAAGATCAAGAAATGTCAGTCCATTGCGAACCTCAATGACAGACCTGCATTATGGAAAGTTGCCTCTTTTAGAAACAATCAGAGAGTGGACCCTACTGTGTATAGCAGGTGAGGGAGCAAACAAAAGGTATATCCAATAATTTCTCAAAACTCAGCAGACAAAAATAGAAAAAAGCATACTTGGGACCAGTGCAGCCCATCGTTGTTCCCAGACCACCATTAAGCTTTAAAACAACAAGCTTGTCCAAGAGTCGCTTCGTCTCGTCAACATCTGTCAACAACCCAGATGAAAACTGATCCAACTTCTTCCAGCCGCAGCATAATAGAAAATGGAATAGAAATCTCAAAACAATCGAGAAAGACAGCAAAAGGGTTGTGTCTCATCAGAAGATTACCAGGAATAGGAGCCAAGATATCATAAGGAACTACTACTTCATCAGTGGGTGTTTGCATCTTACTCCATTCAATTTGTCGGGCTTCACCACTTTCATTATTAGTCCAAAATTTCACAGACAAAAAAAAAAGAAAGAAAGCACCAATCAGTAACATAAAGCTATGCCTCCCAAACTCCAACTCTGAAACTCAATCTCAGATCTCATTCCAATCAATCATATACGTATCCAGATCATCACAGTTAAACGAAAGTAATCATAGTTTACCTTACAATTTATGCTGTGCATACATAAAATCAAAAAATATTTTTTTTTTTCTAAAAATAATAATAATAATTTAAACGGCTGATTTGTTGAAACTACCTGAGATAGCGAGCCACGAGACTGATGAATCCACTTTTCTCATTTTCACTACAAAAGGGCCAAAAAAATAAAAAACAAAAAAGGAGAAAACAGTAAATGAAAATCCATAATTACAACTTAAAATAACTTGGTTCTAATATCTGATGCTTCGACGTAACCCAGAAACGAGGGACTCAATTCTCTATTGAATATTTCTTCCACTTCCTCCAGCAATCAGTCGGAACATATACCTGATTTGATCAAGACCAGCTACGGCAGCCTGAAGCTGAGGAAGCTTGTCCGCATCAACAGCCATTGGTGGCTGGCAGCACTATATATATATATATATATATATATAGAGAGAGAGAGAGAGAGAGAGAGAGAGAGAGAGAGAGAGAGGGAGAGATGAATCCTGGAAATGCAATGGAGGAGGGAAGACAGAGAAACAGCAGATGAGGCGACACTATTTCGAATGTCTATATATATAAAATATTGATTAAGACATATTTTATTCATACAGAAAACATCTGGAAGCATAGGGAATTTGATAGAGAGGAGCATAGAGTGATGTGACACGTGGGACTCTCACTTTTCTTGATTTTTGACAATTTGACAGCGATTTTCTGCAATAATATATAATATATAATGTATTTAAATTAAAAATTATTTTATTATTTTATAATAATATTTAATTAAATTTTTATTTAATTAATACTATTTTAATATTTTAATTAAAAATATTTTAAATTGATATATTAAATTAATTATATAATTTTTAATTATATATTACATAAAATATGAAATATTAATTAATATCAATATTAATAATTTAAATTTTTAAAAATTAAAAATAAAAAATAATATTTTAATTATTATTAATAATAAAATTATAAATAAAATTTATTAAAAAAATGAAAGAAGTTTAATCAAGAAAAGAATCGACAATAATGAAAGAAAGAAGGAAAATATGACTAAAAACTTGAAATGTAGAAGTTTCTCAAATGGAGTTTTTCAATGTCACGGAAGACAAACAAGATTTTAGTCAGGTAATTTTCTCCGAATTACAAATATTTAAACTTTTCGATCTTAAAAGAATGGAGCAAAACGGTTCCTGGTCAAGAAAATTCAACTTTTAACTATTTATTATGAAATATTTTCTAAAAAATTTATATCTCTAACTTATAATTATCAAGACTATATTGCCAAAAAAAAAAAAATAATGCTCTATAATTAAAAAAGAAAAATGTAACCATTTATGGTTTATAGATTTTAGCAACAATTGCTTTATTTTTTTTTTTAAATTAGTTCCGTGATTAGTGGATTAATTTTGGGTTAGACATGTAAATCTGTTCAAAGTCAGCTCAAGAGCCCTTACTTATTCACACAATCCAATGTAAATTTGATTTTTTCTTGCTTATTTACAATAACCTTCAAATTCAAATTAGAATGAATTTTAAATTAAAATTATTCTCTATATATAATTATCCTTCTGCTTATCCTCCAATATTAGTTTGACGGATAAAATATTAAATGATGGCCCTCTGTTCCAATTACATAAGAGATTATTCACACATAATCTAAATTAATAATGAAAACCTTAGAAATGGACTAGATATAATCAAATAATTTTGGGACTAAAGCATCTAGATGCAATTGTTTAGGCCGTTCGGATTTAAAATGTTTTGAAATCCGACAAGCTACTTTTGAAAATAGGTCATTGTATTACAAAATTGTTGGACTTCTTGTTCCTCTGCGTGTTCTCTTGTAAGTATATATATAATTCATAAAGTTTCTAGTTTTATAATGTTCTTTTTCTCGAGAAGTTACATTTAATTTTGTTTTAAAGCATTCAAGTTTTTCTCAAATTGCATATTTATATAAGCCTTGTTCGTATAAGCCCGAATTGACGCTTAACATACCAAATATATATATATTGAAAAGTAAACGTCAGCCTGGGAAAAGCAACAAGAGGTTCTCTTATTTTCAGACAAGTAGTCGACACAATTACACGAAGCACAATTTTACGTTCCATTCCGAGCTAAAATTAAGACAATATTTAAATAATAATAATAATAATTCAATATATTTTTATTCGCTCAAATTTAAATTTTTTCGTTGTATTTTATTTTTTAAAAAAATACATAAATTTATATTAAAATATATTATTAAATTTTAAATTTAATGCATTATAATTAAATATCTTAAAATTTTACTCAAAGTCATTCCTGTAAATACGACAAAACTTTCACACCAAGAAAATTAAATTAAAATGATGGTAAATAAAATTTAGCTAAATCTGTAACAACCATGAGTATCTTGCTCCCAATACATTTTTTTTTTTTTTTAACCTAAAAGGAGAATTAAGACATTTTACAGAGGCCGAATTAAGGCTAGGAGCTGTGAATTAAGAGTTCGAAGAAGCAGAAGAATCTAAAATAATACAAAACATAGGCAAACAAAAAGTAGCAGCAAGTTTAACTTAATAGAACTGAAGTCGTCTTAAAAGTCGAAAATCCAATTCAAGTCCTAGTTGGGGCCAATTTTTTCAAAATGGTAATAGCAAGTGAAAGGCCAAGAAACAATGGTAGAATTGCAGAAGATGGCAGCCACCACTCAAACCCCATCGTGTTTCTTCTCATTGGGAGTCATTCCATCACCATGCTTGCCGCACTCCATCAATTAGACTGTCATCCAAATCTGTATAACTTGTTAAAAACGACAGTATTCTGTTCAGGGTAACTAATACCAGATGTACAATGAAATCCACTATAGCCAAAGGTGGTTTCTTTGCTTATCCTTTGCTCCACCTGCTATTGATGAGGATTAGTTGTCTCTTTCAAACATACGTTTTTTGTAGGGAACAAATCCTTTTCTACATGTCTCAGGAGGTAATTGGGCTGTGGTTGGTCTTATGTTTGGTTTGAGGTCAAGACCAGGGTATATTCCTTTTTCCTCAAAAAGGAGTCGCCAAGTCTGAGTATCACGGACATTTTTCACTTCATTCACTGATCCAGAATTAGAACCAGACCAAGATACTTCTTTTTGAGTATCTTTGTCTTTTACTTCTTCCCTGGTAGAGTCTAAATGTGCTCTCACAGGTTCCTGATTGAGAAATGGTATGAAAGCAAAAGGTGTCCCTCCATAAAAACTGCACCATGGCAGAGGAGCAGAGCTAAACTCCTTAGGAATAGAGTTTTCCTTTTGTAGATGCTTGCAACAGAGGGCTTCAGCAGGCTGTTGAGAAGAATTACTCCAAATGCATTCCCTGTCCCCAGAGTGCAATTCTGTGGCCATTAATTCCAATGTTGGTGTTTGCTCATAAATCTCTTCATTGAGCTCTGACAGTTGTAATTTAGGAGTCCCATCGGTTGGAGAAGACAGCCTCTGGCATTCACTCACCAACACAGTTGTCCCAAAGAGCTTAAGACTCTGGACAGATTTTTCTTCAATGACACCTTCCTCAGCAATGACGTCTCCATTTGGGAACAAGTCCAGTTTCTGGACCTTCAAACAATGCAAAGAGATTTTGTGAGACAATTAACACCTTTTTTTTTTTAAGATTGCACTACCAAAGGGGTAGCCAGTACCTTGGGAATTTGCTGGTTGGATGCTGAACTACCAGTTATGGGGTTTGGTGAAGGACATACATTATCTTCAAGTAACATGTTGAGCTCCGAATGTGCAATGTCAGCTCCATGAAGACCATCAATAGATGAAACTGGTGACAAACTCCAAATTGGTGTATTTGAATCAGTAGAAGCACTTGCATTAGAAGCAACTACAGATAACACTGACGTAGGACTCCGGTTATCTTGCTCTGAAATGGACAAGTTAGGAGAAGAAGACCTCAGTGGCTTCTCCAAAATCAAGGATTCTTTATTGAGAGCATTTACGATTTTCCGGGGGTAAGGATGCATTGGTTTTCGTTTAGGTCGAGGTGGGGGAATTTCAACATGTTCCACCGAGCTTGTGTTGTTGCCACTTGATTCGCGCACAACCTAATTCCAATACATAACAGAGTGAGAGTTCCATCAAGCATGCAACATTGAAGTCGAAGAAAGTTCTCAGGTGTTCAGTTTGCCATACATTCAGCTTGCATTAACTGGGCAGATACAGATTTTATTGTATAGAATGGGTACTAGAATAAGAGCAGAAAACCTTAGAGAAGAACTTCTGAGCATGGCTTCTAATCTGAACAGCAGTCTTGGTGCCCACATGCTCTGTTATAATAAAAAAACAAATAAGAAATAGATTAGACACATTTTTCATTAAAGAATGTATGAGGGAAGAAAAAGAAGTCCTCACTAAATAATACCTTCAATCCTTCTCCAAGCTCGGCCATAAAGCTTTAATGCTTCAAGGAATTTCTTATGCTCTTCCTCTGTCCATCTTTCTCTTTGTTTTGTAATTGTGTATGGCTTTCTTGCCTAATACAATATACAGGTTCACATCATTTCCCACTCATTTCAGCAGAAAGGCATGGAGTATGTAAAGAATAAAACCTTCAGAGTATAGTCATTGACACAAGAAAATGGCTCCTTTAGTTGGGAAGCATCAGGCGAATTCAATGAAATTTCATTGCCTGCCGGATAATCTGTCTTTGGTAGAGTCACTCCACACTGACCCTGTGTCAAAAGGAAGAAAGGAAGTGATTACATTTACTTCCCACAATCTTACAATATGTTTCCATATACTGATTGAAGGAAGATGATCATAATACTCTACAAAACTCAAGAAAACAGCTATGGTTGGATATTCATCCGAGATTGCAACTTAAGCAGAAGAAAAGAAACTTGTGATATCCAGAACTCAGCTTTCAGGAAACCCCATATAAAAGCTGCCATTACAAACAAGGTAAATAAATGATAAATGACAGACAAGTGATCGCCAAAAGGGAAAGCCACATGCTTACTTCAAGCAATCAACCAAATTGCAGTAACAAAAAATTCAGAACTCTATGCTCATGGAGAAACAGCTCAGCTCAATCTCAAGTTGCAACCAACATTAAGTCAACTTCTTCATAGTGTCATTTAGGTGGCATCCAGCTTAGATCTATTTCTCTTCCAATCTTTTGTACTAATCCCCGTTATCATTATTAGCAAATCAAAGCGTAAATTGTAAGAAATGAATATATAGATAAATATTTTGCTTTCCATCTTAACTCTGTACATAACCACCGTAAAGTTCGGGTTTTTAATAACAGTTCCAATAACTTGGGCCGTGAATTAGCCACTAATGTAATAATCATGGACATAAAAAAGTGAAAATGAAGATTAAAAAGAGATTACAGTACTGAACCATTAAAGCCACTAATCAAAGTAAATGGTGTGTGTGTGTGCGTGTGAGAGAGAGAGAGAGAGAGAGAGAGAGAAGCAAACAGACAAAAAAAAAAAAAAACAAAACAAAAGGCAGAAATACCTGAAGCGTCATAGCAACAGAAACCATCAAAATGGTTAGCAAGCAAAGGGATGATCTTTCTCCAACAAGCAGCAAACTTTCCCTCAGCTGCTTCCCTAATTACAATATCGAGAACAATAATAGTCGGTTTTGTTTGGTATCAGAAGCCCGAGACTGACCACCCCAAGTCTCCGTATATTCCTCAAAAACCATAACCAAAAAAAATTTGCCCTTTCCCAAATACCACATACAAATCCATATCTCAAATCCCAAAATCAATCAATTCTGTACACAGTACAGTACCAACAAACGCAGACCAAAGGACTTTATAGATAGAGAGAGAGAGAAGAGAGAGAAAGAGAGGATAAGCAGAGAGGTGTTTTTTTTTTTTTTGCGCGTGTGCTCTTCTGTTTTTGTTAAATTTAGAGGAAAGGAAGAAAGCCTTTCTGGTCAGAGAGAGAGAGAGAGAGGAGAAGATGCCACGTCAGATGCTATATATATATTTTTTTTTTATTTTTTATTTTTTTTTTCTGTTTCTCTAATTTAAATTTTTTATTTTCCGTCTTGAAGAAAGCTCGAGAATTGGGTGGAATCTTGTGGCTCACGTAGAAAGAAAGCCTAGACACGTGGCGCTGGTTTTGTCAGTGTCGCCTCCGCTTTTTATTACACCACCACAACGCAAGCATGTTTGTTTTAATTCGGTGGGAGACGGCAAGCATAAAAATTCTCAGTGCTGATTAATAATAATCTGGATAACTTCCACGCGCTCTCTATCCCCACTCGCTTCAGCTCCTTGCTTGCCAGCTATTATCCTCTCGTCAATTATGCCAAAATTTCCTTAATGGAGAATTTAGTTACGGGTTAAACCAAAACAAATATATACATATTATTTTGTCAATTAATTTTTCTAAAATTCTCAACTTGTATATCGCAACCCTCATTATTTTGATAATTCTAATTGATAAATTTGTTAATAATATTAAAAATATTTAAGAAATAAGTGACTAGCATTCTTTATTTTTTTTTCGTTTATCAACTTTTAAAAATTTTTTTACCAAATATGATAAGTGACTAGCCTGATTCCCGATTAAAAAAAAAAAAAAGAAGCATATTCCAGCACTCTTTTGCTCCATTTTTCGCTCTCATTCCTTTTTACCTAAAAGAGATTCACATGGGAGGCAGCGAGGGTCAGGGTAGGGTCCACAAACACTATCTAAATGGCCTAATTGAGCGAGTACATAAATTTCATCAGATTGATATTTTGTGGAGGAAAAGAAGAGTTAAAAATATCTAGGCTTAAAAAAAACAAAAAAAAAATATAAATATAAATATAAAGGTACCGCCTGAAAGAGAACCGAGGTAGGCCAGCCAGTGGTTGTAGAATGGAAAGCATGACAAAAGGCCAAGTCCCGGGTGATTTTACTTTGCACTTTTTGCCAAGTCATCAGCACTTGCCGCCCTCCTCTTATCAGTGCCGCCACGTGTCTCTCCCAATAAGGGAGAGAGAAATACATGTAGAACAGGTAAAGAGAGAAAGAGAGAGAGAGAGAGAGAGAGAGGAAGGGCGGGGACAAAAGGGATAAGGATGATCCTAGGCCACATATTTCTAAAGTTGTACTTTTTCCCCTTTTATTTTATTATTGGAAAATTTTTGACCACAAGCTTGCATTCCTGGTATCTACTTTGTTGGCAATTTTAAGTGGCGGCCGCTCCTACCTTAATGGAAGTGAACTCGTTACCATTCCTTTTTTTTTTAAATAGATTAAGGTAAAACTTAATTATTCCTGCGCTTTCCTTACTTTACACGTGTAATTACATTTTTAAAAAATTATTAAAAATTTAACATATTAACTAACTAAAGACAAATTAACTAAATAAATTGAGTTTATGTATAAAACGTAAAATTACAATTTTAATACCTTTTTTAGTCGATAAAAATATAATTTTTTTAATATTTAATAAAATTACAAATATTTTTTAAAAATTTATTTTATATAATTTATCAAATATTTAATAATATCTTTTTTCATATTTTATATAATCAATATAAACAAATTTTGTCAAACCAAAAATTATTGGAAAGTACTAATAATTCAAATTGTGTATAAGTAGTTTCATATTCTATATCAATTAATGTTACTATAATTGAAATTGACCTCAAAATGGCTGTCTTCGACATATACTAAAACTATTTAATGATGGAATATATCCCACAAGTGTTTTGGCGCCTAATCATCATCGGATCATATTAAAAACAACAACCCCCGATGAATCGCATATACGTGTCAGTATAGCAGACGCAGGATCATGGTAATTGCCGTGAGAAGAGCCGCACGAGTGAATGCTTCGCGGATAAAAACAGGGGGCGGAAACAATAAAGCGAATTGGGCAGTGCCGGGTGGTGGCAATCAACAGAGAAGCTTATAGGAGATAAGTTGAAAAAAATATATATAATCTTTTTAATTTTTTTAATATATATTTAAAATTTTTTAAATATTTAATCTTAAACTTTACTTTTTTAATATTTTTTAAAAATAAAAAATAAATCATATATTATATTTAAAAATTAAATATACTTTTATGTATATATATAATTCATAAAAAAAAATTGTTTAGTATATTTAAAAATATATCTTAATTGTTAATATATATTTTTTATTTTAAATCATAAAATATAATATTTAAATTATTTTTATTTTTAATTATATTATAATAAAAAAAAATAATTTTTATAATTAAATTATAAAAAATAAAAAATTTAAAATTATATTTAAAAAATAATTATTTTTTTTTTGGCTTTATTCCAACGGTCATAGTCAACAATGAAAACCAGTCAGAGAATCTGCTTTCCGTCCGGGTCTCAAAAAAACAAAAGGTCTCGCGGAAAATTTGTACCCAGATAAAAAAATAATAATAATAATAAATAAATAAATAAATAAATAAAAGAACATTAGAAAAATCCCAAACTAAGACACTGTTAGCATCTAGATTAAACTATGATAAAGTCCACAAAGTTTCATTTAAAAAACAACTAAAATTTTGGAGAAATTGCTTTTGATTGGATTTTGGTCTCTTTTTCCCCAGCACTTTATTCCTTCGATAAGTACAATTAACCTTTTAATCATTTTCTAACTATAGTACCATTTCACTCTCGTTTAAAGCCTTTCCTCACATGTATGTAATTCTATGTCTTGGTGACGACGAAGTATTCAGTTTTTTTTTTTCTTTTTTTTTTTTATCTGTTTTCAGTTTTGTTCAAATAAGAAAAACTATCTCACAAAAATGACTCCTGAAGTTCGCTTTACCTGTTCTAGTAATCTCAAATGAATTAGCCAATAGCTTTAATTACTCTAAAAATGTGTGGGTGTATTTTTTTATTATTATTTTGTTGTTTGCTTTAGTACTTCATGCTTTTTACTCGAAACTAAATTAATGTGAATTATTTTGTTTTTTTTTTTTCAAATTACGACTTACTAAAACAAAGTGTTTGCTGTTTTGATACCTAAATCAGAAGGGGAAAAAAATTGTAATATATCATGTTTGTTATTAAATTAATAACATTACATACACACTAAGATTTTTAAAATTAAATTTATTATTAAATTAAAATTTTGAAAATTTTAATTAATTGAATTGAATTGAATTAATACAATTAGTATTTAATGTTAAATATATTAAAAAAATTAATAATATAATTTTTATTTTAAAAAATAAAAAAATTGTAACTAATTTATAATTTAATTAATTTAATAATTAATTTTTTAAAATAAATTAAATTAAATTATAATATAAAATTTAATTTTATTAATATAATTAATTACTTCCGTCCAATTTTCAAAACCACCATACACCCAAATTAGCAAATTCCCACAATCATTGAATGTTAGGCGATGGTTTCCATTTACACGTCTGCCTACATCCTGTATGTTTTTATCTGTTTTGTTTTTTTTTTTTCTAAAAAGAGATTAAAAAAAAAAATCTTAGAGAAGGGTGACACGTGGGGTACATTTATTTACTTCGTTGTTGTTGGTAAACCGCCACGAAATTCGTCGCTCACAATCCTAGATATTTTTATGTTTATCGTGATTGTCAAAATGACTCGCATTTGAACTTGGCATTTCCTATTCCTGCGCAACTTTTCTTTGTAAATCAGTTGAAAAGAAGACGAGCGTACACGTCTTATTATTGTTGTTGTTATTATTAGAGAGTATGGCCTAAGAATATTGACAAAGTAGGAATAAAGAACGCGAAGCTTTATATATTAAAAAAAAAAAAAAAAGGTTTTTGATTTTGAAACTTGGAGTTATATATCACAAAGGTAATAACATATACAATAACTACCATACAATGTGAATAAAATATCAAAAATATGTATTTTATATCTCACGATGCATCCTACCATCTTTGTTATATATCATCTGTTTTTTAATAAAAAAAAACTTCAAATTTGAAAGAAAAAGGAAAAATATATTTTTTAATACGTAAAATTTACCTATCATCTTATTTCATCTCTCTATATATGTATGTGTGCGGGCTTTGGCCATCTAACTTTTTTCTCTTTTACATCTCGAGGAAGACCGTCAGGATGAGATTAATGAAAGCATTTGGCAAGATGACATATTATCATTTGTAAAGTATAGTTAGCCAGGTAGAAAACAGATTAAATATCAACTACAGGCAGACCAATAGACATGAAAAATAAAATAATTGTTTGAGTAATTATTGCATGGAAAGATTAAAATCTAGAAGACAGTGGAAAAAAGAAAATAAAAAAAAATTACATCAAAGCCTCTCTTACATTTTCACGGAGAGTGAAATGACAACTACATGGTCAGCAAGAAAAGTGAGGCTACCCTCACGGAGAGTCTGCTTGTTAACTACAATCCCATTGCTGAGGAGTTAGACGATACTTACTCACAAAGACAAATTCAAGAAATTTCTTTTAAGAATATACAAACATATATAACACTTTTGATAAGTTTTTATATTTTAAAAAAATAATCTGTTCATTTTTTCATAATATTAAATATATATTTTTTATATTATTAACTATATAATTATTTAATCATTTATCTCACATGCAATTGTATAATCAATTCTTTATAAAATTCGTTTACATACTAGCTAAAATCAAATTTAATTTTAGAAGTATGTACATTTGTATATATACTACATTTCATTGTCTTGTGTGAAAAATCAACAATTTCTTTCAAATCTAAAAATTTATTATCTAAATGAACCTAATATAAGTCCCAATTTGATTATTAAATTTTATAAGTTCTATAAAAGATAATTTAGACGGAGAAATTGAGTGAACTGAATAAATTTTTGCTAAATACGGCAACAAGGAGGCGATGATCATTAAGTAGAAACATTTCCCAAAAAGAGCTTTTACTCGGTATTGCCAAATTGTCTCCGATTCTGTTTTATAAAGAGACAGGCTTTTATGGTGTAAGCAAGTCCAGTGCAAACTTTAGTAAGTACGATACTTTCTATTCCAATTTTAGTGCTATCTAAAAAAAAAATAAATAATTTAATAATGTTTTAATATATATTTTTTATATTAATTTAAATTTAAGCCTTTATATTGGTACTTATTCTCAAACATTAAAATTTATATAAAAATATAATAACAAGTAAAACAGGATAAAAAGCCTAATCTCAACATATCATTCTTTTCTTGATAATATATATTCAAAGAATAAAAAAAAAATAAAATTAAAAAATATTATAAATTATTTTAAAATTTTATATTTTATAAATATAAAATTTTATATTCTCAACACACGGTCAAACTAATATATTAAATTTCACTTATATTGAGTTGAATTAATTAAGTTGAATACATAAAAAGTGACTGAACTATAAGATACAAATAGAATATAAATTAAATTTTGATATCATATTAATTATTTATTTAATTTAACAATTTAGAGTAATAGGTATTATAAGATGACTAAGTTTTTATGTTGAATCTTTATATACTTTTAATTAGTGGATAGGACTAAAAATTTCAACATCAGCTCCATAAATTGTCACTGCTGAGACGCAGGTGTCACGGTCCTTACTTAGGAATAGATAATACGTTGAATCAAGATATCTCCTAAAAAAGGATAATATGTTGAATGTAAATATTTCTTGGAAAAAGGAAATACATTAGAAATATGCAATATAATAAATAGGAAGTTGAAAGAATGTAATATTTACCATTAGATCAAGGAGGGATCTAATGGTTGTACCTTATCCAAAACTTGTATAAAAGGGGACATCCTACCTCTTATTTGTACACACACTTACTTTTTAAGTGAAATATACTTATAAAGTTAATTTCCAAAAAGGTTCTTGTGAGTTGAGTGTAAGAAGGTTGCTTGGGAAGCATTCTAAAGGCCGCACGGGTAGGACGCGATAAATTTCATATGCCCGTGACAGTTGGTATCAGAGTTAGTTCATTCCAAGCGCTATGGCAGACTCACGTTCTGACGAGACGCTCATCATGGGTGATGACCATGATGATCGTGGGAGGAAGGCCGATAAAGGTGCTGCCAAGGGAAAGAAGAATCGTGTTGTTTTGAGTTCGAGGGATCCAGTAGGGGACCTGACACATCGTATGACGAAGATTGAATCGTTCGTCACTGATGTCCAAGGTTCAGTTGATGACCTGAACCCAATCCATTGAAGGTGTAGATGCTGAAAGGGAGGAGCTCGTGGTCGAGATGTAGGAGCTCAAAGTCGGCATGGGAGAACTTTCGAGGAGAGTTACTGGGGACCTTAAGGGCAAAACTCCACCAGCGGGATGAGTCCTTGAAGACCATGATGGCAGCCATGCGCACGGAGATTGCGGAGCTCAAGGGAAAGCTTGCAAAATCAGAGGCAGCACGCGTGAATGGGGTGATCACCGTGCAAGCACCACGTACAGACGCACTGAAGCCAAAGGAGTTCAGGGGTTCTTGGGTGGCCAAGGACGTGGACAACTTTCTATGGTACATGGAGCAATACTTCCAAGCCATGGGAATCAACGACAGCCAATTACGGGTAAATACTACATCCATGTATTTAGCTGATAATGCTTTGTTATGGTGGCGTCGTCGGTCAGACGATAGGTATGGAGATCCTATCACGACCTGGGATAGGTTCATTGAGAAGTTCCGACGGAACTACTATCCCACATATGTAGAGGAAGAAGCTCAACGAGCTAAAGTGCCTTGGGTAGAATGGTGCAGTACGCAACTATATGAAGCGATTTTCAGAGTTGCTGCTTTAAATCCCATCAATGAATGAAGCAAAGGCGTTCCACCAGTTTATGAGTGGTCTCAAGCCGTGGACCAAATAGGAGTTGAAGCAGTTCCAAGTGGGAGACCTTACGACAGCAATTACGGTGGCCGAATCTCTTGTAGAATACAGGACACCTTCCACCTCTCAGTTAGACTCCCGTCCAAAGGATAAGGCCAATGGTGGGGGAGATCAGGGCAGATTTAATCGCCCAAATGGAGGTAGACTATAGGCTAGTCCTTCAAAAACTCCTGCAGAATCCAACAGCGGAGGTCACAGGAAGGTACGTACTTACAAGTGTTACTTTTGTGATGGTCCACATATGGCGTGAGATTACCCGAATAAGGCCAAGTTGGCTGCCCTCTGCAAAGAAGATGAGCCAAAAGAGGAGGCACGATTAGGTTCGCTGTGGATCCTCAATTCAATCAAGTCTAAGAAGGCGAAGGAGCCAAAAGGACTTATGTTTGCAGATATGAAGATCGGAGAAACCATGATGAGTGCACTTGTGGATGATGAGGCATCTGATCTCTTTATATCGGAAGAAGCTGCCAAGAGACTTAACCTTCGGGTTGAGAAAGGAAGTTGTGTGGCTTAAGACTGTTAACTCCCAGGAAATCCTTACCGTTGGGGTTGCTAGGGACATGGAGCTACAGATTGGGCAATGGAGAAGTCAGGAGAACTCTTGAGGTAATTCCTCTTAATGATTATGACTTTGTCATTGGGTTGAAATTTCTGGACAGGATTCATGTGGTAATATTGTCCTTTGCCAAGTGTCTCTGTGTGCTGGACAAGCGGTGCCAGTGCGTGATTCTGGTTCATCGTAAGTCGGATCATGATCGGAAGATGATTTTAGCAATGCAACTCAACAAGGGAGCAAAGAAGGGTGAGGTGACCATCCTACCAACCTTGAAAACTGAGGACAACAAGAGCAAAGGGAGCAAAGTCCCAACTAAAGTGAGCCAAGTCCTCGATTCATTCAAGGACGTCATGCCTCCTGAGTTGCCCAAGAAGCTTCCACCTTGTAGAGAAGTGGATCATCAGATCGAGCTGGTACCTGACGCTCGACCGCTTGCCATGGCACCATATCGCATGGTGCCCCCCAAATTGGAAGAATGGAGGAAATAACTGAAGGAGTTGCTCGATGCGGGGTACATTCGACCGTCTAAGGCTCCATTCGGTGCGCCCATCCTCTTCCAGAAAAAGCATGATGGGTCACTCTAGATGTGCCTAGATTACCGGGTATTGAATAAATTAACCATCAAGAACAAGTACCCGATCTCACTCATTGCGGATCTCTTCGATCAGCTTAGAGGTGCACAGTGGTTCACCAAGCTTGATCTCCGTTCAAATTGTTGAATGGGACAAGCCAAAGACAACCTATGTGACTCGTTATGGTTCGTACGAGTTTCTCGTCATGCCATTTGGCCTAACTAATGCTTCGGCCACATTCTGCACTCTTATGAATAAGGTATTACACCCGTTCCTAAATCGGTTTGTAGTGGTTTACCTTGACGATATTGTGGTATACAGTCGGACGCTCGAGGAGCACATCGAGCACCTTAGACAGGTTTTCCAAGTCTTACGTGAGAATGACGTGTACGTCAAGCGTGAGAAGTGTGCCTTTGCCCAAAAGGAAGTACTATTTTTTGGGCACATTGTTGGGGGAGGACAAGTACAAATGGAGATAGGAAAGATTTGAGCCATCGTTGAATGAGAGCTACCGCGAAAGTGATGGAATTGAGATCACTCCTTGGTCTCACCAACTACTACCGGCGTTTCGTTCGGAACGACTCAAACATTACCGTGCCACTCACGGACATGCTGAAGAAGGAGAAATTGTGGGAATGGACGGATTAATGCCAGACGGCGTTTGATCGGTTGAAGTAGGCCATGACCGAGGAGCTGGTGCTGGTGTTGCTTGATCACGCCAAGCCTTTTGAATTAGAAACTGATGTATCAGATTTTGCTATTGGTGGTGTTCTTATACAGGAAGGACATCCAGTGGCATATGAGTCGCGGAAGTTGAACGATACCAAGCGACGGTATACCATTCAAGAGAAGAAGATGACTGCAGTGGTCCATTGGCTTAATGACGTGGAGGCATTATCTCTTGGGGTCAAAGTTCGTTGTAATGACGGACAATGAGGCCACGAGTTATTTTCAGACCTAGAAAAAGCTGAGTCCGAAGCAAGCTCGATGGCAAAATTTCCTCGCAGAGTTCAACTATGTGATGGAGTACAAGCCAGGGAAGACTAACTCCGTGGCTGATGCTCTTAGCTGGAAGATGGGGCTGGCCAACACAGTGAGTCAACCTAACTGTCCATGGATTAATCGCATCAAAGAGGGGCTCAAATATGATCAGAAGGTTCAAACCCTCATTAAATATGTACAAGAAGACAAGACTCAACAGTTTTGGTGTGAGGTCGATCTTTTATATACAAAAGGACGATACGACTATATGTGCCACTTCACGGAAAGCTGAGGAAAAAAGTGTTGCGCGAGTGCCATGATTCGAAGTGGGCAGGTCATCCGGGGATCCCCGCACTGTAGCCCTTGTCGAATATCAATATTACTGGCCTCAAATGCGGGATGACGTTGAAACCTATGTAAAGACCTATATTGTTTGCCAACAAGACAAAATTGAACAACGTTCATCACCAGCATTGCTGGAGCTACTTCCCATCCCAACTTGTCCATGGGAGAGTGTTTCCATGAATTTTATAGTAAACCTGCCTAAGTCCGAAAGATGTCGGACTCTTATGGTCGTGGTGGATAGATTCTCCAAGTATGCAACATTTGTGCTAGTAACAAAGGATTGCCTGCCCAGCTGAGGAAGCAACCAAGTTATTCATGAAGCATGTGGTAAAGTACTGGGGAGTCCCACGAACAATTGTGAGCGATCGCGACCCTCAATTCACAGGGCGTTTCTAGTCTGAATTGTTCAAGCTGCTAGGATCAGAGTTGAATCTCTCTATAAACTTACACCCCCAAACGGATAGTCAGACTGAGCGGGTCAATGCACTTTTGGAGATTTATCTTTGGCACTACGTGAGCACAATGCAAACAAATTGGGCAGAGTTGATCGACGTAGCCCAATTCTCCTTCAACTTGCAGCGAAGTGAGTCTACCGACCAGAGTCCATTCGAAATCGTGAATGGCCAACAACCACAAACTCCAAGTGCAGTTGCATCGGGCTATCAGGGGAATAGCCCACCTGCATACAAGTTTGCCAAGGATTGGCAGGAGCAAGCAGACTTGGTAAGGGCGTGTCTTCATAAAGCCTCCAAACGCATGAAGAAGTGGGCTGATAAAAAGCGATGACATGTAGAGTTCCAAGTCAGGGACTTGGTGTTAGCCAAACTACATGCCATTCTTCAGTACAAGGATGTACACAAGGGTCTAATTTGTCGCTACGAAGGGCCATTTCGAGTGACACAACAGGTTGGGAAGGTTGCATATAAGCTGGGGCTACCACCAAAATTAAAGGTACATCCAGTTTTTTATGTAAATATGCTTAAACCTTACCATGAAGACAAGAAAGATCCAGATCGAGGGGAGTCACAACGAGCACCACTTGGAGCAAAAACTTCATATGACCGAAAAGTCGAATCCATAGTGGCGGATCGGATCATACGAAAGCGGTATTGCACGTCGAAGCGTGAAATACTTTATCTGATGAAAGGGTATTCTAGAAAGTGAAATTAGTTAGAAACTTACTGAAATACTTTGGTAGTTCAAGAAGGAGATTGACACCTACCACGCTGAAAAAGCGACGAGGGCATCGCTTTACCTAAGATGGAGGATGTCATAGTCCTTATCTAAGATGGACGATACGTTGAATTAAAACACCTGCATAAAGAAAATTAATACATTGAAATGTAGATATTTTCTAAAAAAAAAATATATTAAAAATAGGTAATATAATAAATATAGATAAGTAGAAAATTGAAAAAATATAATATTTATCATTAGATTAAAGAGAGATTTAACGGTTGAAATTTATTCTAAAATTTATATAAAAGAGGATATTCACACACTCACTTTAAATGAAATATATTTTTAAAATTAATTTTTAAAAAAATTCTTATAACTTATATGAAAAAATTATTTAAAAAATATTTTTAAAATCAAAATAAATAAATTTTCATATACTCGTCACACAGGCTTCTCTCATTTTAAAAGGCCGATGCAACCCCAGCGAGGAGTTCACTACTGCCGAGGGGCATCGTAATTGCTAAGCCCGCATTGTCCGCCGCAAGGCATCAAATGAGTCCAACACTGGCTTTTCCTCACCGATGGAGGTGCTGGGATTGCATTTTCTATTTCATTTGATTACCAAAAAAATTTTTGTTTGGTCAAAATTTTGAAAATGTTTAATACTTGAAAAAAGTTAAGTAATTTTTTTTTTAAAAAATTATATTTAATATAATTTATTTAAAAATTAATAATATATTATATTATATATTTTTAGATATGATAAAAAATATATTAATAATTAAATTATATAATAAATAATATATTTTATCGAGTATGTTTATTTAATATAAAAATATATATATATATATATATTTTAAAATATTAAATATAAATTATTAAAAAATAAAATAAAATATATTAAATTTAAATTTGAAGAAAAACATTAAATAGGATACCAATCATCGAAAGATACTCTTTTACCACTGACCTTTTTCTTTTTTGAAACTTGAAAAGGAAGAGGCAATATTGCATTGCTCTTTTCTCTAACAGTGCATACAATCTTTGTTCTTTTTTGGTGTCTTTGTCTCTCTATTAATTCCGAAAGTGAAGTCGGAGGAGATGTCCCCGCCGCCTCCACCTGTGGCCGTCAGCCAGATTTACACTCCTCTCATTCACACATTTCTATCTCTCTTCATTCTCACACCATTTTCCACTGTCACTTCCCACACTTCTCCTCCGCCGAAATCCGCCTCCTTCTCCGAATGGAGATCCGCACGCGCCACCTACTACGCCGCCTCGGATCCCAGGGACTCCGTCGGAGGCGCGTGCGGCTACGGTGACTTGGTGAAAGCAGGGTACGGGATGGCCACGGTGGGGGTGAGCGAGACGCTGTTCCGACGCGGGCAGATCTGCGGCGCGTGCTTCCAGCTGCGCTGCGTGGAGGACTTGAGGTGGTGCATCCCGGGTACCTCGTTAATTGTCACCGTCACCAACTTCTGTGCTCCCAATTATGGGTTCCCTTCGGACGGTGGCGGCCACTGCAATCCTCCCAACAACCACTTTGTGCTTCCCATTGAGGCCTTCGAGAAGATCGCCATCTGGAAGGCCGGCAACATGCCCATCCAGTACCGCAGGTACTCTCCATTATCACATTATCTGTCATTATGTTGCATCCTAATTCTTATTTTCCACTTATTTTCTGCCACTCGATAATAAGGGAGTAATCTCACCATCACACTACGGCTCCTCCTATTCCTAATGCTATACTGAAATAAAAAATTGTTAATGGACCATATTATTCTAATCCTGCTCCCCAGACAGTTTGATTTTGATGGCTTGAGTATCCCGTTTTCTCTTGCGTGTTGCTTTTGCTTTGCTTAAGATTGATTTGCAGCCAAGAAAATGCAGGATAGCTGACAAGATTGCCCCAATCTTGCATCAGAAGGGTAGAAAGAAAAAAACAAATGTAAAAATGAGTCTTAAGGGCAACTTCAAAAAGTTGGTGACTTCTAGTGTTTCTCTCTTGTTTTACTGACATATTAGATGGATATGGACAGGACAATTTCTTTAAAGAATCGCTTTAATTGTAATAATCTATCCTTCTATCACCATCATAAAATTTGTAGCTCTTGAAGCAAATTATTAACTGAAAGAGTGCTCTTGGATTAATCAAACTGCGGGATAAAAGCAATAGGATGACTAGTTATTGCTGGACACGAATTGATTTTCTCCATGAATATTACAGAGAAATATTTGATGTAGTATATCCCTTTGTCTTTGAATGCATCACAAAACCAATTGATGATAACAAACATTGAAGAAATGCAAGTTGTAGTGTAATTTCATAGAAAAACTGATACCCTGGTTTGTTAATGCACCGTGCATTTATTGCGCCCTAACAAACTTGCATATCATATAATTGATGCCCATTAATTTTACTTCCTCCTTGATGCTTTTCCTTGCTAAAAGAATCTCACAGTTTCTCACCATGATGATGTGAATTGCTCTCTCTCTCTCTCTCTCTCTCTCTCTCTCTCTCTGAGGAAATGGAATGGCTCTTCCACCATTTTCTACTAAAGAAAATTGTGGAGGCAAGAGAGATTTGCAGCAACAGTGGGATCTAATTTTTTTCTTTTTCTGCCCATAGCAAATGCAGGGTCATGGATTCAATTGTTTGTTTACCTTAAGGCATAGCTTTAACACTAGCAGTTATAATAAAGGGGATCTAAGGAGGAATTGGAAGATGTATAGGAAAAAAAAGAAGGAAAATTTAAAATGAGTAGAAGAACAATGAGAGAAGAAAATAAAATAGAAAGAAATTTAATAGACATAATAATTGCTCAATTCATCATAATTAGGCCGTCCAACAATATAAGAATGGGAATCCTTGGCATTGACCTAGTCATAGTAGAAAATAATTAAGTTGTAATCAAATAGCCAACCCACCAATGGTAGTTCTAATTAGTAACAGATCCTGATAAGGTCATTCAGCTGCCAATGAATATTCAAACAAGGACCAATGAGCTCTAGCTCACCATTACTAGAATTATCTTCAGGGCTGAAAGTTTTATGTTAGAGTTCTAGTTGGAGCAGTTAACAAACAATAAATATTCAAATGAGGTCATAAGTATTGGAACTATATTCAAGATCGTTGTATCATTATGGAGTGGTGATGGGAACATAAGTCTTGCTTGGCAGTGTGTTTCAACTTGCGTTGTGGTGAGTAAAACTACCTTTAAACTAAAACGCAATTAAAAATTTGTTCAATTATATCTTTTAAAACTGAGTTTTCTTACTTTAATTTTTTAAAAACTCAAGTTTTGGAAAAGTAGCAATGGGGTGTTTTTAGAGACTACAATTATGTTGCTTTTTAGAGATATTGCAGTTCATACTTTTCGCAAAAACTATGATTGTGAACACTTTATTTGACTTTTTTCCTTAACATAAAATTAGTATTTTTTTAATATTTGATAATTATAATATTTATTCTTATTATTTTATTTTAAAATATAAAAAAATACTTTAATTATTGTTAATTTAAATAATATTTTTATTATTTATTTAAATTAAAATAATAAAATAAAATAAAATAATATTACAAGTTATCAGTAATATATTTAATATTAAATTATAACTTAAAAAATATTAAAATACTAGTTATATTTTTAAAAATAAAATAAAATATTCATCATAAGCTTTATGGTCAATTTATATACTAACAATTATTCTAATAACATTTTTATGAAACATTTATAATTTTACGTTTTTTTCATAGTATTTTTATTATTATTACCAAATAACATATAATTTTTAGTAATAATACTTTTGTAGTATTTTTATTTACAATATTTTTATTCACAGTAATTTAACTTACCGCAGTGTCAAACAAACCCGTAGACTTTTTGCTCTGATTTGCAGATTAGTTGTTGAAATTTTGTTAACATTTATCTCTCTTATGAGTAATGCATTGTGAATATGACATTTTGAATATGATCAGCTCTGGAAGTTATGCCTCTGTTTGTGCTTGGAGTTGAACAACAGTTCAAGGCTACTTACATCATCAAGACTAACTCTTGTAGTTCCTCTTGTTCTGAATATGCATAGAATCTTCAATTTGACTGAATATGACTTGGAGCTTTTGTGATCTTGAATTAATATCCCTGATATGGAATCCTGTTTGAGCAGAATCAAATGCAGAAAGGAAGGAGGAATTCATTTTACAGTCTCTGGATCAGCTATCTTTGTTTCAGTACTAATCAGCAATGTTGCTGGTGCTGGAGATATAGTTGCAGTAAAAATTAAGGGTTCAAGAACAGGTTGGCTTCCAATGGGTAGAAATTGGGGTCAGAACTGGCATATTAATGCTGACTTAAGGCATCAACCTCTTTCATTTGAAATCACCAGCGGTGATGGGCTCACTATTACCTCCTATACGGTTGCTCCCAAGGATTGGAACTTTGGGCAGACCTTTGAAGGCAAGCAATTTGAGGCCTAATGTCCCAGAAAGAAGATGAATGGTGTAGATTGTGACCATGTGATTTCTTCTATTTTTCTTCTTATTTTTTTTCAAAAAATTTTCAAAAAAAAAAAAAGAAGTGGCTTTCTCTGATTAGGAGGAACAGATACAGTTTTGTGAGCTGTTGGTTGCAGAAAGATTAGATGCTATGCTGCAAACAATGTGAAAGTACAAAAGACTAATGTATGTAAAGATTAGCCAGTGTGGTCATTTCCCATTTATGGCGTGTAAACATTGTGCTGCCAAGCCTGCTCCTAAGGCTAAATATATATGGTTTCATCAGCTTCGCCTTTGTGCTACACGGGTAATGTGCAAACAGATATCACAAGCAATGGGGGACATTTAACTCTTAAATGATTTTATATGGTCTTTAGGTTCGGCTCACCATGATAATGATAAAATGGATTGCGAATCAAGCTCAATCTAACATGAACGGAAACGCCCAAATTCGGCAGAAAGAAAGTTATAATGCGATTGTCAGCCATGTCCTCTTTCTATTGCGTACTAATATGTGAAGGGATCCAGGGCCTGTCTCTAATACAAGTTCGGTCATAAGAAAACATTCGCAAATTATTCTGTCAACCCATGCCAGTGCTCCCTGGTGTCTTTCTGCCTTGTCAACGTACATGCTAATCCTTGTTTGCAACTAATTCATGCCCCCTAATGAATTAAATCAATCGTGCACTAAAAGTTTATCTTGTTAGAAAACTCTCTCTCTCTCTCTCTCTCTCTCACACACACACACACACACAACCTCACACAAACAGACATTTCTTGGCCACAAATAATCTTGCAGTGAACAGTAGCACTCTTGCGATGTGCTATTCATGCACAGTACTCCATCATATGCCAAATTAACATCATACACGAGTATAAATATAGGCTCGGTAGAAAAACTAACATACAACAATTATGTAATTGGCTACATATTAGGAATCAGATCAATGTTTTAAATTGAATTTGGGCAAGCAATTTAATGCCAGTTAAATGTGGCTCCATCTCATACTCTAAAGCATGAATAGGGCAAGGCAACCAAAAATATTTTTACATTTCACGACGATATTTGTCAGCTAAATTGCTTTCAACGTCATGATAGGAATAATAAGAAACATGTGCAAACATGTAAGCACCCTTATAATAGACAGAGTCTACTTTCCCCTTCTAATTCTAAATAAGCTATTTGACATTTAACAAGAAGGTGTAACACAAGATGGTACGTGAATAGTAGCAAAAAAGAAGCCCCCAATTATGAAAGTAAACGAGTGAAAAGGTACAAGCAGAAATTACCTTGTTGATGTTGTTAAATTCACAAAATATAGAGACAGAATGAAAGTTATGTAGTTTCTTATGGATCTCA
This sequence comes from Rhizophora apiculata, assembly GCA_037832385.1. Lineage (NCBI taxonomy): Eukaryota > Viridiplantae > Streptophyta > Magnoliopsida > Malpighiales > Rhizophoraceae > Rhizophora > Rhizophora apiculata. Next base: position 4,200,684 of record CM075427.1, read on the forward strand.
TTGACGATTATGAGTTTGTGCAAGTATTTTTACTTCATCAAGACCCCTTACTGCATTTAGGAGTGTGGTTGCTAAATTACTTTACGAGGAAACGCGTCTTTGTCACCATGAGTGCTCATCGACTTCCAATATCTTCTAATGTTGGTTTATTCATCTCTTTTCCTACACAACACAAAGGAGGTGGTCAATATTGTCACAAACCAAGACATCATATTTATGAATGTTGCAAATTGAAGGCCAAACAATAGACTAATTCCAACTAACAAAATTATAGTGCTAATCAGCAAAAGAATTCCAAAGCTAAGTTTTATAATGTTGTTGCAACAACTATTAACACTAAGGGTTTATTTATTGATCTTGAGGTTTTATTGCGCCGAGTGGATTTTGACATTTGAAAAAAGACCTTGGTTAAATATGACACTTGTTTTTTTGCCCTATTAGTTGTTCCAAGTAAATCCAAATCATAGTTTTTTAAATTTAGTAGTTGTAATCATATAACCTTTGATCACACACTTCTTTAATCAAAACATGTAGCTCTATTTGCTCTAATCATTTATATTAATGATAATTCTCAAATGCATGTTAATCATACTAGATATATTTCTACTCCTTAGTTGATTATGTCTAATACCTTTGTAGTTTTCCATTTTACGTTAAATCTTTTCTTTTTTTTTTTTTGGGTTAATTGTGTGATTTTTGTTTCGACTTACACTTCTTTTCTCATGGTTGTCATGTACAAGATTTATAGATATGCTAGATACTTAGGACCTACCTTAAAGTTAGACATTATTTTCATAAAACTTCCTCAACAATTATTTGATCATTGTGCCATGTTAGTTTTCCTTTTTTTTTTTTTTTCTAAACTTTGGCATTCATGTCTTGGATATATCTCTTATTTGAAATTGATTTCTTTAATTTATAGTAGTCTTTTGAGTTCTATTAAAAATGATGAAGTTAATTGTGTATTTGGCCAATTGTTAAACATTATAATTTGTCTTTTGATAACAATGATTCTCTTATGCACTTTTTAAATTGATTCATTATGATAACTGGGGATATTCTACTATTAATACTATAAGAGATTTACAATATCTTGTTATATTTGTTGATGATTATTTACGTTATACATGGTTATATTTTATGAAAGATCATTCTTAGTTAATTGAGATTTATTCTCAGTTTGTTATCATAATTAAAATATAATTTTCCTAAACTACCAAAATATTTCATACTGATAATGCCATGAAATATGAAGAGTCCAAATTTTTTCAACTTCTCTCCAAAAATAATAGCATTCTTCGAAGTTGTTGTCTTAGCACCTCTTAACAAAATGGTTAAGTTAAACATAAACATTACATATTTTAGATATAGTTCAATGCCTTCTCACATATGCTTATTGTTCTAAGCCTTTCTCTCTATTTTTAATTTTATTTTTTATTTTTGGAAAAACTACACTTGATGTTGTGTATACTATTAATCATGTTTTGTCCCCAATTATCAAGAACATATGTCTTAATGGTAAGCTTCCTACTTATTACTCTTTTTTAGTATTTGGTTATATTTGCTTTATCCTCTTACAACTACATGAACAAATAAAACTAGAACTTAGTACTCATGTTATTTTCTTGATTATGACATTGAATATAAGGAATATTGGTGTTGGTATATTGTTTTAAAATATCTTTAACTTTCCTGTCATGATATTTTTTTGGGAATATTAAATATTTTCCTTCATTTTTAAATTTCGTATAAACTTTTCTTCATAACATCAAATGTCTTTGAAATCTTACTGACAAGTGCTCTACAACAAGATGTTATTTCTTCTTAGAAGGCTCTCTTATTTCTTAACACAATAAGAAATAAACAATTATTGTTTAATTTAATACTAAAGTTAAATATTGAGCTCTTGTTAATACTATGTTTGAACTACTATGACCAATATTGTTTTTATAGGACATAGACATTGTGCATTCCTCCATAACACCTATTTATTGTAACAATTATAATGTCACACAAATTGTTCACAGTGATGTTTTTCACAAGTAAACAAAGCATATTAAAACTGATTGTTATTTTATTCATTAACACATTATACATAATACCATCTACTTAGTTTTTATTACTTTTGTTGATTAGATTATTGATATCTTTATATAAACTCATCCATTAGGATGATTTTTTATTTAATTCACATACTTAAATTGGCGGTGTTACCATCTTAAGTTTGAAGGGAAGTGTTAGAATCATATTAATAAGATATGATTAAATTTGAGTCTCTTTATCTTGATTTTATCATATTTTTATCATTAGTTTAACTTGTTAAAAAAACTAATATAATAATATAATACCACAATAAAATAAATTAACAAATAAAGTCTTATGTTTGAAGCATCTTAAGTATTGTTTTTAAGGATAATTTTTACTTTTATAAATAAATTGTTTAATGCAACAAGTTATAGCAATTACCCTCCTAAGTTATAATAGATCTTCCCACTAGTGTGCACTTCAAATAGTGAGGTAACAAGAACAATTCAATTTTTCAATTAACTCAATATTAATCTATGCATTGTTAAAAATTGATCTTGACTATTTTTAAAAAGAGGAAGAGAGTAATTCATATCAGTAATGACTTAATAATTCATAAAGTGAAATAATGTTAAATAAAAATTTCAATGGTAATAAATAATTAATGTTATTATAATATATAATAATTAGTAACAAATACATAATGGTTAATCTAACAATTATAAAATGGTTGGCTCAATGGTAATAAAATGACTTGTTGACTAAGTTTAAAAATATGATAATTTTCTTGTGAAAATATAATAATTTACAACAATCTTTTATGTTCTTAAAAAGCCAAGTTTATGGAGTTAATCAATAAAAATACAACACATCATTTTTGGTACTTTTTGATATATGAATTAAAGATTAAAATGTACAAATTTTAATATTTAGAAATATGATGAAATAAAAATTTATATGAATTATAATTTTTTTATAAATACTAGTGAATTTACTTTTATATTATATTTTCTAAAATCATGTTGTTTGACATATTTGGACATTATTATGTTATATGTACACCATATTTATTTTTATGAAAGCATAAAGATCTTGTCAAAGATATCATAAAAGCAGATTTCACTATAATATAATTAAATTTATTGAATAGACATTCTAATAATACACTATCTATAAGAGTTATATAATTCATTAAAAAAAATTGCACAATCTCTATCATTAGACTTTTTACACTATTTACATCATTAAAAAGGATTTATAATTTGATAATGTACAAAAAGTTAATTTGTAATTTATTATTACCCATATAAATCTACTTTAAGGGTTTCTTATCACATAAATTAAGTTCCTATCACTTTTCTCCATTCTTTATAACCATTTGTCCTAATCTCTTTAATGTATTTTTCACTAGTTTTTGTATTTGGTGGTTTAGTTAAAAAAGTAGTGAAATTTATCTTTAACATTTTAAAATCTAGTGATCACTCTATTAATCAACAATTTATTTTATCAACTCATAAGTTTAAGAAATATGTTTAGTCTTTAAATTATATGATTTGCTCTTAATATAGGTAATAAAGATTTAATTATCATGATACATTGATACTTATAAAGCTCGTTTCACCTACAATGAAATATCCATTAAAAAAAATTTAATTGTTTTGTTTTTATATTGGTCATTTCTAAGGTTATAAACTCGAACTTTATGGTGGTCAAATAGTAATTATTTACTTGATACACTTTTAAGTTACTATACCATCTTTAAGGGTGAATATGTCTCAATTGAATTAAAAATTTAATTAACATTGTTATACTTTTCTATTATAATGAAAATTTACTATAAAATATATTATAATTGGCTATATGCATGAAACTTATGGCTCAAACTAATGTCACTCGAAGGCAGACCAGTTCACTCTTGCCAATAACGTCAACATATTATATTTCTAGTGTTAATTAGTTCTTACAATTACATCTGATATATCTAAAACATTAATTTTTTTTTTTTCCATTTTGTTGACTACATACTATAAGATTAGTATAATGATATGATAAATAATATTTGCAAAACTTTAAGATAATCAAACTTAGGGTTTATCCATATAAGTATTATATAGTAAAGGAACTATCAATAGTTAAAGAACACTTACTAAAATTAGAATCTCAAGCAAATTCTTATTGGAAACTTCTATAATAAAAATTGAAATTAATAACAAAGATGGAACTATATGGTTATGACTCATTTGGTCAAAATATGTAAATTTGTTTAACTTTCCATGACATTATTAAATGAACATATGCCAACAATACAATAATGTCAAGAAATATTATTATTTATTTACCATATTTCCTTGAATTGCACCAAAATCTTATGCTTGCATAGCTTAAATCACATAAAAATAAAAAAATTGTGAAATAACTTATACCTTAAGTATTATGAATATTTGAAGGGTTTAACATTTCAAGTCATGCAAATTACTAATAAGACTTGAAGAAACCAAAGGCTTGCATTTAAAAATTCATTAAGGACATTGCATCAATCACCAACAATTCCAATTTTTGCAAAATTAAGACCAATATATACCATATTTTTGTGTTTGCCTTAAGATCCTAGTGTGACAAGCAAAAATAAATAAATAAATAAAATCAAACAAGTAAATAAAAGTGTGGAATAGAGTAATATCATCTACCATTAAATTGTCATGTTACCATATCTTCACTTTATCATTTAGAATCATAAATGTCACATTAAAGACATAAATGTTATCTCATTGATTGAACTTATAAAGAGTCGTGTTAAATTATTAGGAAGATATGGTGTTTACCTCAATTATAAGTAGTACATGATGTTAGGATAAGTAAAGGTGAAATTAGAAAAATATGCAATTTATATTATGTCTAATGACCTCAAACTAGAAAGGCAACAAAGTATTAACATTTTGGACAATTAAAATTCTCACATAAATAGTAATGCCTAGAAGATTTCCTAGCCTTGTTATTTTGTAGCATTCCTATTTCACTTATAAAATTTGCAATCATTTTGTTTTCTTACAATCTTTTGCATTCCAAAGTATTTAGGTGTAGTAAGAGACTTTCTTAATGGTACTTCATCTATTGTTGCCATTGATTAATCTATTTGAGTATAAATTTAATGGTTTTTTATTTGCTACCAAAATAATTAACACAATTTGGGTATAGTAAGAGACTTTCCTAATGACACTTCATCTATTGTTACCATTGATTGATTTATTTGAATATAAACTTAATAGTTTTTTATCTGCTTCCAAAATAACCAATACAACATATTAATATAAAAGTGTCATGCAAATGTTTAAATATAACATAAGCATTTTTCATTAGAATTTCAAAATGGCTACCAACAATTTTTTTTTTTTCTTAACATAAAAGAAATAGTGACATTTATACAATGGACCATTAAAACACCTAGAAAGACATAATAGGTTCAATACTAAGAGCACTCAAAAAAGAAAAGGTGAAGATTAAAGAGGAATAAAACTACAAAAAAGAAAAAGTAGATTAAAGAGGACAATTAATGTACCTTACCAATGGATATTCTTCAAGCAAAATAATTCCAACTTAAACACCTAACACTTATAAATCATCATTATCAATTTATTCCAACCAAAGTAAAATATAATCAAAATAAACAGATTTTACTTATTAATTTTGACTTGAAATTCTAAACTTAAAAATCCTTACACCAATAATATCATCACGCTTCACTTATTGTGGTTGCATAATTCAAATACTCTAATGTAAAATAAGTATAAAAGATATATAGTTGCCTCACCTTAACAAGGTTATATACAAATCAAAAAATCTAATTAGCAATTGTAAAATCTTTAAATATGTATACAGTAGAAATAAAACATTATTCTTAATATTGTTTAAAAAAATAATTAATAAAATAATGTAATATTGTAACAAAAATAAATTAAAAAAAGAATATTGTGTGTAAAGCATGATAAATATTTGTCTTAAGAATAGTTTTTATCTCTCTAGACAAATTGTTCAAATATAGTAGGTTATAATGATTATCTTTTTAAAATACGAATCTTCTCACTAATATGCTATTCAAATAGTAAGGTAATAAAAAGAACTCAATCTTTTGATGAATCCACCAGTAAGTCATAAATTGTTGAAAAATGATTTATACTATCTTCTAAGAATAAGAAGAAAAAATTAATTTATATTAATTATAATTTAATAACTTAAAAAAGTAAGATAGTATTTAATATGAATTCCAACCATAGTAAACGATTAGTTGTATTATGATATATAATAGTTAATAACAGATACATAATGATTAGTCCAACAATCATATAAAACAACTAGTTAATCAACTCTAAAAATATGATAATTAGTTTTCCAAAATACTTTAATTTACAACAAAACCTTCATATGTTGTATATTATCCTTTATTCTATTTTCAGATGTTGAATGTAGGCTTTATAAATTCATGTAACAATGTTTAACAACAATGCACAAAAGTTTATTTTCTCATATTTACTTTTTCTCAAAATTGACCAAATTTGCAACTCGAATTGGCAATATATGCAAAGTTTGCAACTTAAAACAAAATATGGTAACTGATGTGAAGGTTTGATAAAGTTAAATTAAATAAACTATTTGATAGGAGCACAAATGAATTATGTCTTACTGATCAAATTACAAAGGAGTGAATTACAAGACACAACATGTAGATTTGCAATTAAAGAAAATTCAAGACTACAATATGAAAAGGAGAGATTGAATGAGTCATAGATAATGACCTCAAAAACTGATTTCACATCTAGTTTACTTTAACCATTGCTCCATTAGCAAGTCATATAACTCCATGTATTCCACGCTCGGATGAAGAGACCTTTATCTAACCAAAAACCATAACTGGCCTTTGAAAGATGGAGAATAGCTCCAACTTTGGAAAGAGTATCATGTTGCAAGCAATGAATGACTCGTGATTGTGAGATTACTATATTTATGAATAGATGGATGTGAAAATAATCACTTGTTGACTGTTCCATTTGTAATCAGTTCGCATTTGGGCTGATTACATTGGCAAAAGTGTATGGCTTCTCCATTTCAATATTTGACGTAGAGATCACCGATTCAAATCCCAGAAATAGTCACTTTCTAAAACAACTCTAGAATGAGAGAGTCTCCAAGGCGTGTCAAGTTCGAGTTCTAGCTAGCTAGATGGCACGCTTCTTGTTTTCTAGCTAGTTACAGCTTACAAGCACGTGTGTGTCTATCTATAGAAATATGTATTAATGATTTATATGCAGCTCTTTGATATAGTCTGCAACACATGGAGGAACAAAGGAGAGGCTCATGAGGCAGCCGAGGGCTTCATAGAGATGTTGAAGAAGATCAAGGGAACCCTCGGAGAGAGATTTCTTTGCTGAAGATACATTTAGCTTTTGTTGATAATGTTACCATTCCTTTACCTCTCGTTCTTTGGCTGTTGAGAAGCTTGGCAACTTTAAGGTTGAGACCGTATGCCCCAAAATATCCGGTCGGATGAAGAGGTTCATGCAAAGGCATTGATGAGTAGTGAATTGCATTGCATGCTATTAATTGCATAGGCATTCCACAAACAACAGTCTCACTTGGCTTTTGATTCATGAATCAGTTTTTTGTCCCCATATCGTTTGGTGTTTATCTTTTGTCCCTCAGAATAAGAGAAAAATAAGGGACATGTCGTTGGCCTCTATCACTTCCCCTTAGCTGATCTGTATGGTCTTTAAATACAATGGGAAAATATTGTTTTCTTTCATTGCAAGCAAGCCTTTGTCAATTATGCATCTCTTTTAAGGCATTACCATGTGGTTGGATTTGAATCCATGCATGTTATATGTATATCCATATCGAGTTTCTGCTGTCCTAGGACTCGCATCAGTGGAACCGAGAAGTTGTCCCTGCCCTTGTATTACTCTTGTTATGGAAACTTTGGAAAGATAGAGACATTTCATATATGGAAGCACAAATTTGACATCCTCAATTCACTCATCGGAGCTGCCCTCACTTTTATTTTCTGAGGTGTGACAACAGTGAAAGTTGATTTAACAATGGAACAGTGAAAGTAAACATAAAGGAAAACACCCCCAATCCCGGATACCAATGCTGCCCTTCATTATTTTCGAAAGAACCTGTAGACGGGAAAAAGGATTGGGATAGCCAGACTATATGGTAAGCTATACATTTATAAATGAGTTACTCAACCACGTATCATTAACCAAATAATAAGCTGTTTGGGATTTCAGTCTTACCTTTGCAGACTCGACTGAGAACGTCTTGTGCTACACAAGTCAATACACGATGTGTAAGTAACCTTTGCATGGAAACTCACGTACCAAGAATTGAAAATTTGTATGTTGGAAATTGGAATTTATGAACTCTTTTTTTCGCAGTTTGGAATTATGACTTATATGTAGTTTTGGAAAGTTACTTGCCTGATTTTCTTCGATGGTGGCTGTCGAGCTTCCTCACCTGGGATGGGTACATTCTTCGCCTGAAAGTTTAACATTGCACGTCTGTTATTATTACTGAGATAGTGTAACCGAGTGGCACATGGCACGACAAGCATGTTGCATACCGATGCCTTGAATTGAAGATTATACAACAATTGAATGTATCTCTGCTTTGCTAGTTTCTGTTCTTTGTTCATTTGCCTCCAGAAACCATACATGCTGCTCATGTTCAATACCTTGTTTGCATAGATCTTCCATGTGTAGCTAGAAAACAACCCCACCAAAGATCCACACATCAATATATGAATATAAGAAGAAAAAAAGGACCAAAGACGCAAGTCACTTTACACCGAGTGTCCTTACCATTCATTTATACGTTTCAACCCCTCTACCGAAAACTTGTGCCAGTATCCTGCATCCACCTTACAATTTTCAAAGAAATCAGCGATTTTTTCACTTGACTCTTCCCCATTATTGGGATTAATATGAAATCCTGAGACTCCATCAACAATGATTTCAGCTGGACCCCCTTGGTTTGTTGCAAAGGTGGGTAATCCACAGTTCATTGCCTCGATGACTGTGAGTCCAAATGCTTCATAGAGAGCTGGCTGCACAAAAGCTCCCTTTGTATCAGCAATACAACGGTAGAGTTCTCCGTTGCGATGCCTATCAGTCTGTGCTGCTATCCATCTGATCTGACCCTTAAGTTGGTACTGTTCTATCAGTGAGTGCATCTTCTTTATTTCAGCCATTTCTTCTCTATCTTTTGATTTGTTGGGATCAAAGAAGCCCCCTACTATTACGAGATTAACCAACTTTCTCAGCCTCTTATTCTTTCCATACCACTCAGTTAATCCAGTAAGGTTCTTCACCACATCGAGCCTTGCCATAGAAAAGATGATTGGTTTCTTTCTATCTGCTAGAAATCCACTGTTTTGAAATGCATAAAGATCATAGATTGTCTAAATCTGTTATTCTTTCAGGTAAATGATTCATGGATTTCAACATCACTTACATGTGTTCTTGGTTATTCTCTTTATTGTACAGTAGCTCTTCAATGACTGGATGGAATTGTAAGAGTCGTTTCTGTTTCTCTGTATAGGGGAAATACAAAGATTGATCAGCCCCTGGTGCGGCAATGTTAAATTTCGGGTCAAAGACGTTGATGCCCGAGACAATTCTGCAGAGCCCTGGCATTGTGAATGCTGCATGACTCTCATACTGGCCAGGCCTATCTTTGCTGCAAACAGGATCATTCTAGTTTAATACAGCTTGGCTTCCGAAGCATCTTCACAGGTAAAGTTTCAGTAAAACATTATGCACAAAGGACTACGGGCAATTTTCTAACCTTCCTGCGATCTCCTGGAATGTGCTTGCTATGACAAAGTCCGTTGCATTCATGGAAATTGTATCAGCCATGAATTGGCATGAGAAGTGGTACTTGGGATCCAACTCTTTCCACTTGATATCTGAGTCTTCATATTTTGTCTTCTCCAAAGCATGAGCTATTGTTGCCTATTCCACAAGCACTTAGAATGAGTGGATATCATATCAAAAGCAAGATCAAAGCTGTACAGAGGCCTGAAAACCATTTGGACACCTGAGTTACTCCAAGTTTACTAGCCATGAGACTTGCTGCTAAATTCCCGTCAGTGTAATTCCCAATTATGAGATCTGGTTTTCCCTCCATGTGGTCCAAGACCTTGGCTATCACGTCCTGGTGACACGGAGGAAAAGTCAATTAATATGAGGGAATATCCCTTTGGGTAATTGCAAAAAAGGCATTTGACAAATGATCTTAATTCTCCATGTAAAGATCAGTACATGCCTGGGTAAACCTCTCAATATAAGGATAGATATCAAAACGAGAAACCCATTGGCCGAGAACACCATGTTGCGTTTGAAATGGCACCCGAAGGATATTTGAATATTTAGTTCCATTAACTGCTTCAAGCTCCTGATTGCACTTGGTTCCACGAGCATCAGGAATGAGTCGCGTGACCTGTTTAGCAATAGCTTTAATATTTTGGCTTCTAATGTTCCGATAATTCAACTAATGCTAGTCCTTGACCTTACCACTAAAATTTGAGGCTTGAAGGTAAGCCCTTGTTGCTTAATTCTGAATAGCAATGCTTCTTCTAATGCTTTCACTTGATCTAGAATGTAGACTACCTGTAATATTAACAGAGGATGGGCTCTGCTCATAAACATAAAGCTTGGCTAAATAAGGCAGTTAGGTATTCATGTTCACACCTGCCCTCCAGTGTCTGGCAAGCCAAGAACATCTGCTTGACCAAAGTAGCCATGGGGAGAAAATATTACAACATTAAATGTGGTTGGTAGTCTACTAAATAGCTTCTCCATGTTAAATGGATCGGGTGCCTGGAGTACTTCTGAGAGAGATCTCATTGTCTCCTTCACTCTTTCTGCTGTATCACCCCATCCTCTCTCAAAGCCCCACTCTTTGAAGCTGCCAAAAACAAAAACAAAACAAAACAAAAAGGTGAATCTTAATAAGGGGTTCTCCGTGGAATGAAGAACAAGAACATAAAAAGGGCCATTAACCTTAACTCAAACTTCTCATATGGGGTGTCCTTAGGCTGTCCTGAGAGCTCCACTTCAGCAACGATCAGTGCCATCTGAAGCTTTGCAGCAGTGTTCAAGGTCTCATTTATCATAAGTTTCTGCAAATACATGCATATGCCAGTATCGAAGTCATCATGTTGTTCTTGATTATTTACAAACTATGAAGTGAAATGTATTAATTTGCTCAAACACATACTTCTCCTTGATGACTCAGGGACAGTAAGTAATCCACCAGAGGCTGAGCATTCTCCAAACGTCCACTTAGCTTAGAAGAAATGAATCTGGAAACCAAGTTGAGGCCATTTCCAATGGAAGAAGACAAGGTCAAGTGAGGGACAGGGAAATCAAATGCCCCAAAATCCACTTCCAGCGCATATTGGTCCGTCGCCCTGCAATAAATTAATGTCAGAACTCAGCAGCTACCTGATAGTAACAAAATTGCTTGGCTATGTCAAATATTATTGGTCTCCAATAATTTATGAATGTAAGTTATTGGAGAATGAGGGCTTAATTTAATTAAAATGATGACTGACCAGTTCTCGTCATATATCATCTCTTTAAATTTCAAGTATTCTGTGGAAGTGATGTCCTCAACCGAAAGATCAACAGCGCTCACCTTCACGAACTCCCAGAACCCGGGACTTGGTCTTACGGCAAAAGCAACGTATGGAGGATTCACCACTGCTTCCTGCAACCAAAATTGAACCAAAGGCATACTAAAGGTGAACTTATTTTATGAGTGCTGGTGAACTTAGTTCATCAAGATCACCATACAAAAAACAAATAAAACCGTGATCAATCTTCTTAGTACATCAGTTTTTTTTTTTTTTTTCTTTTTTATAACACGACAATTTCATAGATGGGGTCAATGATCATCTTTCATTTGAAGCATAAGCAGAAATTAAGAAAAGCAATGGACATACCTGAGTAGAATACCAGATGCCGCCCAGCACACCCTCCAAGACCTTGGTTCTTTCAGTCTTGTCATCAATCACAGTCTCCATTTCATCCAACAGATGTTGAAGCTTCATTCTCCTCCTTCCTTTCTCCATGTACTTGCAGAAGCACCTCCTCATATGGTACCGGTTTTGCCTCAAGGCCTCTGGCATGTTATCAGCTATGGAGTCAGAACGCTTTAAGCTTGCCATATTTAACACCCAAATGTGGTTAAACAAAGAAACAAAGGGAGCTTCTTATATAACTAATGTTTTTCAAATTCTCCCAAAATACGTGACAAACATATCACATATGTGCATGGCTATTCACTAGAAAATGCAAACGTATTTATAGAGTGGCAAGGGCATTGCTATACTTGTTTGATGCAAATGGACAATGCTTTTTTGTTTGCTTTAGTTGTAATCAAGTGGTTAGAATGGATCATTGAGGGGTCTAGGCTGGAAGTCAGTGGGCCCATGAAAGAAGGGTGCGAGAGGAGGAGATGGAACATACCATTAAGTGATAATTTTCCTTTTCTTTTTTTCTTAAAAAAAAGTATTAAAAAAGGTCTAATATGCATGCACATGAGGAGAGATTCCTGATTGCGATGAAATCAAAGCCATTATTCCTTTCTTTACGTGATTGCAGAGAAGGGAAAGCAACCTCAACAAAAAAGAAGCTGCAGACTTTCTTCAAGACAATATTCTTTTCTTCCCTTTTTCTTTTTCTGATTTTCTTTTTTTTTTTCTGGGTCAAAATCCAACCTTTTCTTAATTTGTTTCCTTGTAGTTGCTTACCCAAAAATGCTTGCTTTTGCCTTCCTAGATCTGGCCCGTTTTATTCTTTTAGGTTGTTTTGAGTGTAAGAGTATAAAATAACATAATATAAAACAGGATAGGCTACTATTTTATGTTGTATTTAGAAAATATTTGATAACATAAAATGGTTATGTAATACGAACTACGCACATACATACTTTTAAAAAAAGGTAAAGCCAACAGACATATAAAAACTGGTGCTATTGCGGCTACACCTCCCGATTTGTCAGGTATACTACGAAGAATGGCATGGATCGGCAGGAAATACCATTCCGGCACAATATGAGGCGGGGTGGGCATCGGATTAGCAGGTATATAATTGTCGGGATGCCCCAAAACATTAGGAGCATAAAAAATCCAAATGGAAAAAAAGATAGCAAAAGCTACCCAACCTACTAGTTCCCATAGGAATACCCCAGACACTAGTAAAGACGCTAAGCTGCCTTCCCTTCTTGAGCGAGAGTTCTGTCTTTTAGTGGAGCTGTTTTCTTAGCGAAAGTCATCGTGGGCTACCGCGATCATGATGAAATGGACCCTTTTTTGAAAGGAAGACCTTTGAGGCTTTGATCTTACGACTTATCTTTCCTCATCTAGTCCAACTAATAGATCTGGCGTAGGGAAGTAGAAATCCAGCTTCGAGGCGTCGGCATCTTGTGATTTCCACTGCTGCTATTTCTTAGCCGGGACCCTTCCTTCTTTTTCTGTTTTTTCTTTTTCTTCTGTTTTGGTTTTTGCATGTACAGAGTAGGTTTTGTGACCTCTAATAGCGTTGGTGATTCAGTATCTTCAGGAAGCTGAGTATTCGATTGAATCTCTTCCCGCAGTTTAGCAACTTCTTCTTCCAGACTAGCATATTCTCTATCTTTATTGTCTAACTGTTCTTTAATGAGAGCATTTTCATGCTTCATAATCTTCAATTCTCTATCTAGAATTTCTAGAATAGAGCTTTCTTGCCCGCCGAAGTCTATTACATGTTTAGGTTTTGTGTCTACCCAGATATTGTTCTCATCAAACACAGCCTCCCTTTTTGTATTCACTTGAATTCCAAGGTTTATTAGGTATTCTTTTTTCATTATATCTAAGGTATGCCAATCAATTCGAAAATTCGATTCAACCTTGACCTGCTTTGTCCGAGACATATCCTGGTACTGTGACTCAAACCATTCAGCATTGACCAAGTCTTTAGCTAGACCCAATAGAATTTTTTATCGTCTACCCGCTATTCACCAGCTGGAAAGCCCTAGGATATACTCGACTTTTCCCTTATTAAGAATATAAGTTCCTCCACAGGTAACAGGCCAACAAAAGAAGGAAGATTGGGAAAAGCATTGATTGGGTTCCAGCAGGCACAACCACAAAAGGACAGTCAGAAGAGGAGAAAGAACAGCTGTTGACTGACTTTAACAAACAAACTGACAGCAGGTATTAGGGATCCCCTGATCTCTTTCTGGAAAATCCGGTGTTAGGAATCGATCCAGATGTGTTCGGTGGATGCGCAGAATCCGATCTTTGAAAGGTAACTATCAATTTCATTAGAGAAGAAAGATCGTAGCGTAGAAGGGAAAGGTTTTGATTCCCTTTTCTTGCTTACTATCTCCTCCATATAAGTAAGAGGAGAAAGAAGCTTATAGTATAGGTAGTAGCTAAGCGCTAAAAAGCTATTGGCCTATATGCTTAACACATGCAAGTCGTATGAAAGACCCCTACCGGACCGGAGGCTGCCCGCCCGGATGATGAATGTGATCTCAAAGAGGTGTTTTATAACAATGACCACTACGAACGAAGGACCAACGACGATCTTTGAGGATAAGGGGAAGAAGCGGGGTAGAGGAATTGGTCAACTCATCAGGCTCATGATCTGAAGATTGCAGGTTCGAATCCTGCCCCCCCCTAATCACTTGAGATACTTGATAGAGTCCTGATCGTGAATCGGGGTCCTAAATGGAGGAGAGCAAGAGCCTTTGCCTTTTTTTGCTATGTAAATAGATGGCCGGAGGAAGAAGTGCCAGACCCTCAAAAAAAGAATGGATTAAGGTGTTAGAGTGTTACAGGAGACGCTAGGCTTCGGAATTGAAAAAAAGTGCTCTTTTTTTTTCGTCAGCAAATTTCGCTCATCAAGTTCTTGTTTGATCTGCCGCTGTTATAACACCACAATATTCGTCCTTTTGGGATTAATGCTCTTAATGGTGAATCGATCATTCGATATCCTTTGCCTTATGCGAGGACGTAATGGCAGAAAAGTAATGAACCCTGCGATGGCTACTGAATAACCTCCTTTGACTTTCTTAATAAAAAAGCCTTCTACCTTTGTATTCGTTCGAAAAATCTTGTTCAGTTCCATCCAAGCTCGGTTTTGTCTGAATCTTCGTGGAAAAATAAGAAGCGGTTCACCAGCCACTACATCTGTGGATCCCACCAAATCATTAAACCTGGCGGCTGCTCGCTCTTTGATCAGTGATTCACCGGCCACTAGATCGATGAAGAATCTCTCCAGAGTCTTCTCTTTGATCAGTGATTCACCGGCCACTACACCCAGGGATCCAACTTTATTCTCAAACCTGGTGGCTCGGTTGATTGGAACTCCTGTAAGCTCATCTTGCATACAAATTCTGGGGGTCCCAAGTCCTACATTTACCAAGAACATTTCTTCCCTTAAGCGTAAAACTTCAGATTGTAAGGCGTTTCCACTACATAAGAAAAAACTTGAATTAGATCTTGGAAATGATCGACTCAAATAGATGCTCATCATAAGCTTTTTTTTTCCTCCTACTCCTATTGATCAGAAGCATCCAGCAGCTTGTTAGGAGTAGGTTTTGGCTTGCCCCTGTCTCTAATAATAGGGTATCCAAAGCTCCTTCTTTCAGCTGGTGTGCAGGAGCATCTCATGGATCGTCTTCTCCAAAAAGCTCTTTCATAATTTTATCGTCTATTTTTATTATTTATTTAAATTTTTTTTATTATAAATAATTAAAATTAAATATTAAAATTATTTTATTTTATATATTTATAAAATTTTTAAATTTTTATTCATCATACAAATAATAAAATATATTTAAATTATACTTAAATTATATAAATTAAGTATTAAAATTATAATTAAGATGATGTCACTTTTTCTTCTCTTTGTTTTCCATCGCTCTGTTTGTATTAAAAATTAAATTTGTATTCACTTGATAGATGACTTTCAAAGAATATAAAAATTAAAAAAAGTTGGTTGAACTAATTTTGACTTTAAAATACTAAATTTGTAATTAAATTATATTTTTTTTAATTATAAATTAATTCTTAAAATTAAAATTTAATATATAATTAAATTTTTTTATATATTTTTTTTATATTTTAATAAAATAATTTTTTTATTAAAATATATTATATATAATTAATATTTTTTATTTATTAATTATTAATAAATAAATAAGTATATATTGATTATTAAATACCAATTCAAATGTTTCAACTAACCGTTGTCGTCTTATTCACCGTTGGATACCCGCTCGCAACATTGCCGTCAAATTTCAATAACTGCCGCATCCCGTCCTGTGGGCCGTGGGCCATGGTTTGGTTTTGGGCTATTTTGCCATTTACCTTTTTATTAATTAAAACATTTAAAAAGAAAAGAGACAAAATTAAAAGTGGAATTGAACGAAAAATATAAAAGGGTATTAGAGTGAGACGGCGAGTTTAGGTCACTGAAGACGGAGAAGAGCTTCACGTCTAGATTTCCAGTAGCGCTGCACTCGATCTCGAATCGTAGCCCTAAGCTTAAAGGTTAAGGTTAATGTAGAAGTTATTATTATTGTTGTTATTATTTTAAATTTATTCTTAATTTTCTGTGTTCACTGACTCTGTTTGATTTTTTTACCGAATATATATTTTTTGAATTTTCAGTTCTAAATATTATAAAGTTTTGGGAAGAAGTTTCGTTAATCTTTTTGTCAATTTTTTTTTCTTTTTGGTTTCTGAAATCCTCCGGAAATTTATTTATTTATTTTTTATTCGTTGCTGGGTTTCTTAACGTTTTACGGAGATCTAATGATTTTTTAAAGTTCGATTTAGGGTTTGTACTGGGTTTCTTGTTTCTCTCTCTCTCTCTCTCTCTCTCTCTCTCTAATAACTATAAAGTATCTGATTTTAGTTTCTTTTTTATTTTTCCCTACGCTGCGTATTAAACCTTTATTTTCTTTGTGATGAGTGATCTTATTTTATCTTATCTCCGTGTTGAATGGAAATTAGAGGAGGGAGGCGACATGTCTTGGAGATTCCATGTGGGAGGGAAAGTGGTGGACACAGTTGATATATTGAGAAAGAAGCATTGGGCTTGGCGTTTTGATGTATGGCCTTTTTCTATTCTCTATGCCGTTTGGCTTACTACCGTGGTTCCAAGCATCGACTTTGGCGATGCTGCAATTGTTCTGGGCAGTCTTGTTGCTCTTCACATTCTGGTCTGGCTTTTCACCGCTTGGTCTGTTGATTTCAAATGTTTTGTCCAGTATAGCAAGGTAAATATGGCTTTGGTTGCTTAATTTCAATTTGTAAGATTTTATGGCAGTCATTATTGTTGTTGTTGTTGTTAATGTTTGCAGATGATATTTCTGGTTGTCTCACACTGTGTATTTATTTGTTCTTCAAATTTTTTTCTTTTTTTCTGGGCAGATTAATGATATTCACCTTGCAGACGCATGTAAAATTACTCCGGCGAAGTTTTCTGGTTCCAAAGAAGTTGTTCCCCTACATATTTGTAAACAAGTATGTTTGGTGTTTCATTTCAGTTCTTGTATTTGTTGATTTTTGCTCTAACCTGTTATGAAGTTGGGTTTGATGGATCATTTGATCTTTTAAAGCTTTTAAGTGATTATGGTTATTAGAATACATGAAGGGCTTGCCTTGGTGTAACAGTAAAGGTTACTCAATTATGACTTGGATGTCACAGGTTTGAGGCATTGAAATAGCCTCTTTGTGAAAAAACAAGGTTAAGGTTGTGTATTTCTAGCCTTGTGCATCGGGAATGCACAATAATTAGAATAGAAGCTAAATATGCCCACTGTGGCATATTCTGTAAACACTTGAGATGAAACAAAGAAATATCATAATGTAACTCTTTAAGCTACCTAGGATTGGTCTATGTTACATTTTTATTTCTTGCACAGTGTTGAAATGAATATTTGTTGAAATATGGGAAGTGCTGATAATTGTAGAATTCATGTGGATACTTGTTCTGGAGTTAATAATGTAAGACAATAGAAGCAGAATTGTTGAGGATAGAATGGTCATGAAAGTTGTTTGAGCAACATCACGTTAGTGATTGGTAGAACAACATCCCTTGATTTTGCACATGGATCCTTTAAGGGACAAATAATCTTTTCTTTCTTTTTTTCTCCAACTAGCACCTCTTTAATTTTAACTTGATTCAAGAACTCTTTTTCTTTGTCATTTAGCAAGGAAAGGGGTTTCAGCTACAAAGGCTCCATTTTTATTTGTATTCTCAAACACTTCCCACTTTGCTTACTGAGTCTCTTCTAGGACAGTTTTAATTTGGAAGCAAGCTATCAAATCCCTCAACATTTTAATCATCTTGTACCTCTCACTTAAGCCTCATTTTTTAAAACTCGGATGGCATAAGGTGAATACTGTTGACATTCAAAATGAGGATTGGGATTAGATTTTAGCCCAAGGACTAGCTTTTTTGGGTGACATTGGGAAAAAACTCCTCAGAATCTGCTGAGACTTAAGAACTGATTAATTCTTGAGACAAATTGATTCTTACTTGAACTAGACAAAGTGAAGGATAGACAATTTGTTCTAAATTTATTTGGCCACTAACATCTTGGTAAACCGTAAAGCGGAAAGGGCGAAATTCCAATTTCTTGATGGTGCCAGATTAGACCCTTACCACACTGCTTTTCTTCCCATGTTTGTCATATCTAAAACATTACTAACACGTCTTAAAGTTTGAACATTTTCTAGCAAAAGCTGTGATTTTATTCTTTTGGGGCGAGGTAGAATGTGCAACACTTATGCTATTATCAACATGGCTGGCCTCATTCCCTGTCTGGTTTGCTTAAAAAAATAAAATATAAGTTGAGGTATTCTGCTTTGAAGTGAGGCATCTGATGTGATCAGCTTATTTTTGTGTTTTTTTCATGAGTTTGGCGTATGCTTTTGGAAATTTTGCGTGTAAGTTCTGCCATAAACTGTCAGGTTACCCATAGTTTGCTTAATGAGATCTCCTGCACTTGCATAGTTGTCAGGTTCATCTGGAGAAGAAATTTACTTTGATTTCAGAAAGCAGCGGTTTATCTATTTGAATGGAATATTTTGGAAGCTTCCTTACCCTACAAAGGAAACCTTTGGCAACTACCTCAAAAGCAGTGGTCATGGCTCTGAGGCTAAAATAGTTACTGCTACTGAAAAATGGGGACGGAACATGTGAGTTACTTTTTGAAATTTTGTGCTAATAAATCATTATGCTTTTTGTTTTTCTGTCAATTCAGTATTCCAAAGTAAGACATGAGTTTAGGTCTGTCTAGAACCTAAAGGGACAATTAAATGGAAAAATTAGTTTCTCATTCAGTATTGCTTAGGTGAATAATTGTTTTCTGCTTCAGTAGTTTCCAAGTTTATGCAGGTAGATTCATTACATAATTCGATATATTGGTTTTAGACTTTTTTATCTTGTAACTTTGCTCTTTTTAATGGGTTCTTCTTTGTTGGAGAGAAAAAAAAGGTTGGATGCTACAATTGAAAGGGGGAATTGCTTGTGATGGGTGAAGTCATGGGAGCTGATGTGGCAGCATGGTTATTGCTTTAACTTAGGATTAGGAAGGTAGAAAATTGGAAGCTTTGCATGTTTTTGACTGGATTGGACTTTAATTTTTTTGTTATTTAATATATGTCAAATGAGGGTGAGCTCTGGTGTAAGGTATAACTACTCCATTGTCATCTTGAGGTCTGTATTCATGCTAGTAGAAGCCTTTTTGTGAAAGTAGGGAACTTTGCTTACTTTGATCATATCAAAATCACCTGTCCAATTGGGACACTCCTATAATTGTGCTGAATGGCATTCTGAAGAAAAAAAATAAACTAAAACAAAAAGAGGGGTGGGGGAGACAATCTAAAAAATGCACACAAAATGAAGAAAGACTATTTCATTGAACCTGTCACATGGGAGGATACTCCTATATGATGTGTACTGTTGTATTAATGTAATCTGAAAGGGAAATTACAAAAAGATAAAAAAGGGAGAAAAGAAAGAAATAAGTATGTTGAATATACCTAGGAGGACATAGAGGTAAGGAATTTCTGTGTGTTTTTCCATTTGCTACCTTATAACTTCACTAATAAATGGTAACATTAAATTTTAGTTTTTTATTTCCCTTTTGATCTTTGGGACATTACAAAATTGGCTAAGAGTTTACAGCTCTCTCTTTTTAGTGGTGATCTGGGTTATTCTATTCTTACAATTTGTGATGATCATGCCATGGGTTTTTTTTCTAGGCTTGCAGTTTGATACCTTAGGAAATTTTGTAGATGTTCCAAATTTAGGACATGTAGGCAAGTATTAGCCTAATGCAATTAAATGAAGAGTGCCCTGCTATATGAATTCAGGGGTAAGGCTGTATACATACCTTTCCTAGACCTCACAGTGTGGAAGCCTCATGCACTGTGAAGCCCCTTTTTTGTTTTCACTGTATGAATTCAGATGCCTAAGGTTTTATTGATGGCAAAATGATGTAATCTTTTTTCTGTACATAGCTGACTCCCAGTGCATATGTTGATGCCAATTTTTCCATTTTATGACATGTGGATGCTACTTTATTTAGAGTTTGTGCCAGATTTACTATTAATGCAATTTTGCGGTTTCTCATACATATTGTGTTCATTTTTCTTACTGAGATATGGATATAGCTCCTCATTTTCTGTTAAGCTGTTGATTGTTTTGTTGTTTGCTCAAATCAATAGATTTATTTAATCAAATTTGATCCTGATAGGGAAGTTATAGGTGTTTGTTAATTATTTCCACTTTGTATTGTGATTGATTGTGGTTTGCATTTGGGTTCATTTAGATTTGAATATCCGCAACCTACTTTCCAGAAATTAATGAAAGAGCACTGTATGGAGCCCTTTTTTGTATTCCAGGTTTTGTCCTCTCTCTCTCTCTCTCTCTCTCTCGCTTTCTCTCTCTCCCATCTCATGCATGCTTGCACAGTGTTGTTCCCTTTGTAGTCAGGTTTCTGTAACAATCTCATATTGTTGACCTATTAATTCTAGTTCTCTTTTATATTTCATTGATTCCATCTTTTGTAAAATACATTTCTTCTTGTAGGTCTTCTGTGTGGGGCTTTGGTGCTTGGATGAATATTGGTATTACAGTTTATTCACTCTATTCATGCTGTTTATGTTTGAATCAACAATGGCAAAAAGTAGGTTGAAGACTCTAAGTGAGCTAAGGCGTGTTAGGGTTGACAGCCAGACCCTAATGGTGCATCGCTGTGGGAAGTATGGTATCTCGATTTCATTTATATTTTTTTTATTACTGTTTGCAGATTTGTAGAATTATGTAGTGAGCATTGTGACTTCAGGTGGGTGAAACTCTCTGGGACTGATCTTGTACCTGGGGATGTTGTCTCCATTGGTCGTTCCTCTGGACAAAATGGAGAAGACAAGTCTGTACCAGCAGACATGCTTATATTAGCTGGAAATGCCATTGTAAATGAAGCCATCCTCACAGGCGAGTCAACTCCTCAGTGGAAGGTAGTTCATCATCTCTGTTATCGCCTTGTTTTGATGTAGTTTGGAAGTTCTTTATTTTGGTGAATCACGCTACAATTGCTGAATTTATGCTTGGACATAATGCTCAGTAAGGTAGGTTGCTTTCCTTGTGTATGGATAAGTTATTATGGCATTTAATATATGCACCAATGGATGCTATGCTATCAAATATCCTCTAATGTCATCCTAATGGCTGTTTTATTTTTGTTTTATTATTATTATTTTTTTTTCCCACTGAAAATGGGTGGTGTTTTGGAGGGGGGCTTGGGGAAGAATAACTGAGTAAGAAATCAGAATATGTGGGCTGAGAGAAGAATATGGAGAGAAAAATGGAGAGGCATTTGTCCAAAATGCGATGAACTCAGCTTTGCTGTGTTGAAATTAGCATTGGAGTGCAATATTTCAACTGGATTTATTGGCTTATTAAATAGGATTTGCTATCTAGTGTTCTTATTTGTTACAAATTGGCTTACAATTTACATCTCCTATCATGAAATAATTATGTTGGGAATTTTCCCCTTTTCTCTTTAGTGGATTCCATAAATCATTGTGAAGGCTTCCGCCATGCATTATAAATAAGGAGCGTTTATCATTTGAGAAAATTTTCCATTTTTCAAATAGAAACATGGTAGAAAAAATGTCTACTTAGAAAATTAAAAAATATTTTTCTAGAAAAGTAGCTTGCCTAGGTTTTTTTTTTTTTCCTTATTTTGTAAAGAATTTAGAAAATTTCTATTGTTTTCTGACCTTTCTTCTCTGAAACTAGAAAAATAGGAATGAACTGTTTTCTACATTTTTATGCAAAATTTTAGGGAGTGTTTATTTTTTCAGGCTTCAGTTGTTGGTAGGGGAACTGAGGAGAAGCTGTCAATTAAGCGGGACAAAAATCATGTTTTATTTGGTGGGACTAAAATATTGCAGCACACTCCAGATAAGGTCAGTGATGTAAATATTGCTTGTAAACTCTTCTTATGGTAAAACTTGTAAATTTTTTTAAATTGTCTTTCCATTTCTTGATGCTGTTGGGCCTTGCCATCTCATTTGATTGTTTTTATTTGATACTGGACTTAGACATTTCCTCTAAGAACCCCTGATGGTGGCTGTGTGGCTGTTGTGCTTCGAACTGGGTTTGAAACAAGTCAGGGGAAACTGATGAGGACCATTTTATTTTCTACAGAGAGGGTAATGAAATATTTTATCCTTTGTTGGTTCTCAATTTCTTAAACTTATTTTGATGGTCTGACTTGTCACTTGGATGTTTCTGTTTGCAATTTTGTGTTGAAGGTTACTGCCAACAGCTGGGAAAGTGGGCTCTTCATTCTATTTTTAGTTGTATTTGCATTGATTGCTGCTGGTTATGTACTGAAAAAGGTAAATTTACTTTTTCCCTTCAAATTAGCTGTTGACATATTAAGCATTTTTCCTTTTATTGATAAGATTTCTTTGATTTAGGGATTAGAAGACCCAACAAGGAGCAAATACAAACTTTTTCTAAGTTGTTCACTAATTATAACTTCTGTGATTCCACCTGAGTTGCCAATGGAATTGTCAATAGCAGTTAACACATCTCTTATAGCATTGGCACGGCGTGGAATTTTTTGCACAGAACCTTTTCGTATTCCCTTTGCTGGGAAGGTGAGTTGGCTTAGCACGGGGATCTCCCCTCCTTGCCCTCTCTCTGTAGGTATCCTTTTTATATAAATCATTCTTTGTTGTAGCAGGTATGTTATCCCAGTCTAATATGTTAGATTAACTGATGCAAAATACAAATCAAGCCCATGACTAACTATGATAACATTCATTAATTGCTTCTTCATGTCATTTTTTCTTGTTTGTCTAGATAAATAAATGCTTCCTTGTTGATCGCCTTGACATCTTCTGTAGACTGGAGTGGGTGTTTATTCAAGACATCTTTCAAAGATCTTGTCTGTCTTACAGTGTGTATGAATGGGCACTTTATCTTTCATGTTTCCCCATGCAGGTTGACATATGTTGTTTTGACAAGACCGGAACACTTACATCAGATGACATGGTATTCCCACAATGTAATTTGATGCTTAACTCATCAGTTGGCTACTATTGTATTCATTATATGAATACTTTTGATTTCTCTCCTTTTCAGGAGTTCCATGGAGTTGTTGGGTTGAATGGCAATAAAAATTTAGAGTCTGATATGAGTAAAGTGCCAGCCCTTACACTAGAAATTCTTGCATCTTGTCACGCTTTGGTCTTTGTGGATAATAAGCTGGTATGCTGATGCAATTCTTTTGATTTCCATTTTAAAAGTAGCTTTTACAGATATTGTAGCTGGGATAAAAGGAATGTTGTTGGATGTGCACAGTGGAGGCTAAGGAAAAAAAATGATTATATTAATTTTTAAGCAGGAAAGATTTCTAAGTTTGCTACTTCTAGAGTCTCCTTTGTTTGTATCTCAAGGGTACTTTTTAGTCCCCTATTTTGTCTTTTGATCTGATAGGCTGAAAAGAAAAGATAATTAGAGCAAGAAGGTGTTTGATTATTTCAGAGCCATAGTTTTACCTTAAATTCTTATGTAAGAACCATTCATCTCTACCTGCTTACATAATACATGGATTTCACTTGAGTTTGTTGGGGACCTACCAGCAGTATTGCTTTCTTTTGCAGTTCTGCAGTGGCATTCCTCCCTACTGTAGAACTTGAACAGTATTTTAGTTTTTGGATTCTCAATTTTTTTGTTTATTTGGAGGCCTAAATGGTCCTTGATGTCCAGTAGCCTGGCAGCAGATGTTGTTTACTGTGGTTTTGGGGAACTAACAGTTTGCATGAGTTGGTAGACTTAAGAGGTTCTTCCTTTGATTCCCTATTGATGTTATGCTGCTTGCCCTTTCTACATTTGTGTGTTGTAATGGATTATTGATTTAATTCAATAAGCCATCAAAGTTCCAGAACCTGATGTTCTGAAATATCCACAAGTTGAAGAAGCCCTTGTCAGTTTATCTTTTCAATGTCTACAATAGAAGCAATTTTATATGTGTCAAACAAGTACATCATGTTCACTTAGAACTCCACCTCACCGCAAACACAAGTGTTTCTTCCAAGGGGATTGCATGTGTAATAATTTTTCTTTTTTTCTGGATATTATCTTCTTCAGTGCCTGCAGAGGGCTGGGAGTGCCTTTTACTGAAAGTACAGCATACTTAAGTCCAGTTTCTTTTTTCTCCTGCTAGAACTGTTAAAGTTTGTTGTCCTTCTTGCTTCAAATCATATTTGCTTATATCCATGTTATCTTGCTTGTGAGATATTTGTCTCCGTTGAAATTGCTACTTGGTTAATATGATGCAATTGCTTGCAGGTTGGTGATCCTCTTGAGAAGGCTGCACTGAAGGGAATAGATTGGAGTTATAAATCTGATGAAAAGGCCATGCCCAAAAAGTAAGTGGTGATTTTTACTGAGCTTCAAATTTGCTAGTCTAAGTAGTGACCTGCTGTTGTGGAGAATCCATGGATCCCTGAGTCTATTGTTGCCATTAATTTTTGCATTCATAGTTTGTCAAGGAAATCTAAGAAGCCTTTCTTTTGTTAGTGCAAATTTTGTAGGGTTTGATGAGTGCTTGTTGATACCTTTTTGGTATGATTTAGTGAGAGGAAACATTTCTTCTAGATTTAATATGATGATCTGAAATAACTCAACTCCTTGACATTTCCTATGCTGGCTGTGCATGCATTTGTTTTGATACTAGTAATTATGTGTTGCATACTTTTTTCCTGTTCACTACAAACATGGATGATCAATGTAGTTTACTCTAGTCGATCCTTTACTAATTGCAGGGGCAGTGGGAGGGCTGTGCAGATAATTCAGAGGCACCACTTTGCATCCCACTTAAAAAGAATGGCTGTCGTTGTTCGCGTGCAGGAGGAATTTTTGGCTTTTGTGAAGGTCTGTTGATTTCTTGTGGTTTTGTGGTGGATGAGGTATTTTGATAATATAATTAAGACCTGCCTATTATAATACACAAGATTCTTGCATAATTGGATATCATATGAAATATAAGTGTTTTACTAAAACAAATATCCTGGACTGACAATTTAACTCAGATTCTCTACAAGAAAATTCCTCGAGCTTTCATAGACAGGTGCACACCTTGGGGTGGATTTAATGAATTGGAATGGACCATATGGATAAAAAGAAAAGAACAAGTTTGTAACTTGAGGTTATCAGTAGTATCCAGAGGTGTGCAAAAATACAGTCCAACCGAGACGAAATCGAACTGACCCAATTTTGTCGGCCCTGTTTGGTTTGTTTTGGTTTGCAATCTTGAAATTCTGGTTAGTTGGTTTGGCTTTAGGTCCAGAAAATCAGAGAGACTGAACTAGCCAAACCAACTGAAAACTTTTTTTTTTTTATATAGTTTCTATATATTTTATGGACTTTAACTATTTTTCAAATATCTTTTTGCGTTTGAATTTCATTTTTTTATTTACAAAATAATATATATTTTTTGTTTTTTTGAAAAAAACAAGCAAACTGAACAGAACTGAATTCTTATACTTTTTTGGTTTGGGTTACATTATTTTTCTTGTTCAGTGCCATACTTACCAAACCAACCAGATGCGCTTGAAAATGCTACATCTGACATTTGTAAGATTACATGATATCAAGTACCACCATATTTGGGGTTATCATATCATGTACCTTAAAAAGTTATAATTTGTGGGCCCTCTCTAGTCTGAGGTTTCTGGCCTTACATTCACTCTATGGATGGATTTTGTCTTGTGTTTCTTTTATTTTATATATATATATATATATTAAAGGTGATTTCTAATTGTGGAAGTCTTTCTTTTTAATGGTCCAAGCTTCTTTCAGTGAAAGACTAATTATTGTATTTTGGCACATCAACAACTCCTGGTTCTCTTGTGGCTTTCTGAACTGGGAACTGTTTGTGTTACCTACTGGCCTTTTAAATTTGATTGGCAAGCACAGTTGAAATGTTCATTGGAGGTACTACCCCTCTAAGCAATATGGAAGACAATGAAATGATGAAATTGTATTGCATTTGTTGGATCCAGACAGCTGAGCACTGGTTTTTATTTTTATTTTTTTATTTCAATACCTCACCAGTTGAATTGTTCATTGGAGGTACTACCCCTGTAAGCAGTATGAAAGACAATGAAATGATGAAATTGTATTGCATTTGGTGGTTCCAGACAGCAGAGCTCTGATTTTTATTTTTTTATTTCAATACCTCATTGGAAATGACTATTGCTCCCTGTAATTGGGTATTGGAGGCTACCATGGATAGGTCCTTGGCTTTAAAGTCTGCTCCTTAACTAATAACTGTCCATTTTTTCATTACTTCTGATTTGATTCCAGAATTGCTACACTACCTATGACTTGCAAAGACTCTGATCTTTTGTGAAATCACTCCAGTTCATTAGGGGTTTTTATGTGACCTCACTTCAGGCTTGTGTTTTTGCCATTGGAAATAGGCAAAACTTTAAGGGACAACACATTTTTCTTTAAGGTAATATGATCCATAAGCTTATGAATTCTATTGTCAATCTCATTTCAGGGTGCACCTGAAACCATCCAGGATAGGCTCACTGAGATGCCACCCTCCTATGTTGAGACATACAAGACATATACACGCCAAGGGTCTCGGGTTCTAGCCCTTGCTTTCAAGTCCCTTCCAGACATGGCAGTAAGATTGCAATGTCTTTTGATGTTGTTTCATATTTTTCTTTTGTTTGCCAAATCTGTTTCTGTGGCTATTTGGAGTTTTAGACCATATCTTCACTTGAGGTTAGGTGTTTCTCACATACTCAAGCAATTTATTATGTAAAAGGAGCCTCTGAATGTTAGTTGAGGGATCTAAACTTCTATCCTTTTCCCATGGAAAGATCATTACATGGTTCTGCTTGTTGCTTTCACATGGGGATTGGATTTCTCACATTGTCTATATTATTCATCATGCCAAGTGGTGCAGTATTCATTCTTAGATTCAATTATGAGATTAAATTTAATATGCTTATATTTATAGTGTGAAGAAACATATTCCTGATATTGTCCCTTTGGTGTAGAGACACTGAAAAAAATGCTAAACTGAGGATGCAGAGTTAAAGTTGGAACTGAGTTGATGGATTAGGGTTTAGAGAAAAACCTCAAACCTTGATTAGAGAAGTAATAATCTGCCTAAATAGTGTCTGTCAATTCTATCTATACTAGGGTTACAATGAGAAGTATATCTCAACTCTCTTGGTTACATAAAATCCTAATTGGCTTTAGCCATCCAACTAAAGTAAAATTAGTCACAGCTAATCACATGACAACTTATTAAAACTAAAACCTAAAGTCATATTTAAAGAGAATAAAATAACAAAACACAAATTACCAGCTAATAGATAATTATGAGGGATGCTCCTGCATCATCCCTGCTCCCTTTCTCAGCGGTAGGTTGAATTGGTATTTTCACATGCCTTTTATTTATGCTGTTCAGTTTTGTGTATTTATTGTTTTTGGTTCTTGCTTTCTCACATCAGTTGCCTCCGTGTGGTGTGAATATGAGTTAGTATTCAGCTTCCAAAATTAAGCCATCATTGCCATGGTTGTTCCATCTTCTATGTTGACTTTGAAATGGTTTTAGTTCATGGAGTTAAGACTCACTATATTCTTGGGTCTCAACATCTCTCTCTCTCTCTCTCTTTCCTGAATTGTAAATATGTACCAATATTAGCTCACACAAGTAAAACAAGGTCTTTATCTGCTCCATTAGTTACGAATTATGTGTTAATGCATGTTTTAAATTTATTTTCTGTTATCATTCATGTGAAGGTTAGTGAAGCTAGAAGCCTGGATAGAGATGATGTGGAAAGTGGCCTTACTTTTGCTGGTTTTGCGGTATGTACTCCTCTTGGGTAACTATTTCATTGATGCAATGTGTGTTTGCTTGTTTGATAGTTTTTCACAGTTTACATTACCTTCATTATCCTTATTGTCAGTACATGTTTAATGACGTAAAATCTCAGGTCTTTAACTGCCCAATAAGAGCTGATTCAGGCAGTGTTCTGTCTGAACTGATGAATGCATCACATGACTTGGTGAGTTCCTCGATTTATTTTGTTAGTCAGCATGCCATAAACTAGAATTTAAGCTGCACTCACCATGATTTTTCTGACATAGAAAACATGCCAATTAAACTTTGAAATAGCTTTATGCTTAGAATTCAAAGGAGGAAGTTTTGGGTGAGTGAATCTATCTGGGAATAAGCTAAAGCTTCTCTATCAAACTTATGGTATTTAAAAAATCATTTCTCTGATGTTGATGATGCAGTTCCATGCCAAAGGGTCAAGTTGGCTGGTTTAATATAATTCTTGTGATTTAAAACAAATGCTGCTCAATTTTAGCAAATTTTGTAACTTGACTGTTTTCCTTGTTTTGCTACCCTGCTTTTTTTTTTTTTTTTTAATCACAATGATTTGGATTTTTGCTACCTGCATTCCTACCCTATTCTAAAATCTCAGTCTTATATCTCTTAGTTGATTTTGCTGTCCTGTCCTGATACTTTGAGGATAGTTTGTTTCAATTCACCCCTCTTGTTTCCCTGCCTTGGAAGTATGTTGTGCTTCTGCCTATTCATTCAAGTAGTTCTACAGAACTCTAGTCATATGAAGCCATTTAATCCTATTTTCCCTTCTCACTGTCAGTTTTTCTGGGACTCCTTAAGCGGTTGAAGCAAACAACCCCCATCAAATGCTGTCAACTTTTCTTAAAACTTTTGTCTTTTAAGTTGAAGCTTCATTTCTAATGTCTGTTCTGGAGTGTGTACTTAAATTATTGAAAAATGCTCTTTCTCAACAAAAAAGCTGCTAATGTTAGGTTATGATCACTGGTGACCAAGCATTGACAGCTTGTCATGTCGCTAGCCAAGTGCACATAATATCAAAACCAGCATTAATTCTTGTTCAAGCAAGGAGCAGTGAAAGGTTTGAGTGGATGTCACTAGATGAAACAGAGATAATTCCTTATGGGTAAAATCCATCTTCTTGTTATTTATGATTCTTTTTTTTTTTTTTTTCAATAATTATCACTTGTGAGTTGTGCCTCTGCATAAGTTTCATTGTCAAATCACACACTAAAAGAGTTGTGACTTCTTTTTGACGACTTAGAACCATTTATTTCATTCATTTCTTCAACTTTGTGTTCTTATTAAGTTATATTTTATGTTTTACAACCTTGCATTGCACTTCTGGGTGATAGAAACTAGACATCCATTGAACTTTGCTGGTGGCATGATGTTATAGTGTCTCTTGGCAATCTCAGATGTTAGGCATATCAATATATTGTCATAATTTATTTTTAGCCATTTATTGCTGTCTGAGGCTAATTAATGCTAAACATTGGTATATGCATATCCTTTTATGGTCTCTTCCTTTATTTTCCTCAATTTAATTAGCACCTTGTGACTGAGAAAGCAATGCAATTAATTGTAGTGAAAAGGACGTTGAATCTTTGTCAGAGACTCATGATCTCTGCATTGGGGGTGAATGCATTGCAATGTTGCAACAGACTTCTGCTGTTCTTCAAGTCATTCCTTATATTAAGGTTCTAACTCAGACAATTCCTTTGAAACTGGTTATTCATAATGTTGTTGATATTGACAGTGCATGCTTCATGTTATCTTCTTAGGTGTTTGCAAGGGTTGCTCCTGAGCAAAAAGAACTAATTATGACCACTTACAAAACGGTGGGAAGGATTACACTGATGTGTGGAGATGGAACCAATGATGTTGGAGCTTTAAAGCAGGTACATGCATATGTGTGTGCACACAGGCAAGTGTGTGTATTTTGCTGCGCACATGCTCTAAATCTAGTTTTGGAACCGTGCTTTGAATGTGCATATTTGTTACATTTGTGGATAAGAGCCTTTAGAATGGAAAGCATTGCCTGTTAGTTACCCATTGGCCTTTGGGTTTTTTTTTTTCGGTTGAAGTTTTACGAGAGCAAATTCATAGATGTAGACTTATGTGTGTGTACATCTAATCCAAACTCTCCAAAGGAGCCTTAAGTCTCAAATTCATTTGGTTTTGGCCGTATGAATTATTTTCTGCCATTTCTTTCTATTGTGAGCCAAAGTGGTTGTAAGGTGAAGTCCCAGTTCCTTCCTAATCAATGATTCCCATATCGTTTTGTGCATTTCTCTCTCTCTCTCTGTGTGCTGGATTTTATTGGATTTGGTCACCTGCTATGATGGTGCATTGTAACCTCCGTCCAAAATGTGGAAACCATCTTAAATGACCCTCCCTTCTCTTGCATCCAATAGGTACCACCCTGCCTTGCCCCCAATATCCTCATTTCTTATTCAATATTTTTTCGTGTATGGCTGCATACCTATCTCAGCATGTTACTTGACTTCTTTACAAATTGTTTTTCTTATAAATTAGTGATGATGTGACTCCTATACTGATCATGATGCCTATTTTAATTTTAACCTCCATTAAAGAGGTAATCAAACTTGAGTAATTTACTCATGTAGTCAATCTGTGAATGTGGCTGTTTGTTTACTCAGGACCTGATGCTTTTTTTATGTATAAACTCTGTTTTTTGTGTGTTTCCCCTACCTCTTCCCAGAGCTAAAATGCATCCTGGGGTGGGAAGTGTGTTGGAATGTTGGGTTTCATGTTCTGCTAAAATTGGTATTTTACTGAGTGTGTTTATATTCAATGAGTATTATTGATTTGTGTTGTTGAGTCTCTTATTAAGGCAAGACAATGGGAATGTCCTCCTTAAGATCTTACTGTTGATGTTGCCAAATCATAGAGCAGCATAGAATGTATAAACATTGCATTCTTTCTTTAGGCCCATGTAGGAGTTGCACTGTTGAATGCAGTCCTTCCAACACCAAGTGGAAGCTCTTCATCAGAAATATCTAAAGGTGGAAATTTGAAGCCTGTTAAGTCCAAAAAATCAAAGGCCACATCTGAAGTGACAAGCAAAGCTAGTTGTCCAAATGGTGAAGGCTCTTCAAAAGGTAAAGCTGTTGCAAGACTGGATTCTAGCAATCACTCAGCTGGTAACCGCCACTTGACAGCTGTAGAAGCACAACGACAGAAGCTGCAGAAGCTTATGGATGAGATGAATGAGGAGGGTGATGGTCATTCAGCTCCCATTGTCAAGCTTGGAGATGCCTCCATGGCATCTCCTTTCACGGCAAAGCATGCATCAGTTGCACCAACCACAGACATCATTCGACAGGGCCGTAGCACTCTTGTGACAACACTCCAGATGTTTAAAATACTTGGCCTTAACTGCCTTGCTACAGCTTATGTATTGAGTGTTATGCATTTGGATGGTGTCAAACTTGGTGATGTCCAGGCCACAATCAGCGGTGTCTTTACTGCTGCCTTTTTTCTATTTATTTCACATGCACGGCCCCTTCGCACCCTTTCAGCAGAACGGCCACATCCCAATATTTTCTGCTCCTATGTCTTCCTTTCCCTTTTGGGACAGTTTGGAATCCACCTGTATTACCTGATTTCTTCTGTGAAAGAGGCCGAGAAATACATGCCTGATGAATGCATCGAGCCAGACTCTGATTTCCATCCTAATCTGGTGAATACTGTCTCATACATGGTGAGCATGATGATACAAGTAGCCACATTTGCCGTGAACTACATGGGACATCCTTTTAACCAGAGCATTTCAGAAAACAAACCCTTTATGTATGCTCTCGTGGCTGCTGTTGCTTTCTTCGTAGGCATCTCATCTGATCTATTCAGGGACTTGAATGACTGGCTAAAATTGGTGCCACTGCCTTCTGGATTAAGGGATAAGCTTTTGATTTGGGCTCTTTTTATGTTTCTGAGCTGCTATATGTGGGAGAGATCATTGAGATGGGCTTTTCCAGGTAGGATTCCAGCTTGGAAGAAACGGCAACGGGTGGCTGCGGCCAATTTAGAAAAGAAGAAACATGTCTGAACAACTGTTTCAGCCACGGTAATGGTTTTGTGGAGATTCCCGTTGATAGGAGAGCAAGGAGCAAAGATCAAGCAGCATCGGAAAGGCGTTCAAATTGGGTTTCGGAGACGTAATATTTGTTTCCCATCCTTCGTGATAAAAAGTTGGGAATTTTTGTTAAGAGTCTTAATGATTCTCGTATGGAATAGAATGTTTTTTTTTTTTTTTTTTAATCATTTTTTTCTGAGTAATACATGATTTTCCCTGAGCAAGGGAGCAAAGCAAGAATTGTTGACCTGATATACAGTTATACGAGAAATCTTCTCTGACTCCCTTGCGTGTGAAACCCGCAAATCTAAAAGCGGAGGCCTTGGCTACATCTGATACAAGAGTTATGACTGGCGTTGCTGTGGCCTTTTGCTTATATCTGGCATAGGCAACTATTTATACAGATAAGGGAAGCTGGTTTCAAACACAAAAGTAATGGTTGGTCAATACGGGGTGGAAAATCAGAAAGGTGAATGTAACCATAAGTTTAGATGTCCATTGATGTACATTTTCTAGAAATTGCTTTCGAAATAAAAAAAAAAAATTAAAAGATAATTTCCATCGTTAACATGGCTAGGTACATAATTGAGTGAAATAACATATTTTTGTTATATAATTTATAAAAACATGATAAAATAAATCACTAGACCAGTCTTTAAAATACAATAATTATTTCAAAAATTACTAAATGGGATAAAATTGTAAATTTAATTTTTAACAAGAATGTCAACTTTAAGGGCTATAATTTATCAATCACTTTAACCCACTAAAAATTAATGGCAACTTAATAAATCCAATGTCAATTAATCAATCAATCCCTTTAAGCCATTCAAGAAAATAATGATAATTTAGTAAATAACTTATAACTACGAGTAGCTATGTTGTTTATATTTTTGCACGTTTGATCGAAGGTGAATTTTGGAATTTATGGCAGGACTAGGACACCGTATTGTTCCAAAGAGCGGAAACAGTATTATCCACAAATAAACATGGCTTGAAAATGAAAATCATTGACATGGAAGGATATTTTTGAGATGCAGCTTGTGCAGCCTGGCGTGCCTGTATCCCCACAAATTTTCTGGGCTAATTGTCACAACGATTTTATTTTATTGTACATGATTAATAAAATTATTATTTATTGTATTAAAGAATAGCACATACCATAAAGTATAATATAAAATTTCACCTTTTGAACTTTGGTTTTTTGTGGTTTATATATCTTTATTTATTAATTGGGTATGATGTATATACCAAAAAGTGTCTTCAGTTAATGGTTCCCTTTTATTTATTTGATCACTTTCTTTTTTTTTTACTCTATTACCTACTACTTTCAACATTTTTACAGAGAAAAAAGCTATTTGGTCTCACTTAGTGAGATACGTGACGTCATAATTTTTTTCGATGAAATAATATTTTTATAAATAAATAAAATTTAAAAGTAAAAATAAATTATTTTTTTTTTACCCAACATATGAATTATTTTTCTCATGATTCGAATAGATCAAGAATGCCGGGATGAGAAATAAAAAAAAAAAAAAAAAAAACAGAAAAAAACAAAAAAACAAAAAAAACCGAAAGAGAAGAAAAGAAACTGCCGTCGGCTGATCTGAAAGTCAAAACTTTTTTTTTTTTTTTTGGTGACGTGTGATGAGAGCAGGTAGTTAGGTCACGTGACTTACAATTTTTAACTAACTAACTTTCAGGTTCATAAAAAAAATAAATAACTTGTAGGTTGCATCTCATTATTACGACTAGATTAATAGTTTTAATCGTAAAAAAAAAATACTAATAAATTAAGCCAATAGGTATATTACATTCAAAATTTCAAATTATTGTATTAATTTGGAGATTTTTGTTTTATGTTTACATTCAATATCTTCAACGTACTTTTTTGTTTTTAGAATTAAAAAATTGTTATACATATTTATATAATTAAAATCAACGTTGGCCTTACGAATGTCTCTCTTTATTTACAGATCCGAGTGGGAGGAACCATGAGAATATAATAATAATTCAAAAGGTGTGGGCGGGCGGAGGCTGCAGAAGATTGATTTTTTCTTTTTTCTTTCTTCTTTTTCTTTTTTATTTTTTTGTAATTTTTTTTTGGGGGGGGGGGGGGGGTGTGTGCGGTTTACGTGAATCAAGATTGTGACGATGATGACGGGAGAAACGAGCTCTGCTCCTTCCGGAAAAACAAAATCAAGAAAACCCAAATGTTCTGTCTCTTTTTCATGAATTTCTTTCAATTCAATTCAATTTAATGGCGTTGTATTGAATGTCTATGTAAACATTGTTTTATTTCAGATTTTTTTAGATTCAAATTATGATTTCTTTCTTTCTTTGTTTTTTGTTGTTGTTGTTGTTGCTGTTGGGGGATTGAAAATGCAGATTCGAGATTCTCACAGCAAGAGCTTCCAGCTTGCAAGCCAATTCTGACACCAGGATGGGTATATGCCCTTTTCTTTTTTATTTTATTTTATTTTATTATTAGTATTTTAACTTTATGTTTGTTTCAGGTTATTACCGCGTTCCTCTGCGTGGGCATTGTCTTCATTCCAGTTGGCCTTGCTACCTTCTTTGCATCGGAACGTGTAAAATGCTTTCCTTCTTTCTCTTTTAATTTTCCTTTTTTTTTTTTTTTGGGGGGGGGGGGGTGGTGTTCTTTTTTAATATAATAATGCTGCATTGATTGTTCATATTTGATGTTGCCAAATAGTCATTTTTCTTAGAGCTTTCTTTCTTTATTTTGGTTTTCACAGTTTTTAATTCTTATAAGGGAAAATCTTTGTTCTGGGGGGACGATGTTGCAGGTGGTGGAAGTAGTGGACCGCTATGACCAAGATTGCATTCCTCCTGAGTACAGAAATGACAGTCTTGAATACATCCAAAGCACTCTCACTGACAAGACCTGTGACAGAAGCTTGATTGTTAAGACCTACTCACAATCTGAGATGCTTTTGTTTTTTCTTTATTAATAGTCTTTGGGAACAAAAATGGAAATTGGAAAATTTGCATTAACAGTAGATTTTTCCAGGTCCCAAAGCAGATGAAAGGTCCTGTTTTTATCTATTATGAGCTTGATAATTTCTACCAGAACCACCGCCGGTAAGCAGAATTGTATTGTGTCTGTTTCAGTTTCAGTAACTTGTTAGCCGTTCATAGAAGGGACATGAATGTTCCATTTTTATTGCCTTGTTCTTATTTCTTAATGAAAGATTGTGTGCATATAGTTGTTTTACATGGTTTTTTTTTTTTTTTTTTAACAGCTATGATGAAAGGCATTGGGTCACATTATAGTTTTTTTTTTTTCTGTTAGAGCCAATGACGTGCTTCGTCTGGTCTTTAATTATAGTTTCTGCTTAATTGCTGCAAAGGCCATTGTGCTGTGTCCTGGATTCTAGACTGTTAATAACTTACATTGTAAGCTATCCTATTGCAAACAATTGAAAGGATAAAAATTCATTTGGAGGAAGCTTTGAATATGAAATATCTAGACTAGAAAGTTTGGTTGTAGTGACATCCCACCCATGAGTTATGCATCCCTTCCAATGAATATTTTTGGTTTCCTATCAATGCTCAGATGTGGGTATACATGTCTTATTTTTAGCATGGCAGTACAGTCAAATTGACAGTGGTGTGGCATTATTTTACTTGGATTTCTACCTTCATCAGAAATTTTTGAATTATCTTGTTGCCTTCATGTACATTCCCATTTCCAGTTTGTATAAGTGCTCTCAATGTGAGCTAGAGTTGTAGTTTCACTGGGTTTAGAGATGTCAATGATGAGTTTCATCTTAGTAGGATTGTTAAACTTATGGTATGCTCTTCATCAAGTTCTAAAACTCATCTGCAGCGTACCACTTTTAGTATCCATTTATTGCGTGAAACACTATAAAAGACTTTTTACTTAGGCTTCATCTTTTATGCTTGATCTTTGTGACCCATAGAATTTTCTTTCTGCCACATGACATTGGGGAAAACTGATTCCAGATATGTAAAAAGTCGAAGTGATAAACAGCTGCGGTCCAAGGCAAGTGAGAGTGACACAGATAACTGTAAACCTGAAGCAGTCACCTCGAGTAATGCTCCAATTGTTCCTTGTGGCCTGGTTGCCTGGTCTCTGTTCAACGACACATATGGCTTTTCAGTTAAAAGCAAGGTTTTAGATGTCAGTAAAAAGAATATTGCTTGGAAAAGTGACCAGGAGCATAAATTTGGGTCTGATGTCTATCCTAAAAACTTCCAGAGTGGAACACTGATTGGAGGTGCAAGACTCAATTCAAGCATACCTGTAATACATCTACCTTCTTTCTTACAGTCATTTTTTCCCATATCTATTCTTTTTAAGATGAATTGGTTCTTTTCTTTTGCGTTGTCACATTATTTTTCTGGTTCTTGGATACCCTTTTGCCTATTCACTATTTAATGAGCTGCTTCTCTGGCTTTGCATGAAACAGTTGAGTGAACAAGTGGACCTTATTGTGTGGATGCGCACTGCAGCACTGCCAACTTTCAGAAAACTTTATGGAAGAATAGAGGTGGACCTTGAAGCTAATGACATAATTGAAGTTACCATAAAAAACAACTACAATACTTATAGTTTTGGAGGCAAAAAGAAGCTTGTTCTTTCAACAACTAGTTGGATAGGTGGAAAAAATGGTTTCCTGGGCAGAGCGTATCTTACAGTTGGCAGCTTATCCTTGCTGTTTGCAGTCAGCTTCATAATTATATATGTCTTCAAGCCAAGGTAACTAAATGTTTACAGCTCTTGAATGAACCAAGATTAGCATATTTCTGCTATTAATGCTAGTATATTTCTATCTTAATACAGTTATCTCCTGGATTTTTCTTGAGAAGGTTTTGTTTGCTTTCTGCAGGCCTCTCGGTGACCCATCGTACTTGTCTTGGAACAGGAATCCCGCGGGAATATGAATTAGCGCATGGTCTGTTTGTTAATTACTTTTGTCTGGAATCAAGTTGAGGTCTTATCCATCCTGAAAAATAGAGGTCAGAAGCTAACGTCCCTTTTAGTTTTGAAAGAACAATACCACTTTGATATCTTAGGCCAGGTCAAAATTCCCTGTTGCATTTAATTTTGGGTATGAAACTGTACAACGACATGGAATGCTTCCTTGCCTAATAAACGAGTTTTTGACCCCTTAGTGTTCTTTGATTATTTGTCTTCAATGGGTCTCGTCCATTTAATCCGTAATCCATGTATGGGTCAAAGTAGAGAGTTGAAAAGAGTTTGTGAGTGATCTTTGGGACTCAAATGTTTTCAGCCACAGATGTGTGAATCTGGAAGACATTGTAAGCTCAGGTGTAAGAATGATGAGGATAGACGAGCAGGCATGAGATGGTTTGATGGATGTGTAAGTGTTGCCACTAAAGGGCAATTCTAGCGAAGACAATCTCCGATAATCAATGACCATTGGGTCCAAAATTTCAAAAGGGCTAACCACTGGAGTATAAATGCCAATATTGAATTTGTCTCAGCAGTAATATTCCATGCCAGGAGCTGCTCTTATAGTCTGATTTTCGACCTTCCTCTCCAAGTAGGAAGCTTAGAAATAAAACTTCCAATTCCAATTCAAGTGTATGACCCGGTAAGGGCTCTGAATCCCTCGCGAGTAGGAGCTACTGTTTTCCACATATTACAAGTACCAAATCTACCTGGTAAAAAACACTTTCGAAGACGCTTGTTTAAGCATCTTTACATGTTTTTCAATTGCATCTTTATATGAGTATTCACTGTCTGAGTCCAAATCCAAAGCTTCAGTCAGTCAATCTCCAAATTTTTATCATGATTGGCATGCTAGCATTGTGGGCTCCAACGGAGTGGAGGCATTTCTGTCACACATGTTTGCACTAATGCTTATAATCCCTTCTCCCTGCATTTTTAACAGACAAAACTAACAGTGATGTATCAAATGGAAACTAAAAAAATATATATAAAAAACAAAAAACAAAAAACAACAATGTGACTATTGACAGTGAAAAGTGAAGACTTAATTGATTTTTAACCTTTGCAATGTTTCTAAAGAATGTAGTTGTATAATTTCCAGTTGGGAACAAGGCCTCAATGAGATCTGCAAGAACCAACTGGGGTTGGGAAACTGCCCCATCATCCCAGTCTCCACATACAGAATTCATAGAAAAAATTGGAAACAAGTGAGTGAAACTGCGTAAATTATTACATCATAAAATGAAATAACCAAGCGATAGTTAAAGACTAAGAAAAAATTGTAGGAAATTTAGACTCACCAAGAACGGTAGAATTTTGGACCCTTCTATCGAATCTCCATAAGCTTTGGTTTGACAGAAAAGCAAAGCAAGAGTTATCCTCAATGCCTATATTTTCTAGAAAGGTTGACTTGTTGTATGAAGCCGGATCGAGAGTATACGTTTCATCCACTATAACATCCACGGTCTACATGAAAATCGTGAATTTTTAGTCAGCTGGGTGTATTACGAGTGTGTAGACACCAATGGAAATAGATATGAACGAACTAAATATTTTTGTTGATGCATATATTCCATGTCAAAATCAACTCAGTACCTAGTTCTTGGAACTTACGCATAGAATTGCATGCAGTGCTTCCAGATCATCAGGGCTTGAGATGTTGTACGAGATCTTGTTGATGGATTTGTCAATATTTTCTCCACCTGCATCTTCGATAAACTGTTCATCACAGATTTATTATTATTATTATTAGAAGATTCTTTAAATCATACTCATTTTTCAAATAAATCTCACACTTTTTTTCAATGAAATTTGAGATTTTTTTAACACGGGTATCAAGCTCTTAACTAATAAGGTATACCATTGAGGACCTCACATTTAGTTTACAATAGCACATGAAATTGGACTTCAGAACTTAGAGTTATTGTGAACAATCAACTTTGACTTCATTTTTCAGAAAGAAATTAGTCATTTTGCATACTTGAATAAGATTGTCACATTTGTCATCTTCTCGAGGAAATAAAACAAAGAATTCTGTGACAAATATACATGAAATGGACACGAATAAATATTGATTTATCATAATTATTAATTATAATTCATATATCTTTTTATATATAATAATTAATTACAATTAATTGTTTTAATAGCTCGTTGTTTATTTCACAAGTCTTCTTTTTTTTTTTTTTTTTGGTTAAACAAAAATACCAAAAAATTATTGAGTTAAATTATGGTGTTTTTGTTTCTTCTTTTTATCATGATACCATTAGATCTCATACCTGCAACTTGTAGGAATCATTTGTAAAAGTCCATACTCCCTGCAGAAAAAGAGATCTAACATAAAAGAAAATTACTTAACGAAAAATATATAAAATTTCAATGTACGTAATACCCATACATATATTTGAATTTGATATATGGTAATTTTTTATATTTAATTTTATTTATTTGTGAAATGGAATGAGATATAATTAAGTGCTATTATGTTATTTCTTAAATATTGTCATTATCGTCACACAACAATAAATAAGAAACAACATAAAAATAATAACAAGATGATATAATAATTTTTTTAAAATTTAATTTTATTTATTTATAAAATTAAATAAAATATAATTAATTCACATCTTTTTATGTCCACTTTTTTTTTTTTTAGATTAATTGTGCTTCTAAATATAATTATTATTAAGGACAAATTTGTTTGCAAGCTAGCAAATATCCCCTCCCCCCTTCCTCCTTCCTTTTCTAGAATACTGAAACGTAATTATTTTTTTTTTTTAAAAAAAAGAAAGAAAATTATTTCCAGGCACATCCCATATGTGAAACAATTTCCTTCACTGCATCATACTATAAAACTAATCTTTCTTAAGTATCTTGGTGTTACGTAGGGGTAACTAAGAATATACAGTAATGAGTTATAATTTACTAATATTAAAATTATTTTCAATACCAGAGAGCTCTCGAGTTCTATATTTTCAAGACCTTGGTAATTGTTAATAATTTTCGAATTTTAAGGCCAATACTCACATCGTAATAACCCATCCAAGCTACTACAGGCTTGAACCTTGCTTTACTTGCTGCAGCCCTGGCCAGGCACAAGTAGTTCTCCTTGACCTGCAAATAATTAAAGAAAACGCAAGCCATTATTTGCAGACTCTGTCTTCATGTATTAAGTATACTTATAGTGCAGTCAGATAAAAATGATGTAATGCCATTTGGCTTAACATTTTCTGATTAAATACATACGGTTTTTAATTAATCAAATAAAACAGCCACAATCTTTTGTATTTCTCCTTAACTCATTGTAATTTGAGTAAGGTCACACGTGATCGCACATGACTATAAATCCCAAAAAAAAAAGAAAAAACAATGTCAATTAACACTTATTATATAATAATATCAATTGTGTCACACATCTAATACTCATGGGACAACCACCACCTGTGCTCAAGGGGCACAGTATTTGTAATTCTAGACAAAAAGAAATTCAGAGTTGGGAGATTTTGGTACTCACTGAACTGTAGACTTCATTGGCTCTGGTCTCAAGATTGGCAAAAACACCCAGGAACTTTATCCACTCTGCTCGCTGTCACACGAAGCGTTGAAATCTAAATTTGATTCTATATAATACCCTTTGCATGTATGCATGTGAAGAATGAAGACGTCTAGTTTAAACTCAAGGTTAGGTCGTTAAAGAGTTCAGATATATCATATTGAAAAATCATTTTAATTCAAAATTTTAAGTAATTGAGTTTAATTAGGAATAAATTATATATTAAATTCTAACTTTTGATAGTTTGAAATCTTTATTTTTTACACCCTCAATTATTAATTTGTTTTGAGGTGAAATGGTATGGTCAAGAGTCATGCTTTTATATTTGACTTGTGCACTTAAGCTGAATTATGATGATACTAAAAAGCCTGGACAAGATTCCTTTTTACAGGTTAATTTTCAATCCATTTGCAGTCTCTTTGAGGGTATAATTGCAGGCAACTGCAGCTCCTCCTTTTGGTTTAAACGATTATTTAGCATGCATAATACAATAAGATCTTCGCATTTTTAAGGTCAAGTGATCATGAGCTTTTATCTCAAGCTTACCTGCAGAGAAGTTTGCTCCCCAAATGGCATAAAATTTGCAAAATTACAGCCCTGTGCGCCATCGGTTTCGACGGTAAAGTGTGCTGCGAATTGGGTCAATTGTTGTGATTCATTTCTACCAACTAGCTTGATTTCTCCTTCTTCAAGCAACTTTAGAACGCATTCAGAAGCCACGGAGTCCGATGTCATTCCCTTCATATTCACTAGCAAGCCCAGCAGCTGGCATATGGAGGAAAAACAAAAATAAGAAAGATCCCATTTCCAAGAGTTTGGTAGCTTTGAAGTATATTCGATCCTTCAATCATATTATTGGGATAAGAAA
Organism: Rhizophora apiculata; assembly: GCA_037832385.1. Taxonomy (NCBI): domain Eukaryota; kingdom Viridiplantae; phylum Streptophyta; class Magnoliopsida; order Malpighiales; family Rhizophoraceae; genus Rhizophora; species Rhizophora apiculata. Next base: position 4,242,667 of record CM075427.1, read on the forward strand.
CGATTTATGGGGATTAGAAGAGAATTAACCATGTTATGTAATCCAAACTTGCGGAGAATTCCAATGTTTTTTTTTTTTTTTTAAATTATAAAAGTGCAATAATTTTTTCGCATTATTTATGCAAGAATGTAGAGACGAACCATTACAAAAACCTATTATCAACGGAAGCACAATAAATTGTGGAATTGCAACTTACAGATGCCACTGATCCTCACCTCAAAAAATGAAACTGTGGAAGAAAAAAACAAAGAAAAAAAAAAAAAAAAACTGAGCGACATGGTAAGAACAATGAGCTACTTGAAAACTGAAGCAAATGGTAAAAGAAGGAGAAAACAACTGAACCACGTATACAGAGGGCTATAAAATTTAGTTGGTATTGAATTTTCAATAGCAATTTTCCAGATGCAACATGTAAATCTATCAGGTTTTCATGGGCTCATGTACATTTATTCCAAGTTCTAATCAAGATTTAACCAAGATGCTTATTATGTTTACTCACTTTTTTGTTTTTTTTCTTTCACACATTGGATATTTATTTAACTTAAGATGGGAATCAGATTAGAAAATCCATTTGGACCTAATAACAGCCACGTTGGATCACAACCGATAATTAATCGCAAGTGTTAGGACGAATCTGAGGGTATGACCCAGAAAACAAGAAGAAAACATTTATGAAGAAGTTCAACAAATCTTAGCTAGTGATGTAGGTACCTGGAAAGCGATAGGTATCCGCTGAATAGTTCGAAAGAGGGACGACAAAAGATTTGAGCCTTGATGTGCAGTACTTTGTCCTTGCTGCCATTGTTGAATTATTCTGTAATTTGTTGTTGCATTCACATAATTAAAACCCTTTCAGACAGGGAGATTACTTTTTCTTTTCTTTTTCAGATCTTAGATTTCTTGGAGAGCCAAAGATAAGATTCATGTTGAAAATGATCTAAAGTTAGAGGACCCACATGAAAAATGCTAAAATGTTTTGTC